>JAQPZY010001672.1:1417500-1920000 GCA_029931535.1 Margaritifera margaritifera | reverse complement strand
AGTTATAGGAATACACGTCAAGGAAGTACTTTCAGGAATATACGTCAATTTGATGGGTTTGTGATTCGGCTCTGGCGCAGTGCACCACATATGTTACGACAGAAAAGGCCGACAATATCCTGATTGTGACTTTGTCTTTGTCCGCCGCCATACTGTGCCATGTGAACAAAAGTAGTTCAGAATATAGTTCTCAATGGCGGCGGAATTTACAGCAGAGGTTTCTTTTCCGACCTGTCGAATAAGTGAGAGGATGTTCCGATTGCCGTTTTCGTGGGACTTTATGGTAGAATGGATTAGTTTCGTAAAATGGCCCCTGTCAAATTTCTCAATATCAGGAGTGTTTGGTAATTCTCACGTTTAAGTGTTTAGTAATTTTAGTGATTCTGTGTATTAGGTGTTTGGATCATGCTTTGTAGTACGTAGTACGACCTACAGCTTAACAATGCGTACTAATAAATCATAGGAATGTGAAGCAAGAAAAACTATACAAGTGTGAAATTAAATTCGATTAGAAGAAAAATATTTGTGGTATTAGCGCGTTTAATAAACTTTCTATTGACAGCGACTGTTGTTTTGAGGTTCTTGGAAATATGTCAAACAAGACCTCAAACCAAGCCCAGTATGTTCGAAATTGTATTTTTGCTTGGTCTTGAGGTGAACTTGGATTAGCTAGTTTTAGACCCATGGCGTGTTACACTATTTCTTGTGCTCTCAAAAATCAACTGTAGTTCTTATGCATGAGTAAATTCAAATTGTGTGTGTGTGTCTGTGTGTGTGTGTACGTGTGTCTCGCTTGTTCTGGTAATATTTAACTTTTCATTAGTCTGTCCCTCATGATATCTATCTATCTACCGTTCATGTATCTTCTTGTTTTGAAAACTATTACAAGCTTTCAGCATTTCCCTCAATCTCATTTTATGGTTTTGAAAATATGTGCTTCCCACCGAAACAAACAATCCAGAGACGCCGTCTTCTATTTTTTCGTCTGTTAGTCGATCCGAATATGATTTTGAGATCAAATTTTTTAAAATATTCATTGTGATCAACGCTGATTAAAAATGATCTTATCGAACATTGGCAGACGATCTTTAAAAGAGATCCTTTTGTCAATTTACTTGAATTGCTGATATATTTCAAGGTAATAGTACGAAGGGACAATTTATGTATGCTAATTTGTATTAAATCGCATGACAAAATTGAAGAATAAATAAATCAGCATAATCATTTAACATCAATTATGGGTGTCAATTAAGGTATACTTCAATTTCAGAAGTGCGGAACAGTTATCCGGTTTCTAACATGTTTTAAATAGTTGTGAAAGCGCGATGTTGAAATAGTAACCCTATCTTGCGAAGGTCAATAATCGGTAGGCCCGAACATTGAGTGTAAATATGTTTGGAAAAGGTGGTCGGGTGGAAGGGATGAAGACGTTGTTTCAAACGAGTAAAGCATATAACTTAAACAGCACAGTTCAGAAGTTGGCATACTCTCGTGCTTGGCCAACTGTATTTATCGTTGAATATAATCCTTCTCCTTCCTTCAACCCGTGCGAAATTATAAAAAACGAAGACGACGTTCAATAAGCAGTTTGTTCTCGAGTCATGCACATCAAAAACTAGCCAGCGCAGTGGCTAAGCCACTAACTTCAATCAACGCGGTCTAAGTTACATCCCCAGTACCTACACGTATCAATTGGACAGTCGCCAGTCCGTTTTAAGCGGTAATCTCCAAGACACCAAAGGGCGGACTTACCATATTAAGTGTATATTTGTGTACGCGTACAAGAAAACAAAATGACATATAGTTTTTATATAAAAAAAAATGTGAGTATGATTGTATGACCTGACTGACTGATTGACATTATGTATGTATGTATGTATGTATGTATGTATGTATGTATGTATGTATGTATGTATGTATGTATGTATGCATGCATGCATGCATGCACGTGCATACATACGTACACAAGCATGTATGTATGAATATATGTATGTTGGAATGAATGAATGAATGTATTTTGGTGTCTATATATTATAATCAGTTAGAGATATATTTATAATTATAATATCTGATCTCATTTTAAAATTATTTGAGTCTACTTTGGATGGATGTTGTGTTTTGTTGTTCGTCCTTCGTGTTCGAAGATGACCATGACATCACTAACTGGTTTGGTGTCTGTGAGCACGTGAGGGGTTGATCAGGCCAATTTGTGCTCTGATCTGTTTGTAGCACACTGGACAGGAGATGTCGCTTGGGGTTGCTTGATCAATATAGGACATGCTGCAGTTCGGAGATTTTCGCCGCTGGCGCTTCTGCGCTGCCTCTGCAATTCTCCCCAGCTCATAGTCTGTAGCACCAGTATGGATAAGATTGCGCCAGGTATAACGATCCTGTGCGATCTATTCCCAAGACTCAGGGTCAATGTTAAAGTGTTTCAAGAATGATTTGAGGGAGTCTTTGAAGCGTTTCTTCTGACCTCCCTGATATCGCTTTCCCACCTTCAACTCGCCATAGAAGATCATCTTTGGTAGTCACTCGTTTGACATCCTGGTGACGTGGCCTGCCCATCTAAACTGTGATTCATCAGCAAAATGTGGATACTTGTAATGCCTGCTTCTGTGATAACCCAGTGTCTGTGACCCTGTCCTGCCATCTTATCCTCATCAGTTTCCCCAGGCAGCCCATGTGTGAAAATGGTTCAGGTTCTTGGCATGGCGTCTGTACACTGTCCAGGTTTCTCATGCATACAGCAGGGTCAGCAAAACAGTGGCTTTGTAGACTGTCAGTTTTGTTTGGAGATTGATGTCTCTGCGCTCTCATACATATGCGCGTACTCTGCCAAAGGCCACACTTACTTTGGCAATTTCGGCTTTGGTTTCGTCATTAATGTGGACTGTGCATGACAGTGTACTGCCGAGGTGGGTGAACCTGTCCACTGCCTGGAGGGTTTGGTCATTCACTGTGATGGTAGGCTCTACGTAAGGCTTTCCTGGTGCAGGTTGGTGCATCACCTGTGTTTTCGTAATACTGATTGTGAGACCGAAAGCGTCACAAGCTGAAGAGAAATAGTCCATACCCTGTTGCAGGTCAGACCCAGATTTGGCATTCAGGGAACAGACATCTGCAAATAGGAGATGACAAACAGTTACTTCCTGTTAACTTTGTCTTCGCCCGTAGTCTCCTCAGATTGAAGAGCTTGCCAGTCCGGTATCTGATGTCGATCAAAGTGTCACATTCACGGAAGGCATCTGTAAGCATGACACAGAACATCATACTGAAGAACGTTGGGGCCAGTACGCAGTCTTGCTTGTCTCCATTGGCGACTGGGAATGGTTCAGATGACTCACCGGCATCCACGACGCGAGCGAGTATGCTATCATGGAATTGCCGAACCATTACGATGAATTTCTCTGGGCAACCACATTTTGGCATGACCTTCCAGAGTCCCTCACGACTGACTGTGTCAAAGGCTTTTATCAGGTCGACGAATGACGTGTACAGATTAGAGTTCTGTTCCTGGCATTTCTCCCAGAATTGACAAGCTGCAAATACCATGTCTGTGGTCCCACATCCTTTCCCGAAGCCATACTGACTCTCAGGCAGGAGCTCTTGATCGATGCGGTGCACAAGGCGATTCAGAAGAATTCTGGAGAGGATTTTGCCGGCTATTGACAGCAAGGAGATGCCCTGATGGTTGTCGCAGGACTGTCTGTTTCCTTTCCGCTTGTACAAGTGGACGATAGATGCATCATTGTACTCCTGGGGTATAGTTTCCTTGAGTCCACATTGACAGGAAGAGTTCAGTCAGTTTTTGTTCCATGTGCGAGCCTCCGGTTTTGCAGACCTCTGCCAGTATAGCATCTGATCCAGGTCGTTTGCTATTTTACAGCAGGTCAATTGCTTTCTCGGTTTGAGTCAACGTTGGAGGATCAGCAAGAGATATGTTGATTTCCACTTGGGGCAGTCAATCAATTGTCTCATCACTGATAGATGAGTTTTAAATTAGGATTTTGCTAAAGTATTCTGCCCATCTTTGTAGTATCTTTTCTTTGTCAGTGAGTAGTGTGGTGCTGTCAGCACTCAGTATTAGAGATGTTCCTGATGACTTTGGCCCGTAGATTGTCTTCAAAGCATCATAGAAATTCTTTATGTCATTCATGTCTGCGTAGGACTGAATCTCATCTGCCTTATTGCTCAGCCATGAGTCTTGCAACTCTCTGAGTTTGCATTGGACAGTCCTCTTGATATTGTTGAAGGCTGCCTTCTTAGATGATGAATACCTGTTTTTTAAACAGGCCTTTTGAAGCTGATATTTTTCGTTCAGTAGTCTCTGTATGGCAGCATCGTTCTCATCAAACAAATCTTGATGTTAACGTGTGGTAGGATCAAGGGTTTTGGATGCAGCCGAGTACACCGAGTCTCTGAAGGATGCCCAGTTTTCCTCGACGTTCTCGGAGTTAGTATCGATTGTTTCTAACTGGCTGCACAGTTGTTCAACAAATACCTGTTTCACATTCTGTTGTTTCAATCTGGAGACATTTAGGTTTTGTAGTGCTTTTTTTTGCCTTGTGGTAGGGTGAATCCGGATATTGATCTTGGAGACTATGAGCCTGTGGTCAGTCAGCATTCTGCATTTTTCAAGGCATTCGTCACTCGAACATCGTACCTGTCTCTTCTCCTGACGATGACGTAGTCAGTGAGATGCCAATACTTGGAGCGTGGGTGCATCCAAAAATCCAAGACGTCTTGTTGCGATTTAGCAGGTGTTGGTGATTAGGTGGTCGTGTTCAGCGCATTTCCTCAGTAGGAGGAGTCCGTTGTTGTTTCCTTTGTCAATGTCATTTTGCCGATGACGTCTGGCCATATCTGGTGATCTGTGTCAACTCTAGCATTGAAGTCACCAAGGATGATGAGCTTGTCTGCCTTCAATACTTCTGCGATAAGAGACTCCAGGTCTTCAAAATATTTGCCCTTGATCTAATCTGGGTTGGTCATGGTTTTCTGCATGGGCGCTGATGATACTCGCATGTCTTTTTTGCGGACTGTGGGAGTCTCATTTGCATTAGTCTGTCATTCACGCCCTTGGGACGATTTTGCGAGCTTGCTGACTAGCTGTGGTTTGATGGCAAACCCAACACCAGCTTCACGTCGCTAGGCGAGTTTCACTCAGGGCCGCTATCTGGATATTAAATCTGGACAGTTCTTTACCAACTAGAGCTGTTCTTCGATCTGGTCTATCTTCTGATGTGCTATCCTTTAGCGTTGAGTGGCTTAACCTTTGTCTCCTTTCTAGAATTTCGACCGCTAAGGTGGTTTCCCCATCAGCCGCAGTATGCTGATCCGGGTTAAGGTGAAGCAGGCAATGTTTAGAGAACCTTTTCTAGTCCCTTCACCATGCTGTGGAAGTGAGCAGTGTGATCCTAAATAGGGCTGCTCAGTCACCTGGGGGCTGTAGAATTGATTTGAGTCATGTTTGGATTTATGCATGCATGCATGTACGTACGTACGTACGCATGCATGCATGCATGTATGTATGTATGTATGTATGTATGTATGTATGTATGTATGTATGTATGTATGTATGTATGTATGTATGTATGTATGTATGTATGTATGTATGTATGTATGTATGTATGTATGTTGGAGTGAATATATGTATTCCGGTGTCTATGATCATAATCAGTGAGTTATATATTTATTAATATAATAGTTGATCTTCATTTAAAAATCATTAGAGTCTATTTTTATTGTTTTTTTATATTAGGTACCTGTATAGATTCAAAACACCTTCACGGGATTCATAGATGCTTTTGTTATTGCAAACGTTTTCCAGAGCATAAGGAAAGAGTTTTGCAGACACCAATTGTTTGCTCATAGCAAACCATGTATACATACATGGTCAAATATAATATGAATGAATTATTTAATAATTACGTCTATAATAGGTTTATAAGAAGGAAATAAACTCAACTCAGATGTCTGAATACAGCTGACTTCAAACCAGTTGTGTACATGTAGTTAGATATCTTTATATGTATGTATATGTGCATTTGTGTGTCTGTTTTATATAAATCTTGTTTTCCCCAAATAATCGCAAGTCTACAACATTTCCTATGTTTTCATTTTGTCTTCAAGGGCGAACAACCTGTTGACTGACTGTCGAAGTTTTCCGCACCGAAGACACCGGTTTTAATAATCATTTAGTAGTCGATGGAAATATTAGCTGAATGAGTAAGCTATAACAGCTGATATAAATTTTATTTAAATATTGTCAAAGATCTTTATATGAGATCCTATCATCAAGTTCCTTATTGTTCATCGCTATTATATTTCTCCTTATCAGTATAATGGACAAATTTATCTGAGCAAACAAGTATTCAACCCTATGACTGCAAAGAAGAATGAGAAAAATCAGTACAGAAAGTCTTGTCGTCTTAAAATAAAGACGTAGTTGTAATCTGAAACTTTGATTTAATTTGAGTTTTTCATTTCTTCATAATTATGAAATACTCTTGGTCTCATATTTATAAAATAAAACTCGATAGATGTCACGTAAAGCTAGACAAAGTTTGGAGTATGAAACCGCCAGTCGGTTCAGAAAGACTTTCATGTATTGAAACAATCGAGAAACTTGAAAGACAATTCAATATTGAACCTAGAATAGCCACTCAGCGCCTTTAAATAATTTCAATCTCATTAAAAATGTGTAATTCTACCTTTTTTTTTGCTAACTTTCAGTGAAGAATAATACATAATTACCACCGATTTGATAACAAAATTGCATTTCGCTTTATCAAATTATTCCGCTCAGTCATACAGATTCAATCCATAGGATATTGTACGTTGGAAAAAAAGGTTGTGAGCAAGTGTTTGAGTATCTTCAGGCAGGAAGACATCACAATAATGAGGTCATATTTAAGATTTACTTCTTGATTACACCAGTTTTACGTTTCAAGCTCGTTTCAACATGTTGTAAATTATTGAGAATACACACCACTTTATTATGACTATCGGAGTGCCACGAGAAAAGGTTGCCACTGACAATAACATTTCACATGCAATAATATGCCAGAAAAATATGAAAATAAGTCTTGAACAAGCGTACTCCCGATTTTCAGGGTAATTAGCGACTTACACTGTATTTTTTTAATGAAGAAACGATTCATTACCTGACACTCAAAACAATAAACACAAGTAAATTCGGTGAACTTATGTCACCGTCTATAGCTAGTTGATGAAACACCGCAGTGTCAGTACTTTTATCTTAACCTTGAAGATGTGACTCAAACTCTGCGACCTGAAAGTCGTCTAGTTGAGATACGTCAGTGTGCCAAGTTTCATCCCTCTATCTTAACCTTATAAAAGAGTTTAGAGAGCAGAAATGAGAACTAAACAAGAGGCCTAAGTGGGATTGAGATCTCTAACCTAGTTGGCAACTTTCCAATAGCCAAAATCAAGAGCAACTGACCACAAAGCTTGATCGGTAAGATGCTTTCTGTAGAAATGTCTTAATATGATGTTGATTTCACATGTTACGAAAACAATTGTTTCAAGGTATCACCAGTTTTGTTATAGTTTTTTTTTTTTTTAGTTTTTGTTATACCATTAATCCATATTTGGTGGCATATCAACATTTTTTTAGCAATATTGAAAGACCTCTATGCCAGGATACTTTTTCTCAGAGTTAGTCAAATTATGTTAAGCGTTGCTTTTTTTTTAGAAAACGTTGTGTAAGTGCTTTTTTATTTTTAGTAACGACCACTATATTTGATGAGAGATCAGCATCGTTCTATAATGTGAAAGGCCTTCAATCTATGACGGTTTCTGGAAAATCTGGTCAAATTCTATTAAGCGGCTTTTTAGTTGAAGTTATTAAAAGTTTGTATATTTTAGTAGCAGCAGCCATATTTGTATGAACTTAAAACTCCTTCATGCCAAGATGCTTTGTGTCTAACTTGGTAAAATTCTGCTTAGTGGTTTGTTTAGAAGACATTCAAAGAAGTTTCTAATTTTTGTAACGATGATCATTTTTATTGGGCATGCAGCATCAGAGATATAAATTTGAAAGCCCCTTCATGCCAGAATTTTTTTTTTCAAATATGGTCAGATTCTGTTGGTAAAAAAAAGTTTAACTTGCATGTAAAAACGGCATCATACAGACAAAGACCCCCCCCCCTCCGTCCCGGTACCATGGCATGTCTAATATACATTTAACAATGATTTTTAACTTATTGGTGCTTTAAATAAGGTAATACACTACTACTGATCTTCATCGCATCATTGCCAACGGGATTTCATTCTGGCTCAGGCAATATAAACTTTACAAAGTATAGAGCCCATGTAGTCTAAAGTGACTCTCAGCAAACCTTCACACAAGACCTACCCTGATTACACTAATTGTAATTGCGTTTTCACTTCCCTGTGTACATTGCGCTCTTCATACAGTGTACGTCACTCAATCTCCCAAAAATCAGGGAACACTAATTCTTTCTTAAAGTTTCTGGCATATTAATGCATATGACATGACAAAATGTTTGCATGATCATGCAATAATGGATGTTTTGTATTAAACCAGTTATAACTTCGTTTGAATAATGAATGCTTTATCTTGTTTTGTATGATGTCTATATACTTACCTTTTTGTCGATAATTGTAAGTTGAATGGTTATTTGAAAATACATACTTAACTTTTGTCCATGCTTGTAAGTTGTGACATGTGTCAGGTAGGCCAGTATTTTCAAAGGCATTTCGCAATTAGACTCTTGTGACATATGTCAGGTATGCCAGTTCTTCTCCATTAGAATTACTCATATTCTGATGTGACATAGGCCATGTAGGCATGTGTATTTATATACAGATTTTGGTAAACTAATTCATTCCTGTTCTAGAATTCCGGTTCTAAAGATCAGTCTGTAGGAAATCTAGCTTAGTAATTACAGTTGCGTTGTTGAAATCTGATATAATTTTAAAGGAGTTATTTATTTAAAATATGGAATTACCAAAGTGCTTATTGACTATTGGATTAATACATAATTTTGGGATTTATGTGAACTCATTCAGTTACATTCTGGATTACATCTTTGTGGCACATCAGGACATTCAATGCTATTGGAATTCATTCGAAAAATCCTATTATTTTGGACTTGTGATTAGGAAATTTAGGATTATTTGGAATTTAACTCACAAATTGTATGTGTCTTTTGAATTTTCACTTTAATTGTCTAGAAATAGTTTGCTTGTTAATTTTACTTTGATGGTTTCACTTTCTTTCTATAAGAATATTTTAAGACCTAGAGTTGAAACTATGTATTTTGCACCAATGTCAGAAGTTATAGTGGGGAGGGTATGAGGCCGTATGGGAAATACTATAGAAAAAGGGTCAATGTACTATGTGGTCCAATGTAAATTTGACAATATGGATGTCACTCCGATGGTCTATGGAAATGTTATGCGGTCCTATGGGAATTTAATATTAAGTCTGGGCCACTAAAAGGAGGGTGTGTTTGAATTAAACGTGACAATTGGGAACTATAGACTCTGATGGGAATTTGGGGTCTATGGGAATTTGCCATTACACTTGGGCCGATATGGTAGTTATGAGAATTTAACGTGACGTTTGCGACAGTGTGGTCCTCCATGGAAACTGTAGCAAGATGGAGAGACAAACAAATACACTTAAGCACAGATAAGTATATACTTTTTATAACTGGGAAAAACAGTAGAAATTCAGAGGGTTGATTCTATGTGTAGAGTTTATTTTTAGAACTTAAAAAGTGCCGTGGAAATTCCGATTCTATTTTTAGAGTGAGAAAGAATTAAAAAATAAAAAGGATCATACATGTGCATTGTTCTTGTATTTTTCAAGATTAGGATACTGTAGACGAAGAGTGTCTGTACATGTAGCTAGGTACAAAAAATGGAAGCAACGGTAAATATCGCCTACACAATCCCTGTTTTTGCACTATTGTTTAAACACTTGGAGGAAAAAGAGTATCTTTTTACATACATATATACATATGCATACAAAGGGAGCGGGTATAGCATTCATATAAACAAACACAAATGCAAATGCAAATGAGGACGTATTATGACACTTTTATCGTACAAGCACACACGCACATAGATTGGGAGGGGTATCTTTTATTTTCATGCATACAAGCGCAAGTGGGCATACGAAGGAAGGGGGTGTAATATACATACAAACACACATACAAAGAATAAACTGGTAATATATTTTGTTTTTATCACAAATACACACTCATAGAATTACACATAACAAGGGGGGGGGGTATTATTGAGTTTTAATACACGAAAATATACATACACATACAAAAAAGATGTATTTGCTTGGTTTTAACACATACAAACACACAATCCTTAATCATTTTTAAATGTTGTAAATCTCTTTGAATATTAATGCCGTGACTTAGAACAACTCGTGATCGGAAACTTTGCTGTTGCGTTACTGACAATTATTTCAATCAATAGAAGAATAATAATTTTTATACTTTTGTTATAAAGTTGTATATAAGTACGTACGCTCATTCGTACGTACGTATATATGTAGTAAATGTAGTAAAATTACCCACCATATATTTATCGTCATTCAAGTTAT
Organism: Margaritifera margaritifera; assembly: GCA_029931535.1. NCBI lineage: Eukaryota > Metazoa > Mollusca > Bivalvia > Unionida > Margaritiferidae > Margaritifera > Margaritifera margaritifera. The sequence goes on along the minus strand of JAQPZY010001672.1, from coordinate 1,909,385 downwards.
ATGGTGCACCAAGAATTTTGAAATTATCATAATGAATCCACTGCAATATATATATATATATATATATATATATATATATATATATATATATATATATATATATATATATATATATATATATATATTGTTTTTTTGTTTAGCAAAAATCCATATTTCCTGTGTTTTGGGTTGAGTGAATGTTGTTCCCCATTGAATATGAGGGAGGAGTCATTGACATATTGACTTATAATCTATTTAGTTTGTGGACAAAATTTGATGTCGAGGCATCCAGTCGTCCTAGAGCTATGGAGTTGAATTAGAAATATTATCTACCCATAGAAAACTTCGTGAATGTTGTACAGCAACGATAAGTCAATTATGAAGAGAAATGTTACAAATCGAGCTCAACCCAATATTATTTGCACCAATCCTTGTAAATAATTCAATCTCAATCGAGATTTCAATATGTTCTCCTTTCCAGAATGAAGACAAGCGTTATATACAATTATGAGCTTTCCAAAATGAAAATGCATTGACAATTTGAACCCAGGCAGTGATTTCTATTACATAAAAAGGTCAAAGCAATCCAGGTGACCGAGACTGGGTTCACGTTGTCAAGATTCCCCTTGCAAATAATATCACGGAAACATGGAGAAAAATCATCAGCAAAATTTTACAATAGTGTCGAGAGAGATATTGGTTACCAACAATTTTGTTTAAAAATCATTTAGAAATATATGCCCTTTCCTAAAGTGAAATATATTACAACTTCTAGTAGCTTTAAAAGAATCCACTAAACATATGACCAAGCCAAAACTTACAAATGGACTTGCATTATGGAACATATTTCTCCTGCTGTGACCTTCTAAGAGAGCTTCAGACGTGGTGAAACTTGCCTTTGTCACAGAAACGGGTTTATGACTAAGAGAGGAAAACTATGGTATCAAAGGTAAGTCAGTTTGAACTGTTAAACGTTTACATGAAATATGCATTCAAGAAAAAAAACAGAATTGAAATAAAATTTAGTTTTTTTTTCAAAACGTGAAGCAACTTTTAAATATATATTATGATAGTAATATTTTTTAATAATAACGCTAGTTTTAATAGCAACGCTATTCACTCATAGACAATGTAATTATAATTTTCAAATTTGATTTGATACGAATGTTGTTTTCCCCAGTGTCATTCTTAAGCAAATTATTCAAACGAGCAATAAATAGAAATTTTGTCAGAGGGTATATTAGTTGCATTATAATCCAATGGTCTCCATTTTACATGTTTGACCCCACTTCATTTCAAAACTTTCACTTTTAAAACTCAATGCTTCAGAGATACCCATATCAAGCGAATGGATTCGCGTTGAAGTATCAATGTCTAAAACTTCATTCTCAGATAATAAGTTTCGGTTTGTTAAATTCAACTCAATTTTCTTTTAAACGTCGACTATTCGCAAATATTATGAAGTTATCAACACTTTACATTCGTAATCAACAGTTTAGGTCTATTTGAAATAAATTTTTTTTAAGGATAATATAATGAATTGATTTCAATCGATTGGACCAGCTTCATTCTTTATGATGCTCTTCAACAGGTTGACGTAAAGTAGTTGATGAGTCTGCTGTTATGACACACATGAAAAGAATATCAAAAGGACATCTCAGTAACATGAAGCAGTTAGGTCTATGAGTTTCCTTCAAAAACGTGTTTGTATAAGCTAGGATAGATAGATAGATAGATAGATATATAGATATATATATAGACAGATAGATAGATAGATATTGGTCAATCACCTTGAAATAATATCTCTTCCACTTGCTCAATAGAATTTATGTTTAATTCCATCCTTTGTTCTGGCCAGTTCTCAAGTCTATTATCAAATGCTTAATGTTTTGCGTTACAACATCTAACCTGTACTCGCTACATTGAAAGTGCTCTTGTGGATTAAACTGATGAACTGCGAAGCAATTTTCCTGCAGAAAAGATCCATTCATTCACTTTCTAAAACGAAGGGAAAGACATCTGACACGCGACAAGGACTGTGATTGTAAAATTCATTAGGATTTTAAATTAACTCCTAGGTATACTTGCATTACACTCTTATATTGCTGACGCAACTTGTTTTATTTGAATTAAATGCTTTAGTAGCACATTCGAGATGAAAAGATTAAAATAATTATACCCACCCTTCTTATCGGATCGTCGCGACTGTCTTAAATCTTTCAATCGCTTCTTAATCGTTAAAAACAAATATAAAAATCAGAATGAGCAAGAATATAAGTAGAACATTCGCATTCCCAAAAGTTATATTTTCTCAATTATTGTGAACCCAACGTTGTATTCTTAGGTCGAGGCTACATCTTTATTTTATAAATCTCAGGAATCCTGTTATTTTCAACTTCTAGTAAAATTAGATCTCTGATGCCCTATATTTATTCATTCAGTTTCGCTATGAAAAGTACGTGGACAATTTAAATTTTAAAAGTTGAAAATACGAATAAATGTAATATTCTCAAGAGATGGAATTATGTTTACCACCAAGAGAAAATTAAATTGAAACAGTATAGATTACCTCTAGAATGCAATCATTTTCAGAGCCCAATCAAAATCTAATCACCAGGACAAATTCAAACAGCATGTACTTTGGCGGTCCGACCAAAGGTATCTGTTAGGATCAAGAATTATTCAGCCAGAAACACGATCTTGCAAAGGTCTTTAATCAGTAGACCCGAGCAGTGAATGAAAATCAGTATACCAGGCAAGTGAATGTAAATCAGTAGATCCAGGCAGTGAATGTAAATGATTAGACCCGGACAGTGAATGTAAAATATGTTTGGAAATAGTTGTTGCCTGTAATTTGGTAAACAGGAACCCATGAAGACGTTGTTTCAGTTGAGTAAAGCACACTGAAACTCTATCCAGTATATTGACAGTAATTCAGAGGTTGGCCTACACTTGGCCTCGTACTTAGTGAAATGAATTGATGCTCGAGAGATAAGTTTGAATATCATCGTTCGCCAGTCAGTTTGTTCTCCTGTCATATATATCAGATACTAGATAGCGCAATGGTTATTTCTCTGACTTTAAATGATGCAGTCCAAGCTCAGTCCTCGGCAGCCACATGCATCATTTGAAGCTCTCGACAATCCGTTGTAAATGGTTTTCTCCTAGAGACCAAAGGGTAAACTGGTCATATTATGTGCACATTTATGTATGCACATGGGAGGGACAAATTGGTATTTGTGTGTGTGTATGTGTGTGTGTTTTCTTTCTTGTGTGTATGCATGTATGTTGGAATGAATGAATGTATGTAAAACGGTTTCTATAATCATAATAAGTGAGAGAAACGTTTATCACTGTAATATTTTAACTCAAATTAAAGTGAAATTTCTTTCTTTTCTTTTCATAAGATAACTTTATTGATTCAAAACACTTTTTGCAGGGTTCATAAACGCATTACGTGCGAACGTTTTCCAGGGCTAAAAAGAATGAGTTTTGCACAAACCAAGAGTTTGCTGATAGCAAACCGCGTATTCATACATCATTAAAAAAAAATAATGATTATAAAAACGAAATTAACTGAACTCAAGCGTCACGTGTGATTACGATGTTTGGACTCAGCTAACGTTAAACAATGTTTGCGACAAGACGCGTTGTATGTATTATGTATCGAACAAGCTGTTTGTTATGTATCGAATTAGAGGTTCATCTGCATGTAAGACGCTGGTATTGTGATTCATTTATTAGTGGATGGAAATATTAGCTAAAAGAGCAGCTATAAAAACTGATATAAAGTCTTATAAAATATTCTTAAAGATCTTTATATGAGATCACATCAGATAGTTCCCTACAGTACACCACCATTATATTTCACCATATATGTATAATCAACCAATGTACGTAAGCAAAATTGGTATAAAAGATATGCTGACTCAGCATAAAGACGTAATCGATGTACGCACCGCTTGAATCCGAGATTAGTAATTTGAACCTATGACTGAAATTCAAAACATAGGATCAGTTTTTCGTTTTCTCACATTTATGAAATATTTGTGGTTTCATATTTATAAAAATACATGTAGCTTGACGCGACATAAACCTAGTCCAACTCTGGCCTTTAAAACGATAGGTCAGCTCAGAAACAGTTTTGATACAACCGTGCTCTTCGCCAGGACCCCCCCCCCCCAAAAAAAAAAACACACGACTATGATACTTTAAATAATTCCAGTCAGAAGCAGTCTCATTCTAAATGTGTAATCCAATTTTATTATAATAACTTATAATAACCTAAACTGATTTTTATTTTAAATTTCAGTACATTTGATGATACAAATTGTTTCCTTTATTAAGTGTTTTATTCTTATAAATCTTTAAAATTTGGAATCTTTATTTAAATGATTATAAAGAGAAAGAAATTAGTATATTATGGTAAATTTGGTAAACCGATTCTATTGAAGCATCAATGTCCAACAATTCCTTAACAGATATTGAGTGTTGTTTTTCTTGAATTAAACGAAATGTTCTTTCAAACGTGGATTATTTACCAATATAATGAAGTTATCAATCATTCGCACTCAGTTCTCCTGTGTCTTATAGGTATATGAAATAAAGTTTACCTATGAGTAATAGAATTAACTAGTTCGATTGAGTTTTGTACCTGAAAGTGAACTAGCTTCATTCAGAATCTAATTTGAATATAATTCAACACTTTGACGTTAAATCACTGAAGAATTAGCTTGTTGTGAGACACACACACAAAAACAATATTTAGAAAATATATCAGAGATTCGTATCGTGAAACAGGATGAAGATAGGTCAATTTACTTCTTTGAAAGATGTGGTTGCATAAGCAAGGATAGATAGATAGGTAGAAAGATAGATGAATAGAAAGAAAAACAAGCCATGTAGACATGGTGTAGTCCACTCCGGTTACTACGAACTCCAGCAAACCTCGAGAAGCAGTTTGTTTTATGTGAAATTTTGGATTGAACAAAACCCGAATATCCGACGGCCTTGTCTTTAAAGATAAGGTACGTAGATACATACATATCTACTGCATCGATAATTGAAATATGTGTGCCTATAGTTATCGGTTTTGTTTTAGACTCTATTTAGAAAGCGTATCTAGACTTAAAGGAATTCCCGTCGGCACTGACAGAGAAAGCATGACTAATTATCTGCCTTTTATAATAAACTGAATATTGCTCAGTTGTTATAATCTATAGAAATCGGAGTTATCTTTTGCCTCAAGCAACTCATATATAGAATACAAGGTTAGTGTCTTCGAATACAAGGTTGATTTGGCCAAGGCTTAGAAAATTTTAAAAACGGCGATGCTTTCCCAAGCTGTCTTAGGTTAGGTTCCACAGTTTTCACAAACTTTCTTTCTGGCACGTATGTCCTCTGCTTGAGATCAAATCTTTGCGGTGAAAACTGCCAAAAGTTTTTACTTTTGTCAACTCGTGAGATTCAAAATAAAATTCTATTTCAGTTTAGATGGTGATTTTATCGTATTTTAAAGTAAAATTTATTCTGCACCCCTTTATTACAGCCTCCGACATTGCAGAAATGCCTCAAAAATATCCAAAATTCGGTGTAATTGCCCTGTCCCATCTTACCAAACGAATTTTTCTACACCTACACTCGTATGGAGATTGAAGTACCTTAATTTGCCTTTCTCTATACGAAATGTGAAGACAATCTGACCAGCTAAATGTTTAAATTTCATCTCAAAGATTTGATACGCATATTTGCTTTTTAAATATGGATGTTCACTCTGAGCACATAGTTCGTATTCGAACCCAGTAGTGATCACACTGAGCGAGATGCCCGCAAAATCTGGCGCATATTGAAGGCTTAAATGAAACTGTTTTACGCCAACATAAGCATTCCTGGATTCTTCGTTAAATAACAGATGATCCCATAGGTCAAATGTCGCGACTAACTTGTTCTTCGAAAATGTAACGCTGTGCAAAATACGAAATTGTGGAGCTTAACCTTACAGTTTTTTCTTCCTGAGACCAAATAAACCTTGTATTAAAAGAATAACCTTGCATTGTATTTATCCTGCCACCTGTAGTATATCGCTGCAAGCTTAGTATCCAGTATCCATTGCGTTTTGTGGTTTTAACAAGTTAGCAGTTTGCCGTGCTTTGTCGTTCCGACAGCTATTGATCTACAAACGAGCAGTTTTCGCTCCATCTCCACAGCGCAAAATATTGCCTGCCGACGGCAGCGAGCCCCCATCCCATCCCCACCCCCAGCGACAAAAACCTCATCTCGTATTTTTGCTGGTTGGGTGAGCATGTGTGCTTGGTTATGACAGAAGTTGAGATGTAAAGAAGGTTAGTTACCAAAGCTAGGCCGTCTCAGAGAACACAAGATGGCATCGCCTGCATTTTTTCTTGAGCAGCTGGAGTGGTGTGAGTGTCGCAGTCTCCGCTCTTTTCTCAATTCAGCACTTTTTCATCATAGCTGCAAGTCTTTTCCCAGCAGCAACTCTACCTGGGTGTTTAACATTGGTGACTTGTGTTACTTCCTGGAATTGTTCTGCTGACGCATCCATCGTCAGTTCTGCTGACGCATCCTATGTCGGTTGTACTAACGTATCCATTGTCAGTTGTGTTTCTAATTTCTTGTCGTTGTTTCTTTTCAAAAATGACATGTCTATATGTAATCCTGCCAGCCGCAATGGGTGCTAGTACCGCACCATACCTAAAGTATAGGTGGCTGCTGATGTTCTACAAAGAGGTTTAGATGATTGGATCATTTTTAAATCACTCGCAAGACGTTCGTTGTTACCTATAGGCAGAAAGTGGCTCACATCTGCTCCATACAGTCATAGCAGAGACGACCCCAGCAAAGCAGTCATCCTGGCTTCCAGTTTAGCCTCTTATATGGCATAGGTTTTTGCTTCCTCTTCGTCGCTCATCGATATAAGGCCGGCAGAGGTACTGGGTCGGTCTATGTATTCTTTCGCTGCTCTAGAAGCCAGCAACTCAGACAGGCGGTCACGCACCTGTGCTAGTGTTGATACAACGGGCACGGGAAAAGCGGCAGTAAGTGGCCGTTGTTGCGCTTGTCGCTACTGACTGCTTGTCCGTTTTCCGCTCTTGAGCTATCAACCCATATAGTATTTCATCGGCATCCATGTCACTTTTAGCAGTTGTCATCGTTCTTATAAAATTCTGAATATGGTTGCTTAAGCGCTTATCTCTAAGTTGATTATAAAAAATAGGTTAAGGACCCAGGTATTATAGTGTGGCTGGTGGCGTACAAAATATAAAGCCACCATATTATCTGCGTTCCGCGAGCTAGCAGCTCAAGAGCGAGCGTGGAGCGGGGACGACAAACTGGTAGGACACCTTTTTCAATTGGTAGTAACATATAACCGATAAAAGCTGTGCACCATCTCTGGCAGCACTGTTGTTCACGTCGGAACGACAAACAACAGGTGATTGCGAACACTGACGCTCCAATCGGTGGTCCCGCACCAAACGGCAACGTATACTTGATTTTGCCAAAACTTCATCTCGCCGTCTGCCGTTCCGGAGTACCAATTGTCTACAATATTCTTCCACTCGACCAAAGGAAGCACGTACCTATCAGATATGTCAATAAATCTGGTGTGGAACAAAACGTGGATCCGCGCTTTCTCTCTACATCGCTACAATTAAAGACGCCGCCGATACTATATTTCGCTATTAAAGCCAAGTCCTTGTAGCAATACCATCGTTCCCGCAGTAGTGCTGGTTCTGACAATGAATGTTGTATTGACCAATCCTCTATCTGGACCAGTGGCTTTAGAACAGGTGATCCGCACTTGTTCCGGTACCTGTTTAGCGCTCCTTGGGGAACAGCTCTGCAATTGCCTTTGGACCATCGCCCCTATTTAATGTTCCTGATGCTGAAATTCTCAACGCGAGGTGGACAGTGCTAGCACGGTCAGCGAAAGCACAGGCACTGGTGCCGCTTAAAGGTCGTGTCCTTTAAGGCCGACAGTATCACGTCTGTTTGCGAAATTACCAAAATAAATGCATCTGGTTACAATTGCTGGGATTCAGAGCAAAACTTTCAGAACGTTTTTGGTTTTACTCCCAGCAACATCAACGACACTATCACCGTCACTGGTACCGGTTTTTACTTCATTAACCTCCATGGAAATCGTGATGACGGAACGTGGCCAACACTTTCAATCCGTGTAAAAGGAGTCGTACGCGCACATAATGACAGTAGTAATCAGTCTGTCGTTCCCGCTAACGTCTCACACGAAAGCTTTACAACTAGCTTTGCTTCTATGTTTGTCGCTGAAGACACAATCCGGTGCGAGGGTCTCAATGTCAACGCACAAGCGTCGTGATTTTCAGCCACTCTGACCATCTTCAGAACGTCTTTGGCGATAACCTTTCCTTTGGGGTATGTAGGGCCCTCTATCTCTCGTCTCACCGGCAGAAGAAAAATATAACAGAGTTATATTAGAAAAAGACGCGCTCTGCCGCACTACAGTCATTGGTCAGAAAAACAAACAGAGGGCATGGTACTTGTGACTCTCGGTAAGAGTGTTGGCGGGCGTGTTAAAGATCGTGTTATTTCCAATCTCGAGTGATATCAAGCAAACTGACGCTTTCTTTGCATCACCGCCGTCTTACCAGTAGACCACGGTGACAGGCTAGAGGTGCGTGTCAGCAGGGGAGCTAAACTCTCCACCCATCCACCCCTCAGATCAATTAAACTTTCATATCACGCTGTTTACGGAGGAATTATAGTGTCGCTATACCCAAAACTCCAAAACCCACAAGAGTTTCGCCTGAGAAAGATCTGCGGACTGAAACTTCCCAATCGGCAGAGAGTGAACAGAGACACACTCTATACAAAAAGTACTAGTGCGCCGTAAAAGAGGTGGATGGTGTTGACACTACACTTACGGCTGTGTCTCTGGGCACCGCTGTGGCGGGGATCGGAATATTGTCAACAATCATTGCTGCCCCCATCGTGATTGCCCTTGAGATCACAGCTTTAAGCTGTGTTCTGATTTCTCTAACTGGAAATTTTATCAGCCGGCGACTGTCCATGAAAGCTAAAAAGCACGACGAAATCCGCGTCTTGTCCAAATCAAAGCTCAACACAATCGCAGACATTTTCTAGTTACACCGTATGACGAGGATAACTGTTGGTTGCCCGGCTAGTTCACACATAACAGCAAACCGATCTTAAGTCAAGGGAGGTAGTTTTTGAACAATCAATCTCTTCAATGATTTTAACGGTAAATTTAGAAAATTCGGTCAGAGTGAATTTTACTAGAGAAACGGATTTTAAATTTACTCACGGTCTATAAAGGTATGAAGATAGCATTTTGAAGATTTTCTTCATAATTGACCTTTAATAATAGAAGAATATTCAGCTTTAGATGACAATCCCTCACTACCTTCTTTAGTTGACAAATGCGTCACACTTACGGTGCTCGTGAGACCACAGATAACTATCATCCTCCATCGTAGTGAAAGTACGTAATGTCCCTACTTTTTTCTCTGTGATGCACAGCGGTGATGTGAAGCTACCAATCAATGCAGTTCATGGGGAAGTTACCAAACTAGTCTTTATGGGAATAACGTCACTGTTAACGTCACTGACTAACCAATCGGGAGATACAGATTTCATTCCAGCCTTTGATATTGTAGCTTGCCAATTTAGGTACTAGCGAAGCTACCCTCTTTGACCACCACATAATCGGATCTTGCTTCGCTTGTATATTCGTCACATTGCACGTGTTTTTTTATGTGTACCCCAATAAATCAAGTTTTCAGTGAGCGTGACAGTAAGATTATGGCGTTGCAAAAGTATCGGATGGGCGAAATTGTGCAATAGATTTTAATGAAATGATCGATGGAAATCAATTATTTACCATGCACAGTACTTAGTGAAAAGTAAAGGTAAATAGGCGAAATTAAAATAGACTGAATACCGTGGAGAAATATATCATGATCGATCTAAACTTTCTGTAACGAATCGACGCTCTCTTTATCAAATATGCAGTTACAATTTTTAATGATGACGGCGACTTTTAATATTCTGGCAACAGAGCCATGACCATTATGGGGAACATAAATATGCTAATAGCCCAAGAAATTTAATTCTCCGTGATGTTTTCAAAGCTCACACATTTCAAATCCACTTATTTTAATACACCGATCCACTTCATGAATATTGACTGCACTGTTAACCAATAAAATATGTGTATCGCGTCAAGTGATATAAAAAATCTAACTCACAAATCAAGGTCGGACAAAAGTAGGACCTAATGAGTGCCGCCATTAATACGAAAGCATGTGTTTTTGTCCTATCCAGCGGGATTTTATTGAATCAGCTTATGTTTTTACATCAAGCTACAGTTGGAAAGTCCTCAATGATCTGTATAAAATATGTCCTTGAGTGAATTTTGTTGTATTGAGTCCAAAATGGTACAACATCCTTCAGGGATTTCGACTCAATATTATTTTTTAATGGATTTTAAGTTTAACCCTCGTCGAAATCTCTTTGCATGTTCTAAAGAAAGTATTCGGAAGAACTGTCTGCGTTTGACCTGGTTAACATTGGAACTAATTTCAACGTTGGTGCGAAAGTCTACATCAGAAACCGAAAGTTATTGCTGAATGATACATTTTTGTCATAAATTCTTTCAACTTTCAAAGTTGTTCTTACTTTCTATGCAGCTAAATCCCGAACTGAAACAGTACTGTTATGAAAATCGATCTGTACTACCGACATTTTGAACACGGGCAAGATTGGTCAAGTGATCACGTGATCATTTAAAAGTGGCTTAGCCTGTTTAATATTACGACAGTAATATGTGTTGTTGTACAAACTGCTGCAAACTGACAATTTTTACTCTCAACAGAATTTTACTTACATGCCATAATGTAAATCAAATCACAAATCAAAATGTTAAAGCAGCCTCCAATATAATGATGCAAACCAGTAGACAGTTTCAAACAGACTCTATGCAGTTTACATGATCACGTGTTCAAACTGTTGGCGGTACAGGTCACCTTTCATACGAGTGCTGTTTCAGTTTGGGATTTAGCTGCTAAGAAATTTAGAACAACTTTGAAAATTTAGAGAATTTGTGAGAAAAATGTATCATTGACATTTAGAAAGTTGTAATGTTCAAACACATTCTCAACAGCAATGATCTTTTTATGTTAAATACGCGAGTTTCAGTAATTTTGTTTTCTGTGCTTAGATTTTGCTCAATTTGGACCATTTCTGTCTTGATATTTCTTGTACTGCCATTCAACCTTAAACTTTTGTTTCAAATATGATGGAGGAATTTTGACCTACATTTTACACTGATTATACAAAATATATCGCAACCATTAGATACTACTCCGGACGGCAAATATATCTACCTTATGTGGTCTTTGGAGAAGATAAACTGGAACCTTTCATGGGCATACTTCACTCGTGGTGGAACTGGGGATCTAATCTAGGGCAGCAGAGGTGCAAACAGAGTGCACCATGACTGCACTAACTATACAGAAGTTCTACAATAACGATGAATATAAGTTAAAATCAAATTATTACCATAACATTTTAGAGCCTTACTTTAACTTGATGTCTTCTTTTCCCCAAATTTCTCAATTCTTACATAATTTCCAGTTCACAACATTGTAATACAAATTTGTAAACTGGATAATGATATAATGAATACGTCTACTGAGATAAGTCTGCAATGTGCTTATGCAAATATTATTGTAAATACAAGAATGGTATGGTCCCACTTTAGGGATATAGGTTGTATTGCATCATTGTAAGCAAGAAATAAGTCAGAAATGATTCAGTTCTTCTTGGTGTAAGACTCAAAACACCTCCCCTATCTGTTTTAGTCACCGTTCTACAACGAAGAGCATGGGCAGATCAAGAAATATCGTTTAGTGGGGGCGTAAACAAGTAGGCGAGGGATCTGTGGGATCGAATTCCCGCTGGGGGCCCTGGAGACGAAGCCCCCGGATGCGCTTGCATTTTAAGCGCTTCAAGGGCATAATTTTAACCATCTAACTGTAAAGAAAACTTGCTCTAGGAAACGTTCCCAGTTGTTTCGTGCTCATTTTGTAATAATTTTTTTTTTTTTTTGGGGGGGGGGGGAGGGGGAGGGGCGCCTGCTCCTCTCCTACCCTACCCCACTCTCCAGATCCGCTCCTGAGGAAAAAGTTTTAAGTAATTATTTTAAATTCATTATGTTCGTTTGTTTATAATCAACCCCTAATATAGTGTTTGTTATTGCAGAATTATAGCTATAGACTACGGCTCCTTTGTTTTATTTTCTTTTGGTTGATATTGCAGTAAGTCACTGCATAAGTACCTTTGGCCGAGTGGTAGTAAAAGTTGTATTAAAAATATGCTTGTCATCCACATCAGTGAATTTGGCTACGAAACTCAGCTGTAACGATTGTTTTTCTGACTCGACTTTATCATTGATAAATCCTTTTTTAAAATTATATTCGGTTTGATAAGTAAAGTTATTTTTTATTTAGAAATGTTGCCCGTTATAATGTAATTGCCTGCATAATGTTAACTGTATCCTATCTTATAGGCCTATAGGGGCTCAATTCTTCCTCATTACGCCAAGCCCAACTAGATGAGAAAGTCGCATGGTCAGAGTAAAATGACGTCAGTAATTATTTTGATTGGCATATTTACATTTGTCAAAGTTCTCTACACACACCCTTAGGAAGATAAAATTGGAAGTAAGGTGATTATTTATAATTATGCTGTAATTTAAATTGGACCAAAATTGTGTTGTAATTTAAATGTAACCTCTACAACATCATGACAAGGCGTGTGTTATCCTTTTCTTCACGAAGTAAAGAGGTAATACATTTCGGTTGAAGGGTAATTGAACCACTTGGGCACAGAAGAGTGATTTATTTGTAGTATTATGTGATTCACAAATGATGTTTTTTGTCACGTGCGTGCATTTTCTGCAGGTTGATTATGCTGATCTGCTTGTGAGTTGTGTGCGCTGCGAATTCAGTGATCTACTTTTGAATTATCTCACCTTGTCGTGGTGACCTTCATGTGTACATGTCTTACTAGCAGGTCTGAAAAGTCTGTTACTTACCGACCTGCTCCGAAGACTTATATACATACAGATTCATAGTGTACGTGATTTTCGCGGGTCGGTACACACAGTGGCGTAACTTCAAATTGTTGGCCCTCCCCGCAAACATTTAGTGTGGGCCTCCATCAAATTAATGTAAAGCGGGATTTTGAGCCCCCGCCTTGCGCGACCCCCTCTCCGCATTGCGGGGGCTGCAGGGGCGGTAGTTAAGCCACTGGGTACACTTCTTGCATACCTGCCATAAAAAGATGCGGTATTGTAAGTACATGTAATAGTTACCGACCAAGTCGGGGGTCTTCAAATTGCTTGAAATCCGGCACGTACAAAGTTAAACGGAGGGAGCATAGCCAGTGAGGTATTCCTGTGCACGTGCCGGGTCTGCACACACCTTGAAGACCACACGACGATGTAGATGACTGATTTACATAATGGTTCTTTTGTGTATGTGTGTGTGTGTGTGTGGGGGGGGTTGCATTAGCATACCAAAGAGATGCCAGAGGCTATATCCTTGTCGCCCATAACAAGTTGTTGGGTTCGAAAGCTGGTTGTAACTATTATTTTTGGCCTCTCGAAATGTATTCCTTTTTAAACATTTGTTGTTGTTGTTGTTGTTTTCAGTTTAAAGAGGACTTTTGGAAGTTATATAATATAGAAATGTTTACAATTAGATTTTGACTACCTAGTTGTGTCAACGAGGGAAACAGTTCTTTCTAATCGCATCAGCCGTGCTCTCATGTGAGATTGGTGTAGAACATTTTGCATATAATATCGATTTATTTGAAGTATACTGTGATGCATAAAATTCATGCTGATGTAATATGTGAAGTACATGCATTTTCTGCGCTTGATAAACGCTGATATGCATCGCGATTTGAGTGATTAGCTTAATATGTTCTGAGATGAGGTGATCATTTAAGAATTGTGTGCACAAACTAACCCTTAAGTTATTACGATGAAATACTACTGTATCTGGTATTAAAGTTTGTGGCTATTACTCTCGTTTTTCCTATTCATTCGCCTCTCTCTCTCTCTCTCTCATATTAGCCCCCTGAAGCCCACTCAAGGTTCGGCTTCCTTAGACTTTCAATATTCCAAATTGACATAAATTCTGATCTCCGTTTGAAGACATTGATATTTTCCATATCTCCTATCATCGTTGCTCTAATTTATTTCTTGTTTTTTCTGTCTTTCTTTTGATTAATTATTGTTAGGATTTTTAATGAGCCTTTTGCGGTAGTTTATTGAATATTCTGGACATCAAAGTCATTTGAAAAACGATTACTTATTCTATCTATCTGTCTATTTATCTATCTATTCATCCATCTATCCATACATACATACATAGTAATAAGTGCATGGTAGAAAGCCGAGTCTGAAATTTTTTTTTTTCATAAAAAGTGCTACTACTGTCTGAAATTCTCTTCTACTGTATGTCCACTGTAATGATCTTTAGCCCTTCCAAACCTTTATTTTGCGACAAAAACCAAATGCTTTTTTTGTAAAGACTTTCGGAAAGTTTCACTTCACTAAAATTATTCGATCTGCTAATGAGTCTATTTTTGTATTGAAATAAAATTACAAAATATGTGTTTAAGAGTATTTTTTCCACCTTTTAAAATACACAAGTAAGTTTTAACTCTGATCCATGTTAGCGGAATTATTTTAATGTATTCCCTAATTCCACTTTTCTTTTTTAAATACACTAATTACGACATAGAAAACTTACAAGATCATTCTCTCTCTTTAAGCAAAAACATCATAAAAATCAAAGCGCTGTAATTCATTCGTGTTATCAAAATGTTCTTCGCATTATAGGTCTAAAATGTCAGAAATTTATTCTTCTTATAAAAATATTTGTATATATCAGAGTTTAAACGACTCTTGTTTGTGATAGGTCAAAATGCGACCTACCATCCAGTATTTGGTTCCAAATAACACCATTCTCTTTCAACATAAAATCATTGTTTTTGTTGTTGTTGTTTCTTATGTATTTTACTTTAGACATTTCTATCGGAAAGTAGAACACGAAAAAATGAATCAATATTTTATTATCAAAAGGTTAAAAAAGACGACAATTACCATTTATACATAACATTAGAAATTAGGAAAAGGGACAGAAAATAATATATAAACATCACATAAATCACCATCTTCACAATATATATTTAAAATCTTTAAAGCAAGCCAAAACATTTAAGCTATTAACAGGTACATACAACTACAACATGGGACTTTTTAGAAACTAAGCAACTGTTTAGGACGTCTTCATTTTCATTAAACTCAGAAGAAAAAGAATGTATTTGTGTTTTGTTAATCATTTTTGCAGAAATGAGACTTAAGTGTCCATTTGAAGATCAGGAGACCCTCGCGGTTATATTGTGGAACAGTCCGACAGATAATATCATTTGTGTGTCATGTGAAGGAATGTAAATAGCCTCCTTATTTCTTGATATTATGATTGCGTCAGGCGTTGTTTGTTTCCGGCACTTCTTTTACCAGAACCGCGAAAGCGCTGAGGTGGTAATTCCCGGTGGGCCCATCCATATGAGCGATGTATCTACATTCGAGTCGCCACCACAAGTGCTAATGCATTTGGTAAAAAAAATCATACGGAAAAGCTGATGGTAATGTGTGTGTGTGTGTGTGTTTGTGCACGCGTGCTTTTTCACCATTAACTGTTCTGACCAAACCACGGGCACATTAGGTCGAAGAAGGAGTAAAACAGATTTCTCGTTCACCTACGGAGCTGCAATAAAGAGATGTTTCACAGGAGACTGGAAACACGCAGGTTCATATATCGAAAACTACAAAACGTTTGCAATAGGATGAAAAGGATGTTTGAAATATTCAAATAATTCGAATCCCCAATTGTTTCAAGCAGACCCGGGTCTTCAGATAGATGGGAAAAATGTACAAATAAACAGATTATAACTTTACGTCTGACAGTGTGCAACATCTGTATAATAGTGATATTGAACATTTCTCACAAGTGTTATCAGTAACTCTACCAATTATTTGTAACTAAAAGTATATGTAAAGGTGGGGATAAAAAGCAACTATCGAAGAACAAGGAAATTAATTTTAATTTAATTGATCGATATATAAAAAGTTAGGAACATTATATCTTTTTTCTTTCTATAAATGAGGAAAATAACATGGCCCCTTCCTACAGAATTTTCAAACCCTTTCCTCAAGTTCAGGTTTAGAGTATCTTGCCCATGATATTTACTGTAAAACAATGTTCGCTTTGTTTACAAAGCAGAGACTTTGCAAAGAATCGGAGAAATAATTCTTGATGTTTTGTCGCTGAATAGGGACACAGTTTAGCTGGCAAAGATTAGAGGAACTCGCTAGGAGATGATCTTCTAATTATACCCACAACAAAATCTGAAATTTCCGTTTAGAATTTCTGGATATATGAATTTAATTGATGTATCACTGTCTGCTGAATGTTCAGTGCAGATTTTTATATTACAGGTGACTCGGTTATAATTAAATTCCTTTTCAAAAGAAGGGAGGGGGGTAGTGAACTTGATCCCTGGACAACTGGTATGTAGAAATACAAAATGTCAACAATGGATTCTTATGAGACATTTCGGCCGGTTTCGTGCATATTATTACCCTGACCAAGCACAAGAAGAACAAGAAAAAGTCTTTTTTTTTCATAATTTCGGACATTGTTAAAAATAAATACATTAATGACAACAAAAATCCGAGAAGGAACAACAAAAGCATTGTAACAAAATGCATTGGTGAAAAACGATGGTAACTGAAATAAACTCATACTTATTCTGAAAAATTTTGTATCTTCCAATGGGTTGTACATGTGACTCTTGTAAGTAAGGATAATTACAACAGGATTTGATTCCTTAGCCAAAGTGTGAATTTGTTGCATGCATATGGTCAAATAAAAAATGAATGACAATTTATAAGCTTTACAGAAATGAACAAATTTTAATTCATTTAGTTTTCTTCCTCTATATGTTGTCATATATGTTGTCATTAAATACCAAAGAAAATTTTAAAAGACATTAGCTTTATTTTTAATATTATGCAAATAATACTCAAAATGATTTCATATTGTGTAACATTTTGTTTTTGACTGACCGCATTTCAAATATATCAGAAATTTCGACTAAGAAAGAGCAGGGAGATAATTTTTGTATTCTTTTGGTAAGCATTAATTTAAATTCGCCCCTTATTTTCATACAAGCAGAACAGGACAAAATTAGAGATCGCTCCGAATGACCTGTCGGTTTGACCTTCCAGTGGAATATTCACAAGGGGACTGGTTCACTTGAGGGGAAAAGGTATTGCAGTGCGTTCAGGCCCGCCGGGGGGGGGGGGGGACACTTTCCCAGGGGCCCGGTGATTTCTAGGGGCTCGTCGTCAACTCAATTATAAAAAAAATTAATCATTGCAGTAAATATTTAAATTTGTTCCTTCCAAGAGTCTCAATTATGGTAGATTACTACAGGTTTTATATGCTGTACATAGGTTTTTATATTAAACAAAATTAAAGTTATTTTGGGACCCATGACTGTTCTGCCCAGGGACTCGGAATTTCTGTTGGCGGGCCTGAGTGCGTTAATCCATGCTTGTAATGTATGGCAGAATTATATCGCTCACATAAAACATGCACAGTGCATGCACGCACTTATATACCTATTTATCGTTTTGACCAGGCCCTACTGAAAGGTCACAACGGACAGGCATGTAGATGGATCTATATATAATACCACATTGATAAAACTGCATGTACTTCATCTCACAAGCGCGGGGCAGGTGAACAAAATCATCGATAGAATTCCCAGCTGCTTGGCAAATGTTCATTTCAACCATATTAAGAATAGACGTTTATTCTTGTCTATAAACTTCAATGATGTATCATTTTAAAGCAATGTGTAACAAAAGCACGTGGCGACGGAGACAAGCATTAAAATTTATCTTGTTTACTGTTACGTACGGCCTGTGTCTTCTAATTAAGTGCATTTCTGCGATCCAGTGGATCGTTCAAATATATTTTGTACTTTCTTAATGTTTTGTCTTGTCCTGTTTCACCTTTTTTCTTCTCTTAGACGCTGTACATTATCATGTCCAGCTATTGCCCAGTAGCCACGTGGACAAACTATTGAAATGCTAACTGCGCACACACCGAATGTTGTGCTCGAAAAGGAGCGGAGCTCCACGAATACTTTTCACAACCCATAGAAAGTTTGTAAAGAATTTTCTTCAACTTTTACTTTTTCTAAAAGCATCAAAAGTTCATAACTTGTTACCTGGTACTGAATGATACAAATTACAATTTATATTTTTTGGTACCAAAATTTACAGCTAATTGAAGCCCTATGTAAAGTCACAAAGATAGTGTAACGTTTAGAACATAAAGTATGAAGAAGATTGTTGAACTTTCACAATGAACCAATTTAAACAAAATGTAAAATAAGTTATAAGCAATGAAAATTTGAATCTAACAATTCCTAATTGCACAAGGTATTATGTGAAACATGTGTACCAGTAACTAGTTGTTAACGGAAGCGTGAGATTCCTAAAATTAAATGAAAAAAAAAAGACAAACAAAGAATTCGTGTATTAAATTTCAGAGTGAAAAATGCCCTTTCCTAAAAACTATTCCTTCTGTGTATCTCCCCTGATAATTTTGTAAAATGCCCTTGTGCAATAGATTTAGAAAGCGTTGAATTGTGCAAATGAGTAAAAGCTTGAATTAAATCTGATGTAATAATACACCAACGTTATATTTAAAAAAAATGTATTTTAAACAAAACCATATACGCGTGAAATGTCTTTGAAGAAGATATGAGGAAATATTTTCTTGTTCAAATAGATGTTTAAAAATTTCAATTAAAAAGATCATTACTCTATTTCACGCATATATAAAGTCTATTTTCATTGGTAAAGGTATCAGGCTGTGCAAAAATGAATTCAGATCTTGTATGAAACAAGAAGTTGAATATATTCCAGAACTTTTGCAAATTCTTCATCCGAGTTTTCACAGAGTTCCATTCCTGCAATAAAATACGGCTATCGTGAGAAACACTTAAACAGAAAAAAAAATTAATCAGAGACCAATTATCGCAAAAATAGACCTTGACAGAAAGTCCCTAAATAAAGCAAACAATATTTTTAATTATTGTATGATGCTTACAAAGATAAATTACGTTCTCCCATACATACATATATATATATATATAATATATATATATATATATATATATATATATATATATATATATATATATATATATACATACATACATACATACATGGAATGGATGCAGAAACAAACCATTAATAAATGTATGTTTTACTTCTGTATCAGAAACTCTATGTATCTATGTGTGTATCTGTCTGTCTTTTACTGTGTCTATGTCTGTCTTTGTTATAATAGGCCATAGAACTAATATCCTCTGACACAGTCTTAAATGCATTAGTGACTGTCAACAAGTCTGACCTCCTCTGACACAGTCTTAAATGCATTAGTGACTGTCAACAAATCTGACCTCCTCCTACTCAATCTTAAATGCATTAGTGACTGTCAACAAGTCTGACCTCCTCTGACACAGTCTTAAATGCATTAGTGACTGTCAACAAATCTGACCTCCTCTGACTCAGTCTTAAATGCATTAGTGACTGTCAACAAATCTGACCTCCTCTGACACAGTCTTAAATGCATTAGTGACTGTCAACAAATCTGACCTCCTCTGACACAGTCTTAAATGCATTAGTGACTGTCAACAAATCTGACCTCCTCTGACAGTCTTAAATGCATTAGTGACTGTCAACAAATCTGACCTCCTCTGACACAGTCTTAAATGCATTAGTGACTGTCTACAAATCTGATCAGATATTATATTGATAATGATTGTGCATAAATCATACGAAATAACTTTTTAGCTCAACGTACTCAAAACTTTTCAGCAAGTATGACTAAATATTATCTGTAATATTCCTGTATTACAAATATAAATTAACTTTTTCCTTCAGCTATTAGAAAAGGTATCGATCTATTTATCAATATTACGTCATGTTTTAAATATGAGACATTCGTTCGATTTTTCGATGAGTTATCCTGAATCGATCACTGAAGCTGTATGAACTTATATATTTAAGTAGAGTTTATTGAAACACTAAACCCAAGCTTCATTGCTTTTTGTGAAATGCGGATTATGGTAATATGGTAATTCCAACACACAGGCACGGCTGTACATAATAATTTACCTTCGAACAAAATGGGAGAGAACAAACTTGTATTGCGCCATCCATGACATCAGAAAAATAAACATCACAAGCTATATAAACAATATACATAATTACCTAAACAGTCGTTACAGAAATACTAAACATGTGACAAAGTTGAAGCCCGAATATTACGAGCGTCAAGTTTTACAGCAATATTTACTGTATCAAATAATTAATTGACTTACCACGACTCCTTCCAAAAATCGTATACATCTGAAAGTACATTTACAAAATCCACATGGAGATATATTTTTAAATAACAAGTAGATTTTTCTAACAATCTGATAAAAAAAAATAGAAGTCACGTGAACACCGAGTTAGGTCATACAGTAATAGGTCACAAACTATACTCACTAAGATTTTTTTTAAAGGACTGAAGAATGGTAAATTTATAATTTGGAATTTAAGATTCTATTAAAGAAAATCTTTTGTTCAAAGTTATTTGTCATACTAAAGTCTTAAATTGGTTCATTGTGAAGAAAAAGCAAGAAATAAATATTGATTCTACTTTCCAATCCTACCACGTTGATGGGGAAATTATGATAGAAATAACTTATTAGTGTCTCTGTGAACATGTATTTTATTATTATTATTATTATTGTTATTATTATTACTATTATTATTATTATTACTACCCTCTTGACGGAAAAACTATTCAAGTATTGTATTTTCATAATATTTTTATTCATAATTGTTCAATACTATATTTAATATCATGATCAGTACTAAACTCGACTCATCATAGTCAAAATAATAGAAATGTTGGATTTCAGTACAGTGTCTCCTTTATTGTATAAGCTGATTGAGTGGGAAACGTGCAAATGAAATCCTTATTTAAATAATGAATACATCCCAACCCATCTCAATACATCCACACACCAGTGATGCTGCATACAAGATCAGGAACTTCTGTTTTCAGCAACTCAACTTTGTGAAGCAGCATATCAAATATGCTCTCTCTCTCTCTCTCTCTCTCTCTCTCTCTCTCTCTCTCTCTCTCTCTCTCTCTCTCTCTCGATGGCGCTCGGGATACAAGGAAAACCTACTGATGCAAACAGTCATTATTGACTACAATCCATCAGCTAAAGAGGGATTTAAATAAATGATTTACCTGCTGATGCTCGAGGTTTTTCCGCTGCAAAGAAAGAGAGAGACTGTTCGTATATTAAAATGTTTTTGCATGCTTGGATACAAAGATTTCTCTTTTCTGTTACTTATAGCAGAAGTTACCGTCACACAAAACAACAAGACTGAATTCTCCCATTGCTTAAACTTACTTGACTTACCGTCTTCCTACAGCCCTGAATTATCTGGCTCTTAATATTGCTCTTAACACACACAAAGTCATTGATCTTTTACAACTGAAATGAAGCAGTGAAACAAGTCAAATTATACACTCGTCTTCAATTTGGCATTTCATAATCGTTTTTACTTGACAGTTTGATCACTCGCTCACCCCCCACCCCCCTCAGTCATTCAAAATAATTCCCTCTGTGAAAGTAACACTGTGTTACGTATAAAGACGGTTTTGCACAGTATGTATGTGTGTATGTATGTATGTATGTATGTATGTATGTATGTATGTATGTATGTATGTATGTATGACTACTCTGAATTAAATGAAAACGGAAATACGGAAATGATAATACTTTGCAAGAGATATCTTTGTATAGGCTGAACATAATTATTTCTTTAATCGAAGCAACTGCACGGTTTCAGATTACATATACACTAAATATTTCGTGGTTGGAGAGTTAAGGTTACATAGTTTTCAAAAAATTTCACTTCCGCACACTGATGTCGTCTCCATGAGGTTCAATCTTTGCGGTGAAAACTATCCAATAGACGGACCTTTTTCATTTCTTACGATCAAAATTAAATTCTCTATCTGTCTAGCTTATGGTTTTATCGTATTTTTAAGTCAGAATGTTTCCGCACCAGTTTAAATCCATCTTGTGAACTAGCAAAATCGCTTCAAAAAAGCCGAAATTTTTGTATTTTGCCCTGTTCCTGTCCGTACAAACGAATTTTCCTACAACAACAATTATATGGAGATTTATGTACCTGAATTTGCGCTTAGATAGAGAAAATTTTAAGAAAATGTGCCGGCCTAAACCTTTTTAATTTTATCACAAACATTTCATACACAATTTTGCTTCTTGAAACCACGCATAGTTTCAAATTCGAAACCTGCGGTAATCATACTGAGATGGACACCTGCAGCATCTGGTACATACTAAATGCTCAAAGAAAACTTATTCGACATAACATAAGCATTCCTGGATTCTACTTTAAATAACACATGATCCCATTCTACAAAATGTCGACATTTACTTTATCATTTAGAAACCGACGCCTGTGGAAATGCAAAACTGTGGAGTTGAATGCAAGATAGGGAACAGTCTAATCGATTTATTCGAGACTTGGCCTTTTTTTCGAATACGCAACTCTATACCGATTTCAGTATCATACAAACTTTCGGTTGACACACATTTTCCAAAGCATACACTGTGGAAAATCTGGATATTGATACAGTATAGCATAAGAGCTCGCTTCATGAGCGACGCGAACATCCCGTTGTTAGAGATTTTCTTCTTTTTATTTTCCAGTTAATACTTCGCTGTTATCTCAAATTTCAAACAAATTTGTTGTGATTACATTGTAAAAATGTTATGACTCGAAATTCATTGCCAGTCTCCTCATTCAATATTTTAGAAGTATATTCACAAACTTTTATTTTCGTCTGTCTGCTTTATTGCTTTAAATCAAAATATGGTTAGTAAATGTATTTCAACAAAGTTCAAAAGAGTTTGGCAGTCATCAGTTTTAATCAAGTTATGGACCTTTATAGGTCTAGAAAATTGGAAAGAGGACATATAAAGTCTTCGAATTTCTGTGTTTTGTGTTTGATTACTCATCTATCACGCAATTGTGAAATCCACACAGTATATATATATATATATATATATATATATATATATATATATATATATATATATATATATATATATATATATATATATATATATATATATATCGTCCTTGGAAAGCTATTGGAACCAAATCGTGCAGCTATACACATTTTGAGATTGGATACACTTTCCCCATTAAAGGAAATCGGAAGATTGTTTTCAATCACAAAACGTATTTACGCTGGAGTCAGTTAGAAGTTATTTTTATAACATGATTTTCCTGAAACTCCCATTGAAGGTAAAATGATAAACGCCAATCAAACATTTTTGTACACTATGTAATTAAATTTTCATATTCACAATGAACAGTGATCGTGAAGTTAATTCCATCACGCGTAATGAATACATGAAAAATTTTTTTTTGTCTAAAATGTTAAGCTTGTGATTATATAAATCTCAACTAGGGGAAAAGAATGCACAATATCACTTGGAGACTTCCTGAAAACTAGTCTTTGATTGGTTTAAAGTACATGTATTATTTGTCTCTGTGATAAAGGTTTTAGAGACACCGTGTCATTAAAGTAAACCATGATGATTTGCTCTCTCACCAAAGCGTATGCAAGCCTCTTGAATGCACGATTGTACTTTTTCTTTTTCTTGCTTAATTACGCTAAATCGCAAGCCTAAGGGATAGCTCGAATACTTGCGTCAGAGAAATCGTGTAGATCGGCTTCTCGAGAAAGAAAAACGTTTTCTCGTTATGGTCCCAGTAGCTTACCATATTCGTCACTGAACTGCAAGTTTAAAAAAAAAAAAAATGAACAATGACTTTGGAAAAAAATTTGAATCAATATTATCCAAGGCCAATAGGTATCTCTTGCTTACCTGGAGGCGCTGACAGTTGAGGAGTGGGGGGAGTGGGGGGTGGAAGTGAGGGTTCCATTCGAGGTGGTGGTGATTTCGGCTTTTCGGGATGAAATCGTGGCCTTGGTTTCGACTTCAAACAATCTGGTTTCTTGCATTCGAATCCTTTTGCGCTGAAACCGAAAGTTGTTGACAAAAATTAGATGGGTGTCTCTTTGTTACACGTGGATAGATAGATAGATAGATAGATAGATAGATAGATAGATAGATATTATTGCTGTATAATTAATGAACCAATATTATTATGAGATTGTTCTTTTCATAGTTACGAATCACATACATATACATAAGACAGAGAAAAATGCTAAAAGGTTGATGAATCGAAGTTTCTCTCTGATACTAAGGTACATGGATGGTCATATCATGTTGGTCTCTCTTATCAACTGTTACCATATATTGGACATTTAAGTCCGCGTTTTGAATCTGTTATAAATATTACTAATGAAATGTCAAGTACCTGGTTTACTTTTATGATCGTAAGCTTTTTGCTTTGGTCTTTATGTTTAAAACATTGTCAGCTTTATTTTCAACCTTTACATGGTCTGACCACTTGTATAAAATGATTTACATAATTTCATCAAAACAAATTAAATCTGAGCTTTGACTGATAAGTTCCTAACAATGTGTTACTTATCTAAAATTAATACCATACCTTGTAATGACAGTGTGCAATGCAATACGCTACAGCAGTGTAAACGAAACATAACGTGCAAGAGAAAAAGGTTTCGTACAAAGTAAATGTAGTCCTTGATATATTTCACTGTTATGACTTAATCACGTCGCAAACTTCAACCAAGTTACGGTACTTGCAATAAAAATGGTATAGACTCTGCATGAAAGACTAAGTTTAACTATGAGAGAAGAACATAGACTGGATTATAGAATCTTTCCGAACAACTAATTCACTTTATAACAATTTATTTCGCATCGATTGCAATCTTTTACAATGATTTCTTCTATTTCTAAGCCATACGAGTGATATTGTCACTACATTTTTCCTGCATTAACTTTTAGAGCTATAGGAGTAGGGTTAGGATGAGGCTCAAAACACCCCTAATGTCGCGCGGACAGATTCTATAGTAGCTCCAGAAAATGTACTCGTGGATGTGAACTTACCATTCTTTGAAGGGATCGAATCCGATTGGCCAATACCGTAGATAGTTCAGGCACACATATAGAGTAGCAGCAAGAGCTATAAGAGCTACAATACCCAACATCGTAAACCAAACGATATTTCTCTTATCATCAAATATATTCTTATATCCAATGGTGGTAGTTGCGGCTGTTGTCGTTGTTGGCGCAAGTACGGTAACTCTCACCGACGCATAACCAAAAAGTCCACCAGTATCGGTTGCTAATGCCTTAAAATCCAGATCACCTACTACTCCAGAGAGAGAATTCTTTAGGGTAATTAAACCTGTTGGTGATATTTGAAAATAATTGGTTGCCAATGTTGTTTGATCCAATGAATATGTAAACTGTCCATTAGTGCCAATGTCTCCATCTACTGCGGATACATTACCGATTGACGTTCCGATGACAATATTGTTGTAAACAGTAAATGTGTAGGACGGTGAGAGGAAAGTTGGAGTGTTGTCGTTAATTTCAGCTGAAAAAGAGTAATTAACTGCTAGTTTCAAATTGCTTGATCTATATGATGCAATTTTCCATTCAATATGTTTTTTAAATCAAACATATTCGTCTTAAATACATAAAAACTACATAGAACACATTTTACAACAGAAGTAGTTTTATTGGAGAATATGAGAGAATAGATTTTCGTTGAAATCATCTTAATTTACATTGGTAATGTGTAGCGTCTACTTTTACAAATCTGCTGAAAATATCCGTTTCTGGCTATACAATTTCCAGTTCCTTATGATTTGCTGCATTTCTTTACCGCAGAGTAGATTTTTTTTACTGCAGTGTAATTGTGTTGAACATGAACATTAAGAAAATGCAAAGAATCGAAAAATAAAATGTCAACCAAGAAGACTCATTTTGAAAACGTTATATAGTATGCTCACACATTCAACAATAATTGAGAATGTGATGAAATATTCAGCATATCATGACAACGGTTCCACTATACAATGCAAGAATATCAACGTGACGCAGTGCATGTCTGAACATCATGTATAACGTCATAAAATGTCAGTGAAAATACACTGAAGGCAAGATGTGTCCGCTTCCTATGTTCTACCTATTTCATATCATTTAATTTGAAAAAAACTTAAGAATAAAGTTGATAGTTGTCCTTTGGCTCTTAACTAAAACAAGTGATTCTTATTTGATTAATTTATTTTAGGTCTGTAGAGAGTCGAATAAATGCCAAAATGCTACTTTCTTTCGATTGACCTTCAATATACCTATGGATACTGTCAATGTTGCTGTAGCTGTCAGTCCTCCACTGTCTCGTGCAGTAACAATGCATGTGATTGCCGTAGGAAAGCCTGGTTTATCTAGGTCATAATTAATCGCATAGGTCAGCAGTCCCGAGCTTGAAGCCATAGTCAAATATCCCGAATTTGACCCACAGTTCATGGAATACGAGACACTGTCACCTACATCGGTATCTATTACTGACAACCCCGGATCCATTTGCTACAAAATGAAATAACATTAATGTAATTTTCTTTGTCTAAACATACGAACATACTTTTATTACCACCCCCTATATATATATATATATATATATATATATATATATATATATATATATATATATATATATATATAAACTCGCTATAGACCTTTCCATTACCGTTTTAATGGGCGCAGCCATATGTGTATCACGTGACATTACGCCATAACGGTACTAATATGGCCCAGCGCTCTGTACTATGGAAGCTATAGAGAATTGAATACCCTAACGTTTCATTGTTGTTATAATTTTCAACTTTTCCTGTGCAATTTTGTAAAATTGGTTCTTTTTCATCCCGAGGTTGTAATTCATAGTATAATTACTATTTTCCTCAGTTATTTATTTCACAGTTCTAAATTTTTAATTATTTTATCAAATTGTCTTCGTATAAATTTTTTATTTAATTTTTGTGGATCCTTATCAATCACGCCAACTAAAATAGGTATTTTTTGTCGTACCTTCACTTTCGCTGATATATTATTTTGTTCATTTATTCTCATACATGTTTTTGAGAATATCACATCTGTAGGTACATAACTGAATTATATATACCAATAAATAAACACATATATAAATAAATTAAAACATTATTAATTTGAAACTAAAATTCATTAATGTATTGATCGAAGACTTCGGTTACATCTGCACGATCCTTTTTCTCATTTTATAATCGAATTCATATATTGAATTAGTAATTATAAAGGTGATTATTTACTAATTTACAAAAACAGTATTAAAATAAAATGTTGCATCTTCATACAACATACTTATATTACAAAATAGTAAAAATAAGTTCACATTTAAAATATTTTTTCTCGAAAATATTATATTAGAGTAAGTACTTTTTCAATTTCAAGATTGTGATTATATATCAGGAATGTAAACAATAAAACCATCAAATGTGTCAAATGAGTGATTTCTACTTGAGCATAGTAACCAACAATCTCAAAAATCGCTGGACGAGAACAATTACAGATATGCGTCGATTTGCAAAAGTTACATAATACTTTCGGTACTTTTCCTTTCTTATCAAATGTTTAAATTTTTTTATTTTTTTGTATTCCCCTAAAATATGAATGTACAAGGAAGAAGAGGTTTAAGAAAATGCATCCCGGCCTCTGGACTGGACAAGTCCCGATATTTACCTGGTCTGGATTAATCTAACCTATCCAAGAGGTAGATCAGTGATAATTTAAACATTTGGTGCGGAAAGCGGAATGTGATTAAAAAGCGAATCGATATCCAATGTAAACAAAATATCAGGAATACCAAGAAAATAAGGTAAGTAATAGAAAAAGATCAATCAGTAATTTTATAATCGATAGCATCTGAAGTCAGTAGATTTCATTCGCTGATTTGAGAAAAGTGAAGAAACTGCTCTATCATGTGTCTTAGATTTTGCTTACCTGTCCCGCATTTCCTTCATTAGTGTTAACCCTGTACACTTGCTGGGAAAAATACAAGGGTTCGTTTTGATTGGTCACTTTTACAAGGAGAGTTTTGTCAGTAGTCAAGACCCCGTCGGATACTCTCACATACAGTGTAAAAGATGTAGCCGGTATGGTCTCATAATTAAATGCATTTGTTGTTGATGTCGTAATTAGTCCGGCTGCAAGAAAAATCGTTGACATCTTTAATCTACTTGAGCTGATGTCTGAGTAAATCCGGTGATACAACTCATCAAACAATTGTTATGTTACCTCAGATATGTCTAGAGGATTCATACGTAGCTCCATAACTCAGTTTTTCTTCAGGTGTAAACCTATTTACTCAGTTTGAAAGGTAGCCCAACAAATAATGCGACACATGATGTACGAACGCATAGAAGCTCTGAGTGGTTGCTATAACAACTGAAAGTAATCCAAAATGTAGTCTATCGAGATACATCCGAGGTTGCCAAGTAGTTGTCGTAAGAGTTCCGATGCATCATCCATATTTACTGCTATAACTAAAGCGCTAAATATACAAATATATTTTCAAGGCATTAATTACAGTTTATTTAGAAAGAGAGAATGTAAAGGACTAAATTTTATATTAAAAAACAAATACACTAGTAACTATAATTAGTTATTCTTCTCTCATTCCTTTGTAAAATATTATGATTCAATTTATAATAATTGATAGACTGCAATATGCTGCAAACCAGCAGTGTGGCATAAAAATGACAGTTTGAGATTTTCATGTCTTCAGACAGTTTAAACCTTCTTTCAAACAGTGCCTATATTAGCGCTGTGTTCAAATCGGAACTGTCACAAAGGAAGTGCTAAATTGTGGCAGGAAAAAGATTGAACGTCATTTTTAAATCAATGACATCATTTGGAAATCTAACGTGTACTAAGAATAAAAATAACTTTGTTTCTTGTAAAGCCTTGCAGTCTACTAATACCGACTTATTAAAATGATAAACAAAAGTAAATACCTACATTTGACTCAATAAATATTAATAGAAACAAATGCAGAATCAAATTACTTTGTATAAGAGGTAAAACCAGTCAAGAATTCTTATTTTTTCGGCAGCGGTTGAACAATATAGAAAGTTTGTCTTTAGTTTCTACTAAGGAAATTTATTCTTCATCTTGGTCTCATTAACTGTTTCGCCTCTGGTATAGGTTAGTGTTCTTTTTAAGATCGGTTTTTATCTTTTTAGGCTATTTTCAGGCTTTTAGGAGTGATGAGTAAAAAAAAAAAAAAAAAAGGCTGGAAGAAATTGCAACGAAATCCACCAAGTCCTACAGTATTTTTTTTCAAGAAGACGACACTTACATTTGTATGTGTATTAAAAACAATTTTCTTACTAAAATTAAATGAGAACTATTATGATAAATGTAATTATATCACGTCCTATTGTGACTTGTGTTTAAAATAGACGTAAAAATCATGTTGAAGTTTATTTGGGCATATCAGAGCAAAGTCTTTTAATACGGTTGAATATAACAGCATTGATTACAAGTTCGAGAATAGAAAAAAAAAAAACAACATCTTACAGAAAGAAAAAAATGTGATGCTTGGTTTCTGCAGTATATGATATGAACTTATTGTTCAAATGAATTGTATTGATATTGTGAATCCCCATTGTTTCGTTTCCATTCTGGGTACAAGCTAGTTTCTTTAATAGAAGAGAATTTGATAACCTGATCCATTCAGGTAAATATGACTATCCACATCTGATCATCTGTTTAAATAAAATGGTGAATGCACATCTAGATCCCTCATATATTTATTATCTACCCTTTGAATTATTATAGATCGATTTCATTTTTATTTTCTTTTATAGTATTTTATTATTGGACCAAACTTACTTCTGATCAACTTGCAACTACAATAGTCTGTAGTTTCCAAATCCAGAAATAATGGGCATGTTATGTAAGAATACGGTGTTTATGAGTCCAGTACTAACGAGAGGGGGGGGGGGCGGACGGGGCGGTTGCCCCGGGCGCCAGAGGTCTTGGAGCGCCAAAACAGCTGATACAAATTCGGGCCTCGTATTCTGACCCATTAAGCCATCATCGTCGCCGCGGGCGCGATTTACCCTTAGTACGCCACTGTTTATGACGTCCAAATAATTTGTTCTTCACGAAGAAGGTTGCAGTCAGTGGTGTACTGGCCATTGGGCATACCGGGACAAATCCCGGTGGGCCGCCGGAAAAAAAATCCGTTTTTACCGGTGTTTTACTGGTGTGAGCAAAACCCCGGGCCTGTCCCGGCAGACCGCCGCATCGGTGGGCCGTAAAAAAAATCCGTTTTTACCGGTGTTTTACTGGTGTGAGCAAAACCGCAGGCCTGTCCCGGCAGATAAGTCCAGGGCCGAGTTGCTTACCCAATACACTCCTGGTTGCAGTATAGTGAATTTATTTGTTATTGTTATTTTAAAACAATGTGTGTGTGTGTGTGTGAGAGAGAGAGAGAGAGAGAGAGAGAGAGAGAGAGAGAGAGAGAGAGAGAGAGAGAGAGAGAGAGAGAGAGAGAGACGCGTTGTCCCTACATTGGGTAACTAGATACTGAATAAAGCTTGAATTGATCGTGAAACTTTTATCCTTACAAATCCTGGCTAACTTTGAAAGTATTATGTTTCCCGCATACACGAAGAATATAGTCAAGTACGTATACACTTTAAACCTCGAAACACTCGACTACAGTACACGGCAGTTCCTGTTTCGCAACAGTGGTCGGGCACACATTTCAACGAAAGCAAGCCATTTTACAGAATTTTAGACAAGTATGTCTATTTTCCTATTTCCCAAGCACAAATCAATAACGACTGAGCGCACTTTTACCTGACTTGCACAAGTAAGAGCAAAAACACACAAATAAACAAAAAACTACAGTACGGTTTGTTTCTTTCTATGTCAGACCTCCGCAAGTGTACTTCAACAATATAACAATAACCTTTGTCATAGTCATCTAAGAGTTATTTTCGGTTCAAAATGTAAGTACATCTTTTCAAGATCCAGTTTAAATAGAGTCTTAGTTTTTGGTTTTTGTTCCATTTACTTTTCATTATGCATGTAAAGTTGGGACAGTCTTATAAACTGCGACGCTGAAAAACTTGAAAAATACAGTTTAACTTGATTGCCGGTATATGAACCTAAAGAAAATTTATATTTTGAGATTTGACTGGAAGAGTTTGGAATCGCGAAAGAAGGTTCGAAAACTATTCATCACACAAAATTTAAAAATAAGTTGCCTCCCAGCAATTTACAGGAACTAAAACCTGCACGTGACGGTTAAAATAGTAATTATAATTTGAGGAATCACGACGCAGTCAGAGAGATACCATCACGATTGACTATTCTTTACTCTTCATTCTTTCCTAGCACAATACGACTTTGGAATACACTCCCTCTTCAAATAGAGACTCTCCAACGATTGGCTTCCTTTAAGAACAAGACCTAAAGTTAATATTGCACCAATATAGTATGATACGGATGAAAGATAAACTAATATTCTTTTGACAGAACTAAAATATCAATGTAGTTTCCTAAACTATGCTTTTTATTGAATTAATCTCTCAAATAATCCAAATTGTTAATTTGACTCCTAAATCTTCTGTACCCAAGAAATGGTCTCTAAAGAGCTATGAAGAATTCAGTTTTAATCACTCAGTGCGTTTTCTATACATCTAATGATCTTCTTACAAATCGTGTGTTACCTTGACAAAACATTTGAATTTTCTAATGAGTAAGAAAAATTATGTTGGTGAGCAATCCAAGATACTTTAGTTTATTAGAATTTTTTCATGAATAAGACAAATTACAACGGTACGCACTCCAAGTTACATTAGTTCATTACACTAGTTTATAATTACCTTGGAACGATAGACATGGTTTCAGTCATGTTTGTTATATCTGGATACTGCGTTAAGTCAGAACATGGTGTAATGCCGTTGTCCACCAAGTTATACAAACAGTAAAAGTCAAAAATGTTTATTTAAAATCGGCATGTGCGAGTTAACGATCAACATTACCTCCATGATTTGTTTTAATGATACTGTACTTCTAGATGTCCTGTAGGCAGAACATCTGAAAATATATAATCTAGTAATAAAATGTAACTCAAATTAGCTTTTGACGTTTTGGTGTCTGTACAGAATTATGCATGAAAAAATAGCTTTTTGACGTTTTGGTGCTCCCTACAGAATCTTGCATGAAAAAATAGCTTTTGACGTTTTGGTGCTCCCTACAGAATCTTGCATGAAAAAATAGCTTTTAACGTTTTGGTGCTCCCTACAGAATCTTGCATGAAAAAAATAGCTTTTGAGGTTTTGGTGCTCCTTACAGAATCTTGCATGAAAAAATAGCTTTTGACGTTTTGGTGCTCCTTACAGAATCTTGCATAAAAAAATAGCTTTTGACGTTTTTGTGCTCCCTACAGAATCTTGGATGAAAAAAATAGCTTTTGACGCTTTTGTGCTCTGAACAGAATCTTGCATGAAAAATTACAATATGTAATATGGACGATATATGATCTGCTTATGCTTATGTAAATTCCAATTACTCATTCTTCTTCTCGTTTGCTGTCGCCATTTTCTTAAAATAAAGATACAAATATTTCAATTAAAGTTTAATTTGTTTATTTTTTTTTCAGCAATTCGTTTTTTAAATAATCGTATGCTACTTTTATTATTCTCTGATAAATTCACAACCTCTGCAGTTTTACCCTAAATTTCTCATTTTTAGATAAAACTAGAACAGGCCTCAAAATCCTGCATTATGTGTGCACTAGATCCTTCTAGACACGTAGTCTGACTGATATCATTATGACAAAATTTTCTTATGTTAAAAAAACACAGACCTTAGTTCTACATGTCCGATATAAGCACACTCAAACATTCATGATTTCTTTTATGGCAAGTGAGACAATAGGCATACTGGACAAAATTTTTTCAAAGTGGAGTGATTTCCTCGAATTGTGCGCCAAACAGCATCTGGCATTCACTGTAGTCAAGAATTTGAGACTTTGGATATTTTTTAATAGAGATAATGTATACGCACTTGCTTTTCTAAAAGTATTGCACGTACTTTACGCTATATATTTGTCACATTAATTGAGTGAAGCTACTAAAACAAGTAACAGAGAATTTCATTTCGATTCAACAAAAAACGTTGCGCCATTTTTGTGCTTCTGAATACTTTTGGTGACTTACATTACCAACCCTTAGTAGGTGATACAGATGTCAATATCAGATTGTCGAAACTGACTAATTGAAGTTATGTATCATTTACAGCTATAAATTAAATATATACTTTACCCTCAGACTGGGTTCCCCTGGTCTGCCCACATATATTGGGAAGATTCTTTCGATCACTCCACCCAGTTCAGCCCCAAAGACGTTCATGAGAATATCGTCGCTGTCGTTATTGGAATCGTCGTAGTCGTCGTCAAAGTGGTAGTAGTATAGTAGCAGTATGAGGAGGAGGAAGAAAAAAGAATGGATGAGAAGGAAGAGGAAAAATAGCAGCAAGAGACGCAATTGCTTGCCTAATATTATCACTAGGATTGGCTTTATTTACATACTTGCGCTGTTTATCTGGAAATAGCTCAGACCGGAACCTGGTACAGACGTCATACTGTAGAACAAGGTGTCCCCATCATTGTCTGTGGCTGTCACCTGGTAGACGGAAGTTCCCAGATTCGTGTTCTCCTGGATGCTTAGTGAGGACACGATTGGAAGGTTCGTAATCACCGGCGCCGTGTTTAAACCTATACAAAGGTAGGTTACACGTATACATTGGAAAAAATACGAGAAGTTATAATTAATAATAATAATAATAATAATAATAATAATAATAATAATAATAGCAATAATAATAATTATTATAATAATCGGAGAAGCTAGTACTACTACTGATGCTTTAAAAATGTCAGCCTTTCCACACACCAGACTTGTTTCGGTAAAACTTCATCAGATATGTTTTAAGATCAGTAACATTATTATGTTGATATAAAAATATATTCCAATGATATGCATGAAAAGTTAGTTCTCACAATCGGATGTAACATCAACCTGCCCCCACCTATCAACAAATATTTCATGAAAATTCAGAATCTAACATTTACTTAAGTTCGCCATTATAAAAAGAAATGTCATCAGCGCTTTCCATGAAGAACTATGTAGGTATCACATCTATTTTTGTATATTCCTTATAAGCTTAAGTACATTGAAAGCTTCATAAGTTGGAAAAGCAAATGTTATATCTATATTTATTTTTCATCGTATATGGTTTCTTTTGAAACAGAAGAAGGAAAGTATAGCTTCTTTCTACCTGATATCACAACGGAGAGTGAACTTGTGCGAGAACTGTAACCATCCGATACCGTTACGGTAACATCATACGATCCCACCGTCTGATACAATAGATCTGATGTTAGCTGTATTCGTCCAGCTTGAAATTAGATAAAGAAAAATCATCATCATCGTCGTCGACATCGTCATGGTGGTGATGATGGAGTAAGTAGTGGCGATGATGGTGAAAAAGATGATGATCATTGTAATGACGACGACGACAAAAACGGTGATGACGATGATAGCATGAGCAAAACATATTTCATAATTATATCAAACCGATCTATCTTATTCCAATACCTTGCCGTTCTCTTGTGTTCCACATCAAGCACTGGGAGTTTACCCACTCCAATATCTACATAGTGGATAGTGATCTCCCTTACTCAAATCAACTGTCAAAATATACCAATCCTTCGTTCAGGTTGTACTCCTTTCACTTTCTGTCGTCTTTCCGGTAAAAACTGTCAAAAATGCCACTTGTTTTCGTATCTGTCGATTGACTATAGCAGATTGTGTTTCGAGCACTACCAGTTGTCACGATAACTAATTTATTATTCTTCTTCCTCCGGCCCTGTGCATGTTCTTTCAAGACCAGTAGATGAGAAGTTGGAAGAACTGAATGATTTTTTCGTACCATTACCATATTGCGGTCCTTGAATTTGTGTCACAAATTATTCTTTTAAATAGTTTCATTGTATGTTTGAGTCAAAATTATTTTGCACCCATTTAATTTCAGCATGTGAACAAGCAAAAATGCTTCAAAGATACCCTAAATTTAGCATTTTTTGTCCGATCCATGTTCTAACGAACAAACTTTCTTACATCTATGTTAAACTTATTTTAAAATTTTACCCGAACATACCGACACACATATTTCCATCTAAAACTAGATAATAACTCTCATTGTATTGTTTTGCGACCGAACCCTGAGCTAATTATACTAAGCGTGGTACCTGCATCATCTGGTACATATAGATTTTTGAATAAAATTAATTCATACCGATATAAGCACACCTGGATTTCTCTTGATATAGCAGATGATCCCATGGATCAAAAATGTTGGATTCTCTTTTTATTTTAGAAATTAAACCAAGAACAGAATACGTAAAATCTCTGACGAAGAATCTAACAATATCGGCACGCCTTTCAAATATAGACTTACTTCCACTGCCCCCCTCCCACCACATCACACACAACCCATGAACAATCGGTCAAAACATTCAATCCTTTACTTATATTTAGATGTCTTTCCTGCTATAACTGCATGCATACAATTTTGTCAAATATCTTTGAAACTGTCACCTGGAGTTTAAGCTGATTTCTATAACCCTCTTGCATATGCTTGCCGTATGGACAACTACACAATCTAGTTTGGTGAATTTCCAACCAGCGGTGTAGGAGGAGCAAGGGTAGTGGACAGACAGGTGGACACACAGATGATCCGAATCACAGTATCCCCGACAATTTGGGATTAACAATCCGTAAACAAAAATGTTGAAAGAGTAGTTTCAAGACAGAGGCAGAAAAGCCGTTACTTACAGCTGGAAGAAATGTAACTTACACCCTGCTAAAATTTCAAAAGGGCACCCGAGTGGATTACACGTCATAGTATACGTCAATACCGGACTATCGACGTCAGTAGCGTCGACGTCAAAAACGAGGTCGGTCTTCTGCGCTGCCGTGGACAAAGTTACGGAGTCTGGAAAGGAGAACATACAGATAGGAGTAGTAATTTTCAATTTAACTATTTAGTAAGTGCTTTAGAGTCTGTGAAAACTTTTCATTCATTGATTCGTTATTCACCGATTCATTTATTTATTTAGTACTTAATTCACCTGTACCCAAACCTCTAACCATTCGAGGTAATATTTCATGTATGAAAAAATGTTAGATTTTTCGAAAGCATAAAACAATAAAATCCTGCAAGCTTGGCAGTAGAACCCCGTGAGTTATCTTCAATATTTCTACGCAAATTAGAAAATGAAGATTAATTCAGAAATGGTATAACTAAATGAATCATAAAATCAAATCTTAGAATAATAAACGTTCGAATCGTATTAATGTACTCAGTATCACACACACAAAAATACCGAGAAAAAACAAAAAAACAAAAAAACAAAAACAACATTGATGCTGCAGAAAGCGCGTGGAGACGTGTGGAAGTAAAACAATAGGAAATGAATGGAGATTTTTCAACACTTTGGGAGTAAAATATGATATAGAGTGTGTTATTTATGTTATACAGAGTCTGCAAAAGATCTGGTTAAAACTGAAATTTTATGAATTTAGTAACACTAAAGTAATAGTGGCATTGGATAAATAAATCAATGTAAATTTAAATGCTAGATCCAAATACTGGAAATCATTATATTATCAATGTTTTTATATTGTTGCAATTTCAATAAAATCAGAGTGTTTGGGATATAAAATCTATTTGTGCATTTGTCATACTCACATTGCAGAAATATGTAAATAAAATGCGAAAGAAACTTTCTTGAATTTGGATTTTTTAATTGATGCGCAAAATTTGAAAGCTCATAAATATTTTCTAATTTGCATTAGTCAATTGTTTTAATTATACTTTATAAAATATCCCTGTATAGAAAAAGCTTTGGTTTAATACTAGCATTGGGTACATCATCATTTACTTTTACACGCGGTCTGACTTTTTGTGGCACTTGACCTGACTTTTTTTCGTAAGTGACCAAAAATTGTTTGGCAAGTGACATGGTATCTTACTTGGCAAATTGGTTATAACAGGACTGTTGCTTGCCACTACATGCACTACCAGTTTCTGCACTGTGGTACCTTTACCGTCGGAGCATGCCACAAATACATCGTAGTTGGCATTGGCGGCGACGGAGAGACCCGGGTTGTTATTCACATACACCCCATAATCTGAAAAATATAATATAAATGTTTTACATACATACATAGATACATACATACATACATATCTGCATGTATGCATATATAGATGCATGCGTGCATACATACATACGTGGTGAGAGAGAGAGTGTGTGTGTGTGTGTCCCTGTGATTTGACATCGATATCGACAAAGTAGTTCTGTAGTAGCTGTTCCCTATTTTAATCATTGCACTTTATGCTTCATATACAACTGACAGGAAGTCCTTAATATGAACATTATGAGAATCGTGTCCCAAAATAACCTCGTCACCTATGGGTCTTTTGGTCATTACTAACGTATGCCCAGTAACTACTGGACCAATAAACATTAGTCAAATTGATTTCGGAAATCTAATGACCGGTTTGGTTGCAGAACCTATCCGCACGTGAAGTCTCAAAAAATGGTATTCCAATCAACACAGGATACATATCTATCCAAGCCTCGTTTTTTCTATCGATTTTGATCCCGGTACATTTCAGGAAGAAGATTTGAAAACTATTCAATATACCCTGGAAATATTGTCGTGTTCAGCGATGATATCGATAGTTTCGTCGTTGTCAAGAATACATTTTGTTCACAGGGAATGGTACTCACCCATCGTTCCTACCTGTCGCTACAATGCGTGAGTGCACTATGGGATTTCTAGAGAACAGGGTTCTAATTCAATTCCGATAGTAAACCTATGGAAAAACCGTAAATATTGAAAATTCAATAACTCTTTCAATTTCTAACTACTCATAACCAAATCTATATCTGTCAGCACAAAACAATCCTTGATAAATGATTCTGTATTGAGAAACCATATGAGCTGTGGCATTTTGTTAAAATTACATGAGCTTGAAATATGTATCATCCACCCCACGCCACAGGAGTAAACTGCAACTCTCATTATTGGGGATCCTAAATCGGTCTAGTGAAAAAAACTGACATTGAATTCGTAGAATGTTTTCTCCATCTCATTTGAGTTAATGATAGGATCAGGTTTTAAAAGATGAATATACTTAAATTTTACTTCTCATTACCAACCAATCATGACCACCCAAACCCGTATACCTTCTATTATCCGTTTCAATACTGTTTCCGTTAGCTAAGAAGGTGTCAATCGCTGAGCAGAAAGTGTTATGTTGCTTGATTCTTAGTGGGATTAAATTTACAAGATCTGTATGAAGGGATGAAGGGAATTTGACAATTAATTTAATAGCGAAGCATTAGGCTTGTATGATTTGCTTCAATCAGATGTATATGTTTAATAGACAAGTAATGGGGGGGGGGGGGGACATGCGATAACACTAACATGTCCAGCGTGAGCATGCAACTCAGTCTGAAAAATCAGGGACGGCATGTTACACGAAAGCATGAAAAGTAAGTCACTGTCTCTTCTTCTTGACAGCTATAACTAGTCTTTCTAAAGCAAAAGTCCACACCTGCTGCACAATTACACAAAATATTCTTGCTTTAAATAGATTGCCTGACAAACTTATCCTGTCCACTGCCAGATACATTTTCTTTTTACTTTCTTTCTCTCCAACCAAACCAAACAATGCCTTAAAATTATAGAGGAGCATGAAAGCTTTTTGTAAAACTAATGCTTGTTGAATAATTAGTACCGTGAGTTCCCTAGACTCGTTCTCTGGTTTTGTTTGCTTTGCTCATTAACAAAACTTCTCAATCATGTACCAAAAAGTTAGTAATAGTACACAAATGATACACATTTGAAGGAAGAATGTATTGGTGAGTTCTATTAAGTACACTGGGTGCCTTACAAAAATGACTTTTTTACTGATACCCCTTCCTACTCGCACTTCTCAGAGTATTTATCTTTCTTTGTCTGTTTCCTATCCTTTTAAATAACATGGCATAATGCACGTGAAAAAAACAGAACCTGTTAAACCGGGTCTCAATCTGACAGAGAACGGAGCAGGGCTGGGACTCGTGGAGCCGACGCCGCAGGTGAATGGGTCTGATGGATCGGTTACACTTAGCGTATAAAGCAGTTTTTCTGTCAACTGGTTTTCCAGTACTTCCACTGTAGCTGGTAAATTGTGTATTGTAGGCGGCTGTGAAATAAAGACAAAATTTCAATTATCTATAATTACCCAAAACATCTCTTATATCAAAAACATACAAAATGCCAAATAATAATTTAATCCTCACTTTATTCTTGAGATTCAAGTGATATCATATGAAAAAACTTATTTATGTCAAGACACACGAAAAAAGCGATGATCATTTTCTATCGAAAGAAATCATTTTATGAGAAATTCACCATACTTCCTTTAATATGATGTCAAAGATTAAATTAAATCTGAATCAAGAACAACATGTTAGTGGTTCTCTATAAACACGATTAACCTTTGAAATGATTCCGTGCTAGTTTACCAAAATAATGGTGCCAAAAAAAATGTCCACTGTGAATTGATAGAATAAAACAAAGTTTGAAGTGTGCAAACTTTATTGCAAATTGTATCTCTCAATTTACAAGCTAGGCTTACCTTCATTTTCAAAGTTATGACTTACAGTGTTTACATCGGATCACTAAGTGTACATTTCCATTGTTAAATGCATTTTACTTAGAGGCATACACAGTTATATGCATAAGGGCAGGGAGACCCACAAATAAATAAATAAATAAATAGATAGATAGATAGATAGATAGATAGATAGATAGATAGATAGATAAAGACAAACAGACAGACAAAAAATACCTCATTGTAGATACTGAGTGTAAGCGTTCCAGTTGCAGTGTATTCACATATATCTACCACTTTAAACACGAGAGGGTAGTTCCCTGACAAGATAGTCAGATTAGCAGCAACTCTTACTTCGTCTATAATGAAATTAGTTTTTTGTTTAAATCCACAACAGATTTTATATTATACTCAACTGGATATATTTAGTTCTTCTCTTTCTCTCTCTCTCTCTCTCTCTCTCTCATACATGCATATATCCTCGTAAAATAATAATAATTGTGCTAAATCGAATTGATTGTTTTATACATGTATGTATTACTTATGTTCTATGTATTTTGTACAGCTGTCATGCCTCTCTGACCTATGGTCAGTCAATAACGGGTCTATTAAAAAAGATAGGGGAAAAATGGGAAAGTTCAACTGCTTTTAATATCAATGTCAGATACTGCAGTTAGTAGTGTTATATTTGTACATATACTTTGCATTTATAGTTTTAATATTCTATTATTGAGCACTACATGTAAGATTGATATATTGCTTCAGAACTAAATTTATTGTCCTCAGAAAATAAAGGTATTATTATTATTATTATTATTATTATTATTATTATTATTATTATTATATTGGTTCGGTTTCCATCTCTGGTACGTGGGCAGATATTCTAATCGGAACACGCTTGGGCCTTTCGGCGAATGATCGGGAAAAAACACTAGGAAATATTACAGAAACCGCCATTGCATTAGTTTCGTTGAACCAGACACTTTCGATGCTCCTTGAGATCTCCACCAAAGGTATGGCATAGACCTCAGGGAGCAATACGAGAGGTCTGGTTGAACGAGACTACCATTGCATACACATGTACATTCTTGTGACGTTACATCGAGTATAATCAAGGCGTTCATTGAGCCCTCTCATTGATTGATGTGATTTCCTATAGGCCGAAACTTTAATAAATTCTGGTTTTAAGTTTGAGCTTATTAGAAACTTTCTTTTACTTAACTTGTTCGAATAATTTCATAAAGTTTTCCTGCGAGATTCGCTCATTTGCTTATTTGAAAATTTTCAGTTGCTTTGGTCATGTGACTCGACTTGAGCGTCCCTGGATTTTGTCAACGAAACTTTCAAATGAGCAAATGAGTGGAGGTAGAATCGGATTGGTTGCTGTTTCTGATGGAACAACAGTATGTGCCCACGAATTTAGAAATGGCCACGGGAAGAAGGGTTGTGTTATTTCACGAGGATTTACCAGTTGTCAAACATAGAATTTGATCAGGAAATATTCTGTACATATCGCCGAAAGGACCCTACAGCCGACAGTAACTCAAGTGCCGCGAGAAATACCGGTAAGTGTCTAAAATGTACACCGATGTGTTGCGGACATATTCGTATGCATCAATTGCGCAATTTAATGAATAGGTGATATCAGACCAAAAACCGTCCATCAGTATCAGCCCAGGTTTCTTTTTTGGGGGGGGGTGGATGGATGTGGGATATTCATCGGACTAGGTCCAAATATGATCAGAAATATGGCTTCCAGAGTTTTATCAAGCTCAGCCAAGAATGATGCAAAATCGCCTCAATAATATGCACGGATGCCGCTTATAATATATTGATGCAATAAACCTTACATACCAAGTCTGATCACAATCGTGGTCTCTAGATTGTTTACAGCTCATCTAATCAGATACTAGATCATCTCATTAGTATGCATGGATGTCGATCATAATCGAACTCATCCGAAATCTTAGCCTTTGACCAGGCGAGCTAAAAATACAAAACAAACGTTCTTACTAGTTGTCGTATCGAAACTGAAGTAGCTGTCTGTATTCATGGTGATCTTCAGCTGGGTAATGGTCGTGTCTGATGGGTTTGGGTCGTTTGCTGAAACGGTGTAAACCAGGTTCCCCACAGCCCATGTCGGCTGGGCGATCATGAAAGCATTCAGATTTGTAAAGAACGGCGGAGAATCTGCAAAAAAGATTTATAAAATTTGCAACAACGAGTAACTCATTTTGTTCAAGTCCTTGATCGAAATCAGGTAAATTGTTACATATACTTCTAAATGCTATCTTGCTTTAAAAGTCAATGTGGCAATTTGACAGCCAATGATAGTTCTAATCAGTATTGAAATGTAATCAGA
Source organism: Margaritifera margaritifera (assembly GCA_029931535.1). Classification (NCBI taxonomy): domain Eukaryota; kingdom Metazoa; phylum Mollusca; class Bivalvia; order Unionida; family Margaritiferidae; genus Margaritifera; species Margaritifera margaritifera. The sequence goes on along the minus strand of JAQPZY010001672.1, from coordinate 1,867,030 downwards.
AACAATTTTCTTGTTCCAGCTGAGCTCTCTACTGCCTGCGTTGTGTGTGTCAATGACCCTAGCCAGTACCTGTTATATATATACCACCTGCTTTTTATACGTCCAGTATCTTCAGCAATCATGACCAAAAAGAGAATCTGAGGCTGAACTCTTGTCTATTATGATTTAATACTACTACTAATACTAATAAATTAATAAATGGATTGTCACTAGAAGAGAGTGAGGCTGAGCAAACTGATAAAAAGAAACTGGTTAAACAGAGCACGTTTTGACAGACTGAAATCTTGGCTGTATGACAGGCGTCTGTATGATTGATTCCACAGCTACCACAATATATCTACAGGAGTGAAGAAAGAAAAAAAGAGCGGGCCGGACCACCCTATCTCATGATAGGCGCTCTATCACATCCGCTATCAATAGAGGCCATCCTCGATTTGTGTGTATTTAATCTTGAAATTAATTAGCTTGTTGGGTATTGGCTTTCACAGTCGCACTAGCACAGGAGAGTGACACGGGTTGAAATAAAAAATACTTAAATCTGGCACAGAGAAAGAAAAAAAATGACTAGAATAATGAAGAGGTCTGAAGTAAAGAAAAGAGTAAAATAACAAGAAATAACTACTTTTATTATATACTTAAGTATAAAGTATAGAAAATTATTGGCGAAATAATTTTTAGAGTTTTGTAATTCTTATATTTTCACCTGCAAAAAATATATCCTAATATTTTCACATGCCAAAATACAAGATTTCCCATCATGCCATGCGACGCTTGATTGTGTGTGCCATACAGAAGTTATACCTGCAGCAAGAAAATAAGACCAATTTGTGAGCCAAATCAAGTAAATGGAAACTTCAGTTCCTTTCAGACAAACAAATTATTTTTTGCTGACGAAATTTAACTCGACGCCGTTCGCGTCTCTTTGAAGTTATTTCTCTTTACACATTGACAACAATGATAAACCTACTCTAATGCATTGGTAAAAAGGACTTGCTTTGTGGTCAGATAGGGTAAAATAATTTACAAGAATGTCACAAATGTAATTTACTGCACCAGATTAGGTCATCCCAATTCTGCCGCTCTCTCAAGTCGCTGATATTTATATGATCAGCCTTTGAAAATGAGGTGAATTTGCCAAAAATGGTGTGGGGGTGATGTACTGAAGAGAGCGAGTTTAATTTAAGTTTTGATGCAGAAGCAATTTGGTATATGATAAAAGAAAATTTTCTTTTCCTGCGTAAATACCGGATATATTTCATTTTGTAGTACAAAAAACGATATATTTTGACTCGTGTCTTCTCCACTCGTTAAAATATCAAAGTTATTTTTTTTCACACGATGAAATATATCCGGTACTAACGTAGGAAAATACATTTTCTCAATGTTTATAAAGGGATCTATTATTTATGAATAAGACAAACGAGTTTTGATGCAAGCTGTCAGGACAACAGCACTACACTGCTTGGTGTGACCAAATGTACTACATCATTACGGGAAGATAGCGTTTCATAGGGCGTCGTTTATAGTGATGCATTATTTTAGTTTTACATAATTCACACACGAAAAGCAAAGATATGAAACTATTACACTGTAAGAAAAGGTGGATAGACGCGCAATAATAATAATAATAATAATAATAGTAAAAAAATAATAATAATAAACTGATGTCACTAGAGGAGAGTGAGGCTGAGTAAATTGATAGGAAAGAACCCGACGAACGCTGGGTTAAACAGGCCACATTTGGACAAAGGTTTTCGTTTAGGCCAAATTCGCATTGATGCATATAATTAGGTAAGGGTGCAACGTTTTACACGTGTAAACGACTTAGTTTGGTTTACTACCTGTAAATGTTTACAACCCATTTCAATTAAATAATACATTTCCGCATCCGTGATAAAGGGGACTGTTTAGTAGGATATTTTTGTTAATTATTCTCTTAAAATATGTATGATTTTCACATTTCACATCGAATGTGGCATCTCTAGCAAAAAGCCAAAGTTGACGAGAATCGGTTGTAGCGCACATTACACAACATTAAACATCAGGTTGATTCAGTGATAACGCTGATACAATTTTATTTAAACTACATTATTTACCTTTGAAAAACATGTTTGTTAACAGAACCTTTGATTAGTGACAACTTAGTTTTAAAAACAACACCGCCTCGAGTTTTTGGACCGCAGAACAATTTCTTAGTAATTCTAGATCCTACAAAAAGCATTCCAGGTGCATGTACACTCAGTACGTTATGTTGCATGATCTATTTGTTTCATCTTGTATCTAGCAGTAGGAAACAAAATATCACCACGATCCTAGGGATGTGTTACCTAAATTGCCAGATATACTCAACAAAGACATATCTTACATACTGAATCTTGTCATTATAAGCGATATAAATGTGTTGCTGACAGATCTGTCTGCAATATTTGCAGAAGTTTATGAATATGTGAGATCAGACCAATTCACACAACTTACCGATACAGGTTTGGGGACTGATTTGTCGGACTAGTTTCGAGGTTCCAGTTTTTATTGTGGGCTATGCCTGTCAGGATAATGTCACTCAAATGGTGGCCTGGGGAAAATATTTTCTGCAACAAGGCTTCTGGCGAATGTTTTGGTTTGCATCTATGTCGATTCCTCATCCTATTTAGTTTTTAGGTCTCCCCATGTACCAGATTGAACAAACTCTTTATGTTATTAATATATCACATTTCTGTGTTTTGCATGTGATTGTGCTGCTGTAAATATGGAGCTTTTTCGCCCGTTACTATACTGGAGAAATCGCTAGTTTTGATCATGTGTCGGCATGTCTTGCATCTTCTATCCGCACACAGTTTGTAGGATCGATTTTTAATTTGGTTTGTGTGGGGTTTTCGTTTTGCTCTTACGAGTATGTCTCTCAAAATTTTTTGTCTTTGTCTGCGTTATGCTATGACTGGTTTATTTGGGAAATAAATCCTTAGGGTTTCGGATGACTCAGTGTTTAGCCAGTGTTGTGTAATGATTCTGTCTAGTGGAGGGAAATCTGTTAAAAGTTAGGACGAATGGAATTCTTTCAATATTTTCACATTTTGTGTACTGTAAAAGGTCGCCCCGATTTTCCTGTTTCGCCGTTTCTGTGGCATCCTCACAATGTTTATGTCATAGTTCCACTTGGCTAGATGTCGAGGCAATCATTTTTATAGTTTCTCGAATGTCTCTTCGTTAGTATATATTCTTCGCGTCCTTACTGCCTGACTAAATGGGATATCCTGAATGCAATGTTTTCGGTGGGAGCAGCTTTTACGGGAGCAAGTATTGATGTTGTTTGTTGGTTGATTTGGAGTATACATCCGTGTGGAGGTTTTCTTTTTCACTCTCTTTTGTTCTTGTGTCCAAAACCACATGGTCTGTATTTGAGACATTTTTGACATGAACTTGCTTCTATGATGGAATTCATTTGGTTTGTTAGAGAAATATAAAAATTGTTTTGTAGCAAAATTACACACGAAGAAAGCGTGAAGCGTTTTGAGGAAGGAAGCTGTATGAAAACGAAGAATATGATTTGATTTACTTGTGATAAGCGATCACATCAGCTGGAAACCATTTTTAAAAAAATAGCATACACCTTCTAAGGTTTTGTTTCTCAAAATACTGCCGTTGAGAAAAAAATATATTGTATTTCGTCGGTTGAAACCGTTCCTTTCTTACCACCCACATCCCCATTTGCTGTTTTTATATCAAGGTTGTAGTATCTATCTTTAATTTGCTAGCAATATTGCAAGAATATGACGTAAATCACTTTGCACACTGTCCCTACCGACAAATAAAACCAGATACTGTTTTTCTCCAGTACGGGCCTTCATTTAAAAAAAAAATGAAAGAAAAGAAAAGAAATTTAATTAAAACTTAAATGTGAAGATGTTATTCGGTTTGTAGGATTTTCTCCAGAGCTTGTTCAGTCACTTATAGTTATCATTATTTTTTTCTATTATGACACTTATACTGATATATATGTGTGTATATATATATATATATATATATATATATATATATATATATATATATATATATATATAAAGCTAGATGATTTGTTCAGTAATAGTACATCGTCAGTTTGTTCAAATAGTTTCACAATGTATAGAGTTTTATATTTTCCTAATAGCCTTTTTACCGTATCCTTAAATGTAATCAAAGAGGAAAACACCATTCTAGAAACGTCATGCATCATAATGTGTCAGTAATCTTAAATATATAAATTTGAAAAGAATTTTAACGTAGCTTCAAATAAAAATGTACCTTTTTAGATAGCTTACTATAATGTATTGAATTAAATTGAATAGGTTCTTACCCTCTGTGTTGTATTTGTGATAGTTTACTAAGTTTTATTTGGCGTTAGCTTGTATTGTCTACTGTCAGATACTTATTCAATTATATACTTGAATTTCAAACATTACTATTGTAACTATTCAAATACTCATTCCGTGTGCATGCATACGCATATAAACTACTGCCATAAATAATTGATAATATTTTTGAAAAGGGTATCCTAATTTATCTTTTTCGCATTAATAGCAGCAAAGCTTACTGACCATTGAAAACTAACTAACATCAAGTAAGTCTTTAAAATCCATATCTGATCAATTTATATATCATAAAAGAGAAAGTCCCGAATACGACACATAATGGCCGGTCCATTCAAATTACGTACCGTTCCGATTTGTGACTGATGACACTCAGGTGCAAAATTATTTACACCATTCCACCATTCTGTCAATATTCAAATTCAGTGAGATTCATTTTTTATCAACATTGTTACAATATGTAAAGTTAAAAAAAACAACAACAAAAAAAAAAACATCTAAATTTTGAAACTCTGTTATGTTAATAATATTGCGGCATGGCGTAAGTTGCATTTAATATTATATGATTATTTAAAGTGTGCAGTACTGTCAGAATTCCACTAGACAAAACACCTTAAAGCGTGCTTAGCCCAACCAAACCAGAAATGTTCTTCTGCGTCTTGATGCACACCAATAAAACTGAATGCTAGAGCTCAGAAGTACTTTTTATGCACAATAACTAAAAGCGATTTTAGCCCAACCAAACCAAAATATTGTTCCGCGTCTCTGATGCACACCAAGCAATAGCGACGTCATATAGCAACGGCATCCATCAAAGTAAAATATGTGCAGTTATTTTATACACAAAATATTTCACTTGTACGTATTATACATGAAATATATATTGTTCTATAATACGATATGCCATTCGCTTCAAGCAGCTCTGAATATATAATATTATTCAACTCGTTTCATATGTTTCATATCGAACGAGTACTCATGTAATATTCATCTTTTGATTCCAGGGACATGGTGTATATAAATTTACACCCAGTGTAGTAAGTTATTCATAGGAAGATTTGTTTTCTCCAAGAGATGAGCCTTCACATTACACAAAGAGTACAAATAAGACTGAAACAAAATTCCAGTTTAGCTCTAAATATAAAAAAATGAAGTCGTCAATAAATTTGTAAAATGTATTGTTAATATAAGGTAATAACTTTTAACGGTATTTATTAATTTCAGAATTTAAACTTACGTTCATCAACGACTAGAGTGTTTGCCCTGTAATAATATATTATCAATCTGTTCAAATATTTGAACAATTTGCACAATTTCATTGCACATTTTTAAAAACCAATTTATCGTACCTTAAAATTTTGTTTTAAAAACACACAACACCAGTTTAAATTATGTAAATAAATTAGAGTAGGGCACGTTAGAAAATACAACAACACAATTATGTAAACAAAAAAAACTTAGCCGTAAATTTAAAAAAGCGCGTTCTCATATACCTTACTTCAATCTATTTAAATAAATTAAATAAGTCCTTTTTTCCTCTGCATTGAAATCGTGATAGTTTACTCGTATATAATCGGTGATAGTTTCATTTGTTTATGGTTAACAGAGTATTGTATTCTGCGGATATATTTGAAAACATGACACTTCAATTTATTCAGATACTAATTCTCTGTATTTTCACATGTATATGCTGCCCTGGCATACAAATTATTATTTTTTTCTTCATAAAGGTATAATAATTTCAGTTTATCATTATAATATAAATCGGCACATCATATTAAACATTGAAAACTGTCGTGCATAAAGTAAATCTGTCTAACCATTATATGATCAATCCATTCATCAAAGAAAAACAGCTTTTTTTTCTTTCTTTTTTTAAAAAAGAGGAAGAACCTAATTTTGGATATTTTGGCAGGTTCAATCAAAATCACTGCTGAATAGATTTATGAAAAATGACATACTTTCTACGAAAATATTAAAAGACGCTGTGCATATTCAAATTGGTTGAGAATCCCATCTTGGGAAAATTATAGAAATATTCCATAAAGAAGTAACAATTGGTTTATGTAAGTTTGTGCACGAACCTTTGAAAAAGTTTTATTTTATTCAAATAAACACTGAATTTTTTGTAAGAAATCAATAAAAGTAAGAAATATTTAGTATATGGCTTCCTTTGTTTTGCGGATATAATAAATTACAAGTAGATATTTCGTACTTTCAAAAACACTAGGTTTAAAATTTCCAATAAATCATTACGTTGCTTATAAAATAGCCTTTCATCAAGAACAATAGGGATGTACGTCTGATTATAATGAGTGGTTGAAGGTTTTTTTTCAGCATTTATAACAACAACAACAAAAATCCTAGCCATTTGTATTGAAATAATCAATTTTACTTGTTGAAACTCATAACTTCTTTGTTTTTTTTTTTTTACTATTTCCTTGTCAGAGATATCACATCTGTTTTCACGTTGTCTCTCTTCGTCTTGCATTTCTTTCTTCCTCATCCGAAGCTTAATCATTATTTACTCTTGATAATCTTACCAAGCTTTCAACTTTTGATTAATTAAAGAAGTGTAAGAAATATTTAATACAGCTTATTAAAATTACATATTGATCAGCCATTTTAATTTGTAAATGTGCAAGTACATCGTGAACAACGAAAAACAAATACATCAATATTCACCTACCCGCCCATCCATCCAATCCACACACACACGTTTTCACTAGCTTTCGAATGCCGAAGACTGTAACTAAAGCAAAATAATCGTGTTATTATCTCACTTGCAGCTATCGTTGCACGAATACCATAGTTTCTGTTCTGATGTGCCCCTGCTGAAGACCAATCCAGGTTCATACCAGGGGTTATAAAAGTTTGACTTTGACGAAGGTCAGTGTATTTTATGTTGTCTGCTTCAGGGCCACTGCCTCCTGTATATGCTACCATTTCATCTTTCTCTGTATACCTTAAATATAGCACATATATCGTTATCGCAAAAACATCGCACAATTCATGAGAGAGATTAGGGGTCGTTGATTAAACGACAAGATAGCAGCAACATATTCTTGTTCAACGAGACTCTCGCGTGGATCCGTCCGATTTATGCCGTACGAGGGTCGGCTAAACTATTTCATTTTTACAGATGGAACGAGCCTGTGTCAAATTTTGTAGAAGCAAAACTACAAAAGACATCTCTCGCAATCTCAAGATTTATCTAGGCATACTTTTCTACAATATTTATCTAGGCATACTTTTCTATAACATTTATCTAGGCATACTTTTCTACAGTATTTAACCATCACTTTGTAAACAGGCGTTGATGCCAGAGACATGTATCAATCAGTCAATGAAACCGTCCATCTTTACGCCCAATATCACGTTATCTCAACGAAGTATTACGTCACCTCATCTCATAATCCAATGAAACCGCTTATCCAAGTTATGGGAAAGCCTCGTTCTGTCAGATATCTACTACACTCTCGTTTAGCGAAGATCTCACAGAGTCACGCAAGATGTCAGGTTGAAGGCGACTAAAGTTAATCAAGATTTCGGCATCAGTGCGACATTCAAAAACAAATTACTAATAACGGCTTGCTCTTCACGCACCATTCTAAATTGATTCATCTTCAACAATCGTCTAAACAATCTTTAACTGGATATGTTCATGCAACTTTTTTAAGGCGACAGGAAACAAAATTAAGACATAATTGTTTTCACTGCACCTGATTCAAAGTCTGTATAATATGACATCACAGTACCAAAACCAGACAGAGTACCAAATCCGACCCCTTGAAGTTGTCCAGTACGATTAAATGCATTTAAATTCGAAGTGTTCTCGTTTGTTCAGTTTCCATATGCCTACAAATTTTGCATATAGATTCTTTGTAGATCGTTATATTAGGCCTTTTACAAATGAAAAATTAAACTTTTGTGAATTGAACAGAATGATTCAAATACTCAATTCCTTAATATAAAGAATGATGAGTAGTTACTGCCTCATTAAAAAGAGGTAATATAGTTGTATTGTCTTTGTGCAAAAGTAGGAATATAAATTGATTGGCGCCAACTAGAATACATTTAATGAATATTTATTGTTAAGTTGTAGTGAGTGTGTTTTCAAATGCGATTTCACGTATACGTAATTACCTTCTTTTTACAATAATAATAATAATAATAATGAAATACTTTTTAAACAAAATAAATAAAATAAAAAATAAAAAAAACAGGCATCCCAATTCAATTGACTGAAATCCATGAAGAAAAAAAATCAGAGCATGAATGAATAGCGTAGCTAAGTTAAACAGTATTGGATTATCATTTTAATTATTTTATCCCTCTCTCCCAACAATCATGAACACACATACGAACAACTATATGTGTATATGAAAAGTTTGAAAATTACTCTTTCAAGAACAACACATGATCACTCTGAATTGTAATTGATATGTGCCGATATGTAGATTTGAAATAATATGTATAGGTATATTTATATGTCAAATTTGGTCTGCTATACATTGGTGTTTTGTTGTTGTTGTTGTTGTTGCTGCTGCTGCTGTTTTTTCTGTTTTGTTTTGTTTTCACTCACCATCCGATGTAATCACCGGGATAACATGTCATCTGGGCACCAACTGGAACATTCAGTGTAATTAACATATTTGTCGCTACTGAAAAGTAAAGAAACATACATTTTACCGCCGCCAAGGTTTAAGTTTGTACACTGCTTTTGATTTCCATCATACTTAGGTAAATGGTACTTCATTACTGGCTCGCTTTTTTTAAAAGTTTATCAATAATATATTTTTTTATACAAATAATTCCTGCATTTTGACTGATGTCAAGAAGTAAAGGAAGTGAGTGGAGAAGAAAAAGAAAACAAAGTAAAGGATGAAGAGGAGCAAAGAGAGAAAAAAAGAAATGGAGACAAAGAAAACTATGCTGACAATGGCTCTAATTACAATAACGAAGACGACTATCTAGTAGTACTAGTAGTAATAGTGGTTACATTGGTAGTAGTAGCGACTAGAAATAAAGGGCAAGATTCCAATCGAGCAAAGCCATTTTGACCAAATTTTAATTTGACTTAAGGACAAAACAAATAAATATTTTAGGAAATTTTTATAATATAGGAGTCCGATGAAATAAAATGAATGTTTTTCCCAAATGCTAATAATGCAATATATTTGGATGTAAAATCCATGTCAACATACTTTATTGTCCGTCCCTCTAATTTTTCATACACAATTAGTCAATGCAAATTATGTCTATGTAAATTATATTTATCTTTTGTCGTCCTGTAATATTTTATATAGAGAACCTTTTCTAATTATTTTTTTTTAAAATTCCACATACGTATAAACTATGACTATTGCATTCCTACTTTTTTCATCGAGAAACAATAAATAAAAAGTGCTCGAAAACTTACAGACAATACAGTGGACAAAAATTGCACAAATATATAAAAAGATTTGTGATCCCACGCATGAAGATTATTTGTGTTTTTTATATTTTATTGAACCAATATAAAAACTGTCAAAAGTATTGCAATACAAATTGCTAAAACACATACATGCCACAAATTCATTGGATCCAGCAAGTTTGTAGGCAGTTCCCGATATTGACCTCCACATATCAAACAACACTGTCCCTGTGTTATTTCTAATAAAAGCTTGCCATTGTATAACTATTCCGCAACACGGGAACTGATATACCGAATCTGCCGCTAGATATTCATAACCTGCAAGATCAAAACAAAATTAAAGTTAAAGATTTCAATATAGAGCTCTCTAAAAACAGGAAACCATTAACTTTTAAGTTCCTTATCCGATTCAAATTTTGAAACGATAAAGCAATTAATTTAATCACTATATTTACGAAAGGTTACTTACTCAAGAAAAAGGGACATTTCTCAGATATAATTTGATTTTAGGGAAATTTTATTTTCTACTATATTTTGAAATCTGTAGAATAACCTTCTCCGATAAGTGATCTCTCTCTCTCTCTCTCTCTCTCTCTCTCTCTCTCTCTCTCTCTCTCTCTCTCTCTCTCTCTCTCTCTCTCTCTCTCAGACAACAGTTTGCACAAGTATAGAATTTCCGCTGCTGTCATGTTGACTGAATCCTTTTCCTTCTGAAAATTTATGAATTTAAATTGAGTGAGTCTAACTTACATTAATTTTTTCAAATAAAAATGATAATTGTTTGATTATACTTCCTAAATGATATTTAATGCTCACATCCTTATTAATAGTTATGCTGGACGTTTGTTATCAATCAATATTCATTGGATTATCGTTTCATCAACAACGAATAGAGAGCGCTTATATTTTGTTTCGGATAATTTGCACTAGATTTATGGAATGGATACAACAGTGGAAAAAATACTATAATTACCAACCTATAGTTCCATCGATGGTAGTGTTGTATAAATACGGCTGGTTTTTTCCTATGTAGTCCACGGCGGTACATTCTGAAAAATAATGTAAAAAAATAATAGTATGCCACAATGACAATTCTGACATATGTATTAACAAAAGATTATAAATTGTTAATGAATAGAGTGGAAGTGAAAATTTTGTATCCGCGTAACAATATCTCGTATAATGCTAAGATAAGGCAGAGGGAAACAAATGCAGCATTAACATTTATTAATGTGCAAAAATTTGTCGAATATTGATTATTAAACGGAAATAGTTGGTTCACTTTTTGTATGCAGTAACATTGAAACAAAAAGACTTTTTGAATCACCCTGGCTGAAAGTGATTCTTAAGTTTGAGATAATGTCAGTATTTCATTTTAAATTTGTTTAATATTCCACAAAAAAAATAAATACATTTATAAGATTTCTATCACGATATCTATTTTATTACATAATGCGCAAGAAGGTTTGTATAGTTTGATTTAATTACTGGTTCAATAGTAGTAAATGTTAATCGTCTTCTTGCATTTGTTGATTCAAACCTGGGAAACAATTAGCATCAATGCGTTGTCATCTCAAAAGATCTTTCGTTACTCTCAAATTTCAAATTACATTTCGTATTCTTCTGTAATATTATATATCTAAAATTGTAAAGTTGCATAACATTTGTGAGGGATCGTTATGATGGGTAGATTGTTCCATATAATACCACAAGGAATGACTTGATTGGGTGTTCAAACACTCCACTTTGAATTTGTCGCGTAATATCACCAAATTCATTCTAAGAAGTCGTGATCACTATTTATGGAAGACTTCATTTTGTCATTCATGCGTAACTGCTTCCATTGTTCAAATAAGTAGACTGGCATGTTTGTCTATTTTCGACGGCAAAACACAACAAAAGAAGTTTGTGTTATGTGGATTCAGCATACGAATAAACTTCCCGATTTGAGTTTCAAATAATTACAACATTAAACAACTCATCTTGAATGAAGATGCATGTATTTAACTCACTATAGTCTCGGGTAATAAGAGTGAGAAAATCAAAAAGTCGCGTGTTATGAAAAAAGTACAGTGATTTCAGCCCAGAACAAACTTCTCTTTGATGAATATTGCTTGATCATTAAATAGTCATATATTTTATATGTAAACTCGTAGAAATCATGATTAAATTAGATACCAAAAATGTATTTCCTTAAAATGGTGATTAATCACTGTATTTAAATTGAAAGTCCAATACCTTTAAGAATGCATATGATAAATAAATGTGCAAATCATAATACATCAAAGAGTCACCAAAAACATAACACACAAAGTTCAGTATATTCCATGTATTCTATTATATGAATCTGTGACAGATAATAATATCTATTACAAGGAGACTGTATAGATGTATTGCGTTGTGGACACACATAAGTCATATAGCCAATTGTTCGATTGAAAATCTATCTTTTATGTTTTGACAAATCTCTTCCTCCGTCAGTTTATATCCCTCTGCCCATCTTTCTGCTTCTTTGATCTATCTGCATGTCCACCAATCCATCATCATCATGTCCTAATGCTTATTCTGTCTATACCATATAAAAATCGAAAGAATGATATTACCAACAATGTCCTTACATTAGACATAACTGCATGTTTGAAGTTGAAAATGTGGAAGTAGACGATAAAAAAAGAAAACTTGAATATGTGGATGAAAGAACTTGCTGGTCTTTCAGGGGTGTTGAAAAGGACATATATTAGTGACAGTTATATATTAAACATGCTAATGTGCTTTAGCTTTTCACCAACATACAATACCTCTATGATTTATTGCTGGATGGAACATGTATTTAAAAGGTCCCATTTGTTATAACCTCTTATTGTCTTCATAATTTCACATCAATATTCGTTTATTTGAAGTTGTTCTTTGCTTGATTTTTACATACACTCTTGAATACTTATTCACCCGTTTCACTGAGTTGTATTTAAAATAATACGAACATTTCCGGAGTTTACATTTTCACACATACCTATTGTTTTTACCTACCGAAAACAGGGCTGTGACCCATATTTTATGATTATGGAACTTTGTCAACCACAGTCCAAAATGCCTTCTTAACCATTGTTGGATGGTCGAAATGATACTGGACCTCTGCCCAATTTCATCGCGGTATAAGTGTAAATAGTTTAATATTCACCGCAAAAGTTCATCGTCTGCCTAAACAAGGGGAAGTCAGTGTTCAGCATTGTTTGACGATGTCTTATTTTATACTTTATAACATGAGCAGATCCACTCACTAAATTTCCTCTAATTTCTTTCAAATCTTCCATTATCAATAAATACTGAAACGATATTAATATGTAAACTATATTAACTATTAAATACTATTGATTTTTTTACAGAATATAAAATCATTTTTGAAATGTTCAACGGCTTTTTCAAAATTTGCGGAAGCAGAGGATAAAACATCGCCTTTATTTGACAACTTGTATCAAAGTTTTCTACATGAAAATGTCCTAATACACTAGACTGTACATTTATAGTAACATGATTCAACTATTTTGAAACAGATTATCAACTTGTGACTGCCTTGATTTGTCAATGTTATTTTCCAAAAATACCGAGGTGGAAATAGATGTGTAGAAATAAGCTGATCATCAAACACAACATTAGAATATGATCAACACAATTAAACTATTGTAACGAACTTAGGGTATGTACTATTTTATGTACGTCTCCGTCTAAAGAGTTGTTAGATTTTAGTGATTATTTTTTTGATAATGGGGAATCTGTGTTGGGAAGATATTTCTCAAACCACGTAATGAGCCAAATATTAGGTGCACACGTCATTCATACTGAACCGTTTTAACCGATCGGAACATCGCTTGGCCATTTCCGTTAAGTCGAGAAGTAACCTCGGAAGTAGTTGTAAGAATACTCTTCAAGGAAGTAGTTGTAGGAATACGCGCCAATTTGATTGGTTTGGTGATTCGCCACTGGCGGAGTACACCACATATGTTACTACAGAAAAGGCCGACAATGTTCTGATTGTGACTTGTCTTCTTCCGCCGCCATTCTGTGCCATGTGAACAAAAGTAGTTCAGAATATAGTTCTCAATGGCGACGAATTTACAGCAGAGGTTTCATTTTCGACTTGACGAAAGAGACAGACCATGTTCCGATTGCCGTTTTCACGGGACTTTAAGGTAGAATGGATTAGTTTCGTAAAATGCCCCCTGTCAAATTTCTTAATATCAGGAATTCTTGGTAATTCTCACGTATAAATGTTTAGTAATTTGAGTGATTCTGTGTTTTATGTGTTTGGATCATGCATTGTAGTATATTGTACGACCTACGGCTTAGAAATGCGTACTGATAAATCATACGAATGTGAAGCAAGAAAAACCATACAAGTGTGAAATTAAATTCTCGCGAATATGTGTTCTTTAGTTTGATTAGAGGAAAAAATATTTGTGGTATAGCGCGTTTAATAAACCTTCTGTTGACAACGACTATTGTTTTGAGGTCTTTGGAAATAGTGGAACAAGACATCGAGTCAACCCCAGTATGTTCGACGATGTTTTTTTCACTCGATTTTGAGGTGAACTTGTTCTAGCCGCTTTTAGACCCATGGCGTGTTACACTATTTCTTGTGCTCTCAAAGATCAACTGCAGTTCTTATGCATGAGTGAATTCAAAGTGTGTGTGTGTGTGTGTGTGTGTGTGTGTGTGTGTGTTGCTTGTTCTGGTAATATTTAACTTTTCATTAGTCTGTCTCTCGTGATATCTATCTATCTATTGTTTCCTGTATCTTCTTGTTTTAAAAACTATTACAAGCTTTCAGCATTTCCCTCAATCTCATTTTACGGTTTTGAAACTATGTGCTTCCCACCAAAAATACACACAGTCCAGAGACGCCGTCTTCTATTTTTGGTCGTTTGTTAGTCGATCCGAATATGATTTTGAGATCAGATCTTTCCAAATATTCATTGTGATGAACGCTGATAAAAAGATCTTAAACGAGCATTGCCATACGACCTTTAAAAGAGATCCTTATGTTAATTTACTTAAATTGCTGATATATTTCAAGGCAATAGTACGAAGGGACAATTTATGTATGACAATTTGTATTAAACCGCATGATAAAATTGAAGAATAAATAAATCAGCATAATCATTTAACATCAATTATGGGTGTCAATTAAGGTATACTTCAATTTCAGAAGTGCGGAACAGTTATCCGGTTTCTAACATGTTTTATATCGTTGTGAAAGCGCGATGTTGAAATAGTAACCCTATCTTGCGAAGGTGAATAATAGGTAGGCCCGAACATTGAATGTAAATATGCTTGAAAAAAGTGGTCGGGTGGAAGGGATGAAGACGTTGTTTCAAATGAGTAAAGCATATAACTGAAACAGCACAGTTCAGAAGTTGGCATACTCTCGTGCTTGGCCAACTATATTTGTCCTCGACAAATAATGTTGAATATAATCCTTCCCCTTCCTTCAACCCGTGCGAGATCATACTAAAGAAGAAAACGTTAAATAAGCAGTTCGTTCTCGAGTCCTACACATCAGAAACTAGCCAGCGCAGTGGCTAAGCCACTAATTTCAATCAACGCGGTCTAAGTTACATCCCCAGCACCTACACGTATCAACTGGACAGTAGCCAGTCCGTTTTAAGAGGTAATCTCCGAGGCACCAAAGGGCGGACTGGCCATATAAGGTGCATATTTGTGTACGCGCATAGGAAAACGAATTGACATGTGTTTGTTTTTTTCTAAATGTGTATATGATTTTCTGACTGACTGATTGACTTTATGTATGTATGTATGTATTTACGCATGTGTGTATGGATGAATGGATGCATGCATGCATGCATGTACGTACGTGCAAACATACGTACGCACGCATGTATGTATGAATGTATGTGTGTTAGGATGTATGTATGTATTCCAGTGTCTATAATTATAATCAGTGAGAGATATATGTATTAATATAATATTTTATCTCATTTAAAAATGTTTTGAGTCAACTTTGGATGGATGTTGTGTTTTGTTCTTCTTCCTTCGAGTTCGAAGATGACCATGACATCACTTACTGGTTTAGTTTCTGTGAGCACGTGAGTGGTTTGATCAGGCCAGTTTGTGCTCTGAACTGTGTGTGGCGCACCAGACAAACGATGCCGCTTGGGGTTGCTTGATCAATAAAGGAATTGCTGCAGTTCTGATATTTCCGCCACTCGCCCTTCTGTACTGCCTCTGCAATTCTCCTCAGCTCATAGTCTGTCGCTCCAGTATGGATGAAATTGCGCCAGGTGGAACGATCCTGTGCGAGATCTTCCCAAGACTCTGGGTCAATGTTAAAGCGTTTCAAGGATGATTTGAGGGAGTCTTTGAAGCGTTTCTTCTGACCCCCCTGAGATCGCTTTCCCACCTTCAACTCACCATAGAAGATCATCTTTGGTACTCACTTCCCTGACATCTTGGTGACGTGGCCTGCACATCTCAACTGTGATTTCATCAGCAAAGTGTGGATACTTGGAATGCCTGCTTGTGTGATAACCTCAGTGTCTGGGACCCTGTCCTGCCATCTTATCCTCATCAGTTTCTTTAGGCAGCCCATGTGAAAATGGTTCAGGTTCTTCGCATGACGTCTGTACACCGTCTAGGTTTCGCTTGATTATAGCAGGGTTGGCAATACAATGGCTTTGTAGATTTTCAGTTTTGTTTGCAGACTAATGCATATGCGCTCCCATACATATGCGCGTACTCTGCCAAAGACTACACTTACTTTTGCAATTCTGGCGTTGGTTTCGTCATCAATGTGGACTGCACGTGAGAGTGAACTGCCGAGGTGGGTGAACTTGTCCACTGCCTGGATGGTTTGGCCATTCACTGTGATGGTAGGCTCTACGTAAGGCTTTCCTCTGTCTTCATCATACATACTGAATGTGAAACCGAAATTGTCACAACCTGAAGAAAAATAGTCCATACCCTGTTGCAGGTCAGACTCAGATTTGGCATTGAGGGAACAGTCATCAGCAAATAGGAGATGACTTCCTGTTAATTTTGTCTTCGCCCGTAGTCTTCTCAAGTTGAAGAGCTTGCCATCAGTCCGGTATATGATGTCGATCCCGGTGTCATAGTCACGGAAGGCATCTGTAAGCACGGCAGAGAACATCGTACTGAAGAAAGTTGGGGCCAGTCTTGCTTGACTACACATTGGCGACTGGGAATGGTTCAGATGACACACCGTCATCCACGACGCGAGCGAGCATACCACCATGGAATTGCCGAACCATTATGATGAATTTCTCTGGGCAACAACATTTTGCCATGACGTTCCAGAAGCCCTCACTAGTGACTGTGTCAAAGGCTTTTATCAGGTCGACGAATGTCGTGCACAGGTTGGAGTTCTGTTCCTAGCATTTATTCTGGAATTGACGAGCTTCAAACACCATGTATGTGGCCCCACGTCCTTTCCCGAACCCACATTGACTCTCAGGCAGGAGCTCTTGATCGATGTGGTGCACAAGGTCATTCAGCAAAATTGTGGCGAAGATTTTGCCGGCACTTGACAGCAAGGAGATGCCCCGATGGTTGTCGCAGGACTGGCTGTTGCCTTTCCGCTTGCACAAGTGAATGATAGTTGCGTCCTTGTACTCCTGGGGTATAGCTCCTTGAGTTCACATGGACACGAAGAGTTCAGTCAGTTTTTGTGCCATGTGTGAGCATCCGGCTTTGTAGACTTCTGCTCAAGGTGCATTGCTATTTGACAGCGAGTCAATTGCTTTCTTAGTTTCAGTCAACGTTGGAGAATCAGCAAGAGATATGTTGATTTCCTCATGGGACAATCGATCAGTTGCCTCCTCACTGACAGATGATTGTTGAATTAGGATGTTGTTAAAGTGTTCTGCCCATCTTTGTAGTATCTTTTCTTTGTCAGTGACCAGCGTGGTACCATCAGCACTCAGTATTGGAGATGTTCCTGATGACTTTGGCCAGTAGATTGTCTTCAAAGCATCATAGAAATTCTTCACGTCATTCCTGCGTAGGGCTGAATCTCATCTGCCTTGATGCTCAGCCATGAGTCTTGCAACTCTCTTAGTTTGCATTGGACAGTCATCTTGATGTTGTTGAAAGCTACCTTTTTAGATGACGAAGTACTGTTTTCTAAACAGGCATTTTGGAGCCAATGTTTTTCGTTCAGTAGTCTCCGTATGGCAGCATCGTTCTCATCAAACCAATCTTGATGTTTACGTGTGGTGGGATCTAGGGTTTTGGATGCAGTCGAGTACATCGAGTCTCTGAAGGACGCCCAGTTTTCCTCAACGTTCTCAAAGTTTGCATTCATTATTTCTAACTGGCTGCACATTTTTTCAAACAAATACCTGTTTCACATTCTCCTGTTTCAATTTGGAGACATTGAGGTTTTTGGGTACTTTTGTGCCTTCTTTTCGTCTACTAGGCTGAATCCGAAAACTGCGCTTGGAGACTGTGGTCAGTCCAGCATTCTGCACTTCTCATGGCCTTCGTCACTCGAACATCGTGCCTGTCTCTTCTCCTGACGATGACATAGTCAGTGAGATGCCATTGCTTGGAGCGTGGGGGCATCTAAGACGTCGTGCTGCGGTTTGGCAGGCGGAAAAATGTGTTGGTGATTAGGTGGTCGTGTTCAGCGCATTTCCTCAGTAAGATGAGTTCGTTGTTGTTGCGTTTTCCAAAGTCATTTTTGGCGATAACGCCTGGCCATGTCTGGTGATCTGTGCCAATTCTACCACTGAAGTTACCAAGGATGATGAGCTTGTCTGCCTTCGGTACTTCTGCGATAAGAGACTCCAGGTCTGCATACAATTTGTCCTTGATCTCATCTGGGTTGGTCATGGTGTGTGCATGGGCGCTGATGATAGTTGCATGTCTTTTTTCAGACAGTGGGAGTCTGATTTGCATTAGTCTGTCATTTACGCCCTTTGGAAAATTTTGTTAGCTTGCTGACTAGCTGTGGTTTGATGGTAAACCCAACACCAGCTTCACGTCGCTCTTCTTTACTTCGGCCACTCCAGAATAATGTATAGTCTATTCCTACTTCGGCGAGTCGGCCTTCTTCAGCTAGGCGAGTTTCACTCAGTGCCACTGTCTGGATGTTTAATCTGGCCAGTTCTCTAACAACTAGAGCTGTTCTTCTCTCTCATCTATCTGTTGATGTGCTGTCCATTAGTGTGCGCACATTCCAAGCACCGATGGTGAGTGGCGTAAGCTTTGTCTCCTTTCTAAAATCTCGACCGCTAAGGTGGTATCCCCATCAGCCGCGGTATGATGACCAAGGTTAAGGTGAATCAAGCACTGTTTAGGGCACTTTTTCTAGCTCCTTGCTCATGATATGGAGCTGAGCAGTGTGAGCCTAAATAGGGCTGCTTAGTCATCGTGTGTGTGTGGGAGGGGGGGGGCGGCTGTTGAGTTCCACTGCTGTATGTATGTATGTATGTATGTATGTATGTATGTATGTATGTATGTATGTATGTATGTATGTATGTATGTATGTATGTATGTATGTATGTATGTATGTATGCATGTATGTATATATGTATTCCGATGTCTATAATCATAATCAGTGAGAGATATATTTATTAATATAATATTTGATCACATTTAAAAATGATTTGAGTCATGTTTGGGTGCATGTATGTTGGAATTAATTTATGTATTCCGGTGTATATGATCATAATCAACGAGTTTTATATTTATTAATATAATTATTTGATCTTGATTTAAAAATTATTGGAGTCTATTTTTTCTTTTGTTAGATTAGGTACCTGTATAGATTCAAAACACTTTCACGGAATTCACAGATGCTTTTGTTATTGCAAACGTTTTCCAGAGCATAAGGAAAGAGTATTGCAGACACCAATTGTTTGCTAATAGCAAACCGTGTATACAGACATGGTCAAATATAATATGAATGAATTAATTAATAATTACGTCTATAATAGGTTTATAAGAACGAAATAAACTGAACTCAGATGTCTGATTACAGCTGACTTCAAACCAGTTGTGTACATGTAGTTAGATATCTTTATATGTGTATATGTATATGTGCATTTGTGTGTCTGTTTTATATAAATCTTTGTTTTCCCAAAATAATCACAAGTCTACAACATTTCCTATGTTTTCATTTTATCTTCAAGGGCGAACAAGCTGTTGACTGACTGTCGAAGTTTTCCGCACCGAAGACACCGGTTTTAATAATCATTTATTAGTCGATGGAAATATTAGCTTAATGATTAAGCTATAACAGCTGATATAAATTTTATTTAAATATTGTCAAAAATCTTTATATGAGATCCTATCATCGAGTTCCTTATTGTGTATCGCTATTATATTTCTCCTTATGAGTATAATGACAAATTTATCTGAGCAAACAAGTATTCAACCCTATGACTGCAAATAAGAACGAGCAAAATCAGTACAGAAAGTAAAGTCATCTTAAAATAAAGACGTAATTGATTTACGTCGAACATGGGTTTTGTAATCTGAAACTATGATTTAATTTGTTTTTCATTTCTCCATAATTATGAAATATTCTTGGTTTCATATTTATAAAAATATATGTCACGTCAAGATAGACAAACTTTGGAGTATGTAAACACCAGTCGGTTCAGAAAGACTTTCATGTATTGAAACAATCGAGAAACTAGAAAGACAATTAAGTATTGAACCTAAAAAAAAGCTACTCAGCGCTTTTAAATAATTTCAGTCGGAAGCAATCTAATTCAAAATGCATAATTCTACCCTTTTTACTAACTTTGGCTGAAAATTTATAAATAATTACAGCAGATTTGATAACGAAATTGTATTTCGCTTTATTAATTTATTCCGCTCAGTCATTCAGATTCATTCCATAATATATTATACGTTGGAAAAACAGGTTGCGAGTAAGTGTTTGAGTATCTTCAGGCTGGAAGACATAAGAACAATGAGGTGATTTTGAAGATTTACTTCTTAATTAAATCAATTTTACGTTTCAATCTCGTTTCAACATGTTGTACATTATAGAGAATACACACCACTTAGTTCCAACTATCGGGGTGCCACTATTTGATTGCAGATTGGCATCATCTGAGAACATTTTAAAGAGCTTTAAGCTATAACTCTTTCTGTTAAATTTTTGGTCAAATTCTGTTAACGGTTTTTGATTATAAGTTGTTATTTTAGGTTTTCTATGTTTAGTAATGGCGGCCATATTTGATTGCAGATCGGCATCATACGTATAAAATTGAAAATCGTCTATGCCAGGATGCTTTTTGCCAATTTTGATCAAATTATGTTGATAGGCTTTTGAGAAGAAGTCATTAAAATATTTTCTATATTTAGTAACAGTAGCTAAATTTGATAACGAAGAGCCAGCATTTTAATAAATTTAAAGAGCTGTATACCAAGATACTTTCTTTCAAATTTGGTAAAATTCTGTAGAGGGGTTTATAAGAAGTCACTTGAATCTTTTTATATTTTAGTAGCAGATGGCAGATCGGAATAATACTGTTTTTGAACAAATTTTTTAAAGAGATTCATACCAGAACGTTTTCTGACAAATTTGGTCAGATTCTGTTGAGAGGTTCTTGAGAAGAAGAAGTAAATAGCAATTGAATGCGGACGATGGACGACTCACGACGGACGCAGGACCATACCTTAAGCTCATTTGGCCTTACGGTCAGGTGAGGCAAAACTAATGGTCTTTGGCTTAGACCTTAAAGATCGAACATCAACATTTGTAATTTCTTATTTATTTTGATACAGGTAGGCCTATAGGAGATTACGGTATTCACTAATTGAGTTCCATTCAATATACAAAGGTTATTATTATTATTATTAAATCTGGTACGCAACACACCGTCTAGTGATGATTTGTAAGAGTACTAAGTGTTAGCAATTGATTTCAAATGACATACAAATTACAGCGTGTAAATATAAAACATGACAGATTGACAGACGGACGAATGCATAAACAGTTGCATGATGTGACAGTCCGAAACGCAAATATGTCCCTCGCTTTAAGCAAAACTTTTGGGGACAATAACGAATCTGATAACAAACGTTCACCTGTCCTAAAGGTAGAAAAGAAAATTGTGTTACCACATACAGATAGTTCAACATGTCAAAACTAATCTGGAAGAACTTTAGTCCGACCAACATGAATTAAGCCATAACATATTATTTTTCTGATTCGTATTCTTAAAAAATGTGTAAGATTTGAGATGATTAAGTGAAAGTGGCTTAAAAACTTTTACTGAACGTCAAAATAATTAAAGCTCTCTCAAAGTTCTCCTATTATTGATCACTTATGCGAAATTATACACCATATGTAACTTTTTCATTAAAAAATTCGTGTAATGGGAAAAACGGCCACGAGTCATAAATAGATGCAAAAACGTATTTATTGGAAACGTTAATTTAAATTTGATCACAAATCATTTGTACTGGACCCATAACTGCTGGTAAATATTGAAGTGATCACAACTTTTAAAAAAATATTTTTAATGGTGCATATTTAGAGTTTAACAATGACAAGCATATAATAATTCTATCATCGAAAACAATAAATAAAACTGAGGACAGAGTAATAAACACTCAAGCCTTTATTTTGGTACCTTTTAATATATTTCGAAATCTTTAAATTGATCGATTACGTGAAGAAATGACATTAATCATTTCTTCTTGGATGTTTAAGTCTACGCCCAACCTGAGATAGATTATCATGCAGAACGTGTGTATCATTAAGGTAAATATCTAATTGTTTCTATACAAAGCTAAACTTGTATGTGAAAAACGGTATCATACATACAAAGACAGGATCTCCCCCCCCCCCCTCCCTTCTAGTACCATGCCATGTCTGATATACATTTAACAATGATTTTTAACTTATTAGGGCTTTAACGAAGGTAATACACCACGATTGATCTTCATCGCATCATTGCCAACGGGATTTCATTCTGGCTCAGTTAATATAAACTTTATAAAGTTTGGAGTCCATGGAGTCTAAAATGATCTCAACAAGACCTACCCTGTGTACACTAATTGTAATTGTGTTTTCACTTCCCTGCGTATATTGCGCTCCTCGCACAATGTACGTCACTCAGTCTCCTGAAAATCAGGGGTATACTCATTTTCTTAAGGTTTCTGGCATATTAATGTATATGACATGGTAAAATGTTTGCATGACCATGCAACAATTGATGTTTTGTATTAAACCAGTTATAACTTCGTTTGCTTTATGTTTTTTTTTTTTTTTTTTTGCGTTCGTTCGTTCGTTTGATTAACGACGTGTGCGGCCATTCGGCCATTTACGTCGAGTTAATGGGCGCAAAGCGCCCTACTTAATTAGTCGTCAATGGGTTACCGAGCTGCAACCCATTGAACTTTTTTTTTGCACCAATGTCAGAACTTATAGTGGTTGGGTATGAGGCCGTATGGGAAATACTATAGAAAAAGGGTAGATATACTATGGGGTCAAATGGAGATTTAACATTATGGATGTCACTCCAATGGTCTATGGAAATGTTATGCTGTCCTATGTAAATTTAACGTTAAGTCTGGGCCATTAAAAGGAGGGTGTGTGTGAATTTAACATGACGTTTAGGCACTATAGACTCTAATGGGAATTTAACATCACAAATCTGGGGTTCATTGGGAGTTTACCATTACCTCTGGGCCGATATGGTGGTTATGGGAATTTAACATGACGTTTGCGTCAGTGTGGTCCTCCATGGAAATTGTAACAGGATCGAGAGACAGATAAATACACTTAAGCACAGATAAGTACATACTTTTTTATAACTGGGGAAAAACAGCAGAAATTCAGAGGTATGATTCTATGTGTAGAGTGTATGTTTAGATCTCAAAAAGCACCGTGGAAATTCCGATTCTATTTTTAGAGAGAGAAAAAAAAAGTAAAATATAAAAATGATCATACATGTGCATTGTTGTTTTATTTTTCAAGATTAGGATACTGTAGACGAAGAGTGTCTGTACATGTAAAGAAAATGATACTTGTTTTTGTCGCTGGGTAAAAAAGGGAAGGAACTGTAAATATCGCCCACACTATCCCCGTTTTCGCACTATTGTATAAACACTTGGAGGAAAAAGAGTACCTTTTTACATACAAATATACATAAACATACAAAGGGAGGGGTTATAGCATTCATATAAATAACACACATGCAAATGAGGATGTATTATAACACTTTTTTCGTACAAGCACACACGCACATAGATTGGTAGGGGTATCTTTTATTTTCAAACATACAAGCACACGTGCACATACAAAGGAAGGGTTTGTAATATACATGCGAATACCCATACAAAGGAAAACCTGGTGAATTTGTTGTTTTTGTCACACATACACACACCTAGAGTTACACATAGCAAGAAATGGGTATTATTTTGTTTTTACACTTGCAAACACACATACACATACAAAGAGATGGGATATATTCTTGGTTTTTATACATAAATACAAACATACACATACAAAGGGATGAGACATTGTGGAAATTTATACACATGCACACACACACATATGTATATACAATCACACTCTATCAAGAAAGAGAGACCCTTTCATCTAAAAAAGAGATAGATAGATAAAGAATTTTTTTTAAAATCACAAAATACTATGTGTTTTTTTAAAAATCAATACTTTCATGTGCCTTTATCAGTCAACTGAATAACTTACTATATTTCTCTCGCTATCAGACATGAAAAGCAGCAAACTAATAAAAAATGTAACACGGTTACGAATGAAACAGACATACACCTGAGTGGCCAAACCGTAATGTTAAACTCCCATAGAGTCCTATAAAATTCCTTAGACCATCAATCTGACATACCCTCCTCAACATGATAGCGTCTAATGTATTGTATAAAAGCTATGAAATGTTACTTTCAACGGCCAGCTCTTCTCGTGGCACCCCCGAAAGTCGAAATAAAGTAGTGTGCAGTATATTCTAGATAAGTTACATCATGTTGAAACGAGGTTGAAACGTTAAAATGCTGGTTTTGCAAATCATTTCAAGAAAACGAGTTTTTTTCCAAAACAAACACGACTGAAAGCAGTGCGAGTGGGATCATTGCTGAGGTAGGGCAAACAGCTAGCTCTCCTTTGGATACAAAACTACAGTTCAACAGAAATTTGTCGAAACATCTGTTTCATAGTATACTGCAGTTCCATATCGATACTAGGATACGTAAATATAGCTTTTATCACATAAGTGTTGTAAGGTAGACTACTTTTCCAACTTCAAAGGTTTTATTTACATAAAAAATCTGAAGAGATATACGAAGTGCCTTAATGAAAACTGATTATGCGAAGCTAAAAAAGAAAAGGCTCGATTGGTGAAACAAACACTGTAAATTAAATTTGTAGGGCATTGTATCAAATAACCCCTCAGAGCGGTCAGTCAATTTGCAACTAAAAGCTGATTGTATCATTGGCGAGTAACTACATATATTATACACATAAGTAGACAAACATGTTTTTTCATGTTCTAACTTCTTCAACAAAAGTCTGAATTCTTGTGCAGTCTTTTTTTCACATATGAATAAACTATGGTTTCTAATTTAATTTCGAAATATTTACAACATTTATCTAGTCTTTCCAACGAAGATGGCATTCGTTTAATTCAAAAAGACAAAGAAATATGAACATGTTCCAAAGGAAGAAAAAAAACGTATCAAGTTTTGTCTAAAACAAACTTCTCGTTGATAACTTATGTTGCGTCAATAATTAATCATATATTTCACATACTAATGCAAAGAAATAATATATCACAATCACGAAAAATTAAACAAGATACTGCCAAGCAATTTATTTCATTAAAAAATGTCACTTTCACATTATGTATTAAAAATTGGGTATGTGTTAGAAATCACGTGATAAACCAATTTGCATAGTCTTATTGATACAAAATTCGTCAAACATTTTGTACAGTTGAAACTGTAATCCCCGTATTCTATTGATATAAATATGTTTGTGACAGATAATTACATTTATTGTAAAAGTATGGCAATGTTTTATTGCCTCTTGGAAACACACAAGTCATATACCGTAATGGTTGACTCAGTCGTCTTATGTCTGTATGTTTGTTTTTTAGTCTCAGGGATCTATCCCACCCATCCACCAATCCAGTGGCAGTATGTACTTATTTGGGTAGAAGGTTAAGTATTAGAATACGTAACTAATAAAGAAAGTATATCGGGACTCAAGTACATTTTTTGGTTGACTCTACTCGTATGATAGGTGATTTTACTAGTACAACTGAAAGTTTGCTGAATTATTATCCCCACGCGTTTCGAAGAAAAGGTTGGAACTATGTTTCCATACCCTCCGGATATGCATGTATGTGTGTGTAATTCATCCGGATATGCTTGTATGTTTGTGTAATTTATCCGGATATGCTTGTGTGTGTGTACTTCATCCGGATATGCTTGTATGTGTGTGCACTTCATCCGGATATGCTTGTATGTGTGTGTACTTCATCCGGATATGCTTGTATGTGTGTGTACTTCATCCACCTCCTCCGTTTAAGATAGAGACTTAAGACATTGAAAAATGATTAAGGTTGGTGAGTGCAAAGCGGTTTCGGAATCTATATAGATGCACTAGTTGTGGAGCTTGGAGGGGTGGGGACACTTATGTATACATGTGTAATGTGGTGTAAGTAATAACTGAGAAAGTATGGGAATAATTCTAGTTAACTATCCTATATTCCTATTAACAAATATTATTATTATTATTATTATTATTATTGACATCGATTTTTGATGGTTTTATAGGTCTGTCTTTTCATGCGCTCAGATTATTATTATTATTATTATTATTATTATTATTGTTGTTGTTGTTGTTGTTGTTGTTGCTGCTGCTGCTGTTATTGCTGTTACGAATGATTGACGCAATGGGGAGACTTTATGATTATTGGAAGAAAAAAAACATTGAAAGTTTAAGTTTCTACTCACTCCTGAGAATACGACAGACGTCCCCTATTTCAAGTTGTTTCCTAAGATATAATGATACTTGCAGAGTCGTTATATTAATAGCCCCAAAAAGTGTATCTACCGTGTTAAACATCAGTTGAAAATATAATAATTTAGTTTAATATCCCCCCTCTCTTATATATATCTCTCTCTTTCTATCTGTCTCTATCTCTCTCTCTCTCTATCTCTCTCTCTCTCTCTCTCTCTCTCTCTCTCTCTCTCTCTCTCTCTCTCTATATATATATATATATATATATATATATATATATAGACAAGATAAGCTTTCAAAGTACATTTTCTAAATATTTCCATTTTAACTTTGTTTTCTCGAGTATAGAAATATAATTATGTTGAATATAATTCTATCTTGCTAAAATACTTTATGCTTTTCAAAGAGTCGTTAAAACTTTAAAATTTGGCTCCTTATTTACGCTGGAAAATATACATATATTTCTTAATAAGTAAGAAACATAGATTTGAAGACAGAGCATAAATGAATGAAAATGTGCAATGCTAAGTCTTTATTACTGTTATTTTTCCTTTGATTCATAAATTTTTGTGAAAAATTATTCAGCATTTTTTTTCATAGATCCTGTCTTTGAAATAAAATTACTCACCATATATTTATTGTCATTTAAGTTATATGCTGTACCAAGAATTTTGAAATTATCATCATGAATCCACTGCAATATATTTTTGTTGTTGTTGTTGTTTTGTTTTTTTTTAGCAAAAATCTATATCTCCTGTGTTTTGGGTTGAGTGAATGTTGTTCTCCATTGAATATGAGGGAGGAGTCATTGACATATTGCCTTATAATCTATTTAGTTTGTGGACAAAATTTGATGTCGAGGCATCCAGTCGTACTAGAGCTATGGAGTCGAATTTGAAATATTAACCCCATAGAAAACTTCATGAATGTTGTACAGCAACGATAAGTCAATTATGAAGGAAAATGTTACAAATCGAGCTCAACCCAATATTATTTGCACCAATCCTTGTACATAATTCAGTCTCAATCGACATTTCAACATGTTGTCCTTTCCAGAACGAAGACAAGGGTTATATCTTTTTATGAGCTGTCGAGATTGAAAATGTATTGGCCAGGCGGGGATTTCTATTACATAAAAAAGAAAGTCAGAGCAATCCAGACTGTGGTCACGTTGTATAGATCCCCCTTGCATACAATATGGCGGAAACATGGAGAAAAATCATAGGTAAAATGTTACAATAGAGGCGAGAGAGACATTGGTTACCAAAAATTTTTTAAAAAATCATTTAGAAATATATGCCCTTTCCTAAAGTAAAATATATATTACAACTTCTAGTAGCTTTAAAAGAATCCGCTAAACATATGACCAAGCCAAAACTTACAAACGGACTTGCATTATGGAACATATTTCTCCTGCTATGACCTTCTGAGGGAGCTTAAAACGTGGCGAAACTTGTCTTTGTCACAGAAACAGATTTCTGTTAAAAGAGGAAACCTACATTTTAAAAGATCCTACAATTTGAACTGTTAAACGTTTTACGCGATATATGCATTCTAGAAAGAAAACAAAATTGAAATTAAATTTACTTCTCTTTCAAAACGGGAAGCAATGTTTAAATATATATTATGATAATACTTTTTAATAAACACGATAGTTTTAATAGCAACACTATTCATTCACAGACCATGTAATTATACCTTTTAAATTGATTTGATACGAAAGTTGTTTCCTCCAGTAACATTCTTAAACAAATTATTCAAACGAGCAATAAATAGAAATTTTGTCAGATGGTATATTAGTTGCATTATAATCCAGTGGTCTCCATTTTACATGTTTGACCCCACTTCATTTCAAACCTTTCGCGTTTAAACCTCGATGATTCAGCGATGCCCGTATCAAGCTAATAGAATCGCATTGAAGTATCAATGTCTATATCAAGCTAATGGAATTGAATTGAAGTATCGATGTCTAAAAATTCATTGTCAGATAAAGAGGGCCGGTTTCTTAAATTCAACTCAATTTTCTTTTAAACGTCGACTATGAGGAAATATAATGAAGTTATCAACACTTTACGTTCGTAATCAACTCTTTGGTGTATCACGGGTATTTGAAACAAAGGTTATTTAAGGGTAACAGAATGAATTGATTGCAATCGAGTGGACCAGCTTCATTCTTTATGATGCTCTTCATGATGTTAAGTAGCTGACGAGTCTGCTGTTATGACACACATGAAAAGCATATCAAAAAGACACCTCAGTATACATGAAGCAGTTAGGTCAATGGATTTCCTTCAAAAATGTGTTTGTAGAAGCTAGGATAGATAGATAGATAGATAGATAGATAGATAGATAGATATTCGTCAATCACCTTGAAATAATATCTCTTCCACTTGCTCAGTAGAATTTATATTTAATTCCATCCTTTGTTCTGGCCAGTTCTCAAGTCTATTATCAAATGCTTAATGTTTTGCTTTATAACATCTAACCGGTACTAACCACATTGAAAGTGCTCTTGTGGGTTAAACTGCTGAACTGCGAAGCCATTTTCCTGCAGAAAAGATCCATTCATTCACTTTCTAAAGCTAAGAGAAAGACATCTGACAGGCGACAAGGACCGTGATTGTAGCATTCATTACGATTTGAAATTAACTCGTAGGTATACTTGCAATACACTTTTATATTGCTGACCCAATTTTTTATTGGAATTAAATTCTTTAGTACCCTATTCGTGGTGAAAAGATTAAAATAATTATACACACCCTTTCTTATCGGATCGTCGCGACTATCTTAAATCTTTAAATCGCTTCTTAATCGTTGAAATCTAATATAAAAATCAGATTCAACACAAATAAAAATAGAACACTCGCATTCCCAAAAGTTTTATTTTCTCAACTGTTGTAAACCCAACATTTTATTCTTAGGTCGAGGCTACATGTTTATTTTAGAAATCTCAGGAATCATGTTATTTTCCGAGATCTCTGATGCCCTATATTTATTCATTCTGTTTCGCTAGGGAAAGTACTTGCAAAATTAAAATTTTAAAAATCATGAAAATACAAATTGATATAATATTCTTAAGAGATGGAAGAATGTTTACCACTAATAGAAAATTAAATTGAAACAGTATATATTACCTCTCGAATACAGGCATTTTACGAGTGTCGCCAAAATCGAATCACCAGGACAAATTCAAATAGCGTTGTGCTTTGGCGGTCTGACCAAAGGTGTTTGTTAGGATCAAGAATTATTCAGCCAGAAAAAAAGACATTGGAAAGGTCTTTAATCAGTAGCGAATGATTTATTAATGTAATATTTTAACTAAAATCAGAGTCTAGTTTCTTGTTTTTATATTTATTTTATATCTTTTTTAAAATTTTTGTTGTTGTTGTTGTTTTGTTTTTTTGTTTTATAAGAAAACTTTATTGAGTTTAAACGCTTTTTGCAGGGTTCATAGACTCATTACGTGCAAACGTTTTCCAGAGCAAAAAAGAATGAGTTTTGCACAAAGAGTTTGATGATAGCAAACCGTGTATTCATACATCATTAATAAAGTAATGATTATAAAAACGAAATAAACTGAACTCAAGCGTCACGTGTGACTACGATGTTTGGACACAGCTAACGTTAAACAATGTTTGCGTCAAGACGCGTTGTATGTATTATGTATTGAACAAGCTGTTTGTTATGTATCGAAGTACAGATTCATCTGCATCCAAGATATATCGTATATCATTTATTAGTGGATGGAAATATTAGCTAAAAGAGCAGCTATAAAAACTGATATAAAGTCTTATAAAATATTTCTTAAAGATCTTTATATGAGATCACATCAGATAGTTCCTACAGTACATCGCCGTTATATCTCACCATATATGTATAATCAAGCCATGAACGTAGGCAAAATTAGTATAAAATATATGTTTATTTAGTTTAAAGATGTAATTGATGTACGTACCTATTGAATCCGAGTTTAGTAATTTGAAGCCATGACTGAAACTCAAAACATAGGATCAGGTTTTCGTTTTCTCTCATCTGTGAAATATTTGTGGTTTCATATTTATAAGAGTACATGTCGCTTGACGCGACATAAACCTAGACCAACTCTGGTCTTTGAAACGATCGGTCGGCTTAGAAACACTTTCATCTTTTGAAACAACCGTGCCCTTCGCAAGAACCTACCATCCCACCGAAAAAAGAAAAAAAAAACCGACTATGACACTTTTAAATAATTCCAGTCAGAAGCAGTCTCATTCTAAATGTGTAATCCAATTTTATTATGATAACTTAAACTGATTTTTATTTTAATTTCAGTTGATTTGATGATAAAATTATTTTCCTTTATTAAGTGTTTTATTCTTATAAATCTTCAAAATTTGGAATCTTTATTTAAATCATTATAAAGAGAAAAAAATTATTATCTTACGAGACATTTGTTAAACAGATTATATTGAAGTATCAATGTCCAACAATTCCGTGACAGATAATGAGTGTCGTTTATCTTGAATTCAACGAAATGTTCTTTCAAACGTGGATTATTCACCAATATAATGAAGTTATCAATCATTCGTACTCAGTTCTCCTGTGTCTTACGGGTATATGAAATAAAGGTTACCTATGAGTAATAGAATTAACTAGTTCAATCGAGTATTGTACGTGAAAGTGAACTAGCTTCTTTCAGAGTCTATTGTGAATATAATTCAACAGTTTGACGTTATATTGATGATTGAGCTTCTTGTGACACACACAAAAACAATATCAACAAAATATATCCAAGACTCATACCGTGAAACAGGATGAAGATAGGTCTATTGGCTTCTTTGAAAGATGTGGTTGCATACGCATAGATAGATAGATAGATAGATAGATAGATAGATAGATAGATAGATAGATAGATAGATAGATAGATAGACAGATATATAGGTAGGTAGGTAGGTTAAAAGATATATGAATAGAAAGAAAAACATGGCATGGTGTAGTCCACTCCGGTTACTACGAACTCTAGCAAACTGCGAGAATCAGTTTGTCTTATCCGAAATTCGGATTGAACGAAACCCGAATATTCGAGGGCCTTGTCTTTAAAGGTAAGGAACGTAGATACATACATATCTACTGCATCGATAATTGCAATATCTGTGCCTATAGTTATCTTTTTTGTTTTAAACTCTGTTTAGAAAGCATGCGTAGACTTGAAAGAATTCCCCTGGGCACTGACCTAGACAGCATGGCGAATTCTCTGCCTTTTATTATAAGCTGAATCTTGTTCAGTTTGTATAATCTTCAGAAATCGAAGGTATCTTTTGCCTTCAAGCAAAGCATATATAGAATATAAGGTTAGTGTCTTCGAATACAAGGTTTATTTGGCCAAGGCATAGAAAATTTTAAAAACGGCGAGGCTTGTCTTAGGTTAGTCTCCACAGTTTTCACTAATTTTTCTTTCTGGCACGTATGTCGTCTGCTTCAGATTAAACCTTTGCGGTGAAAACTGCCAAACGTTTTGACTTTTGTCATTTCATGCGATCTATAAAAAAAAATAATACTTTTTCAGTTTAGATGGTGATTTTCTAGCATTTTAAAGTCATATTTATTCTGCATCCGTTTAATCCAGCTTGTGATATTGCAGAAATGCCTCACACATTTCCAACATTTGGTGTAGTTGCACTGTCCGTGTGTTACCTAACGAATTTTCCTACACTTACACTCGTATGTTGATTGAAGTACCTTAATTTGCCTTTCTCTTTACGAAATGTGAAGATAAATCTGAGCAGCTACATATTTTTAAATTTCATCTCAAACACTTGGTATACATTTTTGCTTTCTAAAACTGGGTGTTCACTCTGAGTACATAGTTCGTATTCGAACCCTGTGGTGATCACACTGAGCGCAAAATGTAGTACATATTGAAGGCTTAAATGAAATTGTCTTACGCCAACATAAACATTCAGGTGTTCCTCGTTAAATAAGAGATGATCCCAAAAGTCGATGTCGCGACTAACTTTTTCTTTGAAAAATTTAACCCTGTGCAAAATAGGAAATTGTGGAATTTAAAGTAAAATTTTATTCGCCCGGAGACCAATAAACCTTGTATTCGAAGACTAACCTTGTCTTGTATTTATCCTGCCACCGTTTAATAAGGAAACAAATACTCAAAGACATGTTTCCATTTATTTCGGCCTCAGCTTCATGGAAAAATCTGTCAATAAACTGTCAAATTGGGATCATTATTAAGATGTATCACAATAAACAGAATAATGAATTTTTCAAACAGACATGTTGTTGAACAAATTCAACAAGTTGCAAAATAGTATTGTTAAAAGGTCATTTACATGGTCCTCTGGAAAAGCAAAATGTTGATTGTGTTGAATTGACACTCAGATTTGATTATGTGTCTTTGCTTGTGGAGTAGTGGTTGTTTCGATGTTTTTATTTTGCATATGGAGTGTTGGACAGAAAAACAAGGAATGTAATTGTGAATACGAAGTTTGCGAGGAAAAACTAAGATTAATTGTTGGACACTGGGAGAATTTTAACTGTGTGGATGAATCGGTGGATATTGCTTAAAATATCTTCCTTTCTTTACTTTGATCGAATTAAATTATGTTGAAAAATTATCATTTTGTTTTACTCATGTATAACCATTCTCTGACAGATATATCAGTACTTAAGCTAGTAATCATTCCTGTCAATTGCGTTTACTCAAATAATAAACACTTCAATTATTTATCTTCAGGTAACTAGGAGCTGTAAAGACTACATGATGACACTCGGCTACCCGGATAAAAGATTTGATCACACGATATTTTGTCTGCAAAATAAAATCTTGATTTCCAGTTGCATACGCATCTCCAGAAAGATCAATCAATATTTCAACTCTCAGTCATTGCTTTGAATTGTGTTTTATCAATGATAACAATCTCATTTATTTTCCTTGTTTGTCATATTGTTAAATAGTGTAAAACCAGGTTTGAAAGTGGCATGTTTTAAGTCTTCCATTCTTTGAATCAGTTTGTATCTGACAAATAAGATTGGTGGTCGTTAGTCAATAAACAGTTTACACGACTTCTGCAGACTGAATTCAAAGTCAATATGACTGATATTTGTATTTGTATTTCTGTTGATAGTTCACTTGTCCTCATTCTTTTTAAATTTGGACATTCAACTTAAATGTTCTATAAGGACACAAATTGGTTAAGCAATATAAATATCCAGAATGAATTGTACCATACACTGTTCCTAACTTATTCACAATGGCATGCTTTAAAGCTTTAAATTTTAAAACAGAAGTTGAAAAGACTAAGATTGTACTATGCTTGAAAATTTGATATAGCATGATCCTTTGCTTCGACAAATAAATTAAACTCTTATTTCAAATAGATTATCGACGGGTGACTAAGTGGATTTTGTTGATGTTTTATTTTTTTCCCCAATATTTTGAGATGAAACCAAATATGCTGGGTAAAACTGAGATTCAAATATAAAATTTAGAAAATATTTAGCACAATTAAACTAATTTCTTATATTCTCAAATATCAACTGCAATTTCTAGCCATGAGTAAATTAAAATATTTTGTGAATTGTGGCGGTTATGATGGTGATATTTAAGTTTTTATCAGTTTTTCAAGGTATCTATCTATCAATGTATCTATCTATCTATCTATCTATCACCCTCTGCTGGGTCGTGAATATAGAATATTCCTAATGCGCCCTCCTGCATCTCGTAAGAGGCCACAAAGGGAGCAGGAACCGTGGTGGCTTAGTGGTTAGCGTGCCCGCAAGGTATGGGTTAGATTCCTGCCATTAGATCAACTTGGCCGGCTACTATGGTGCGTCTTTGGCAAGGCACTTGACTCCAATAGCCTCGGAACTAAATAACTTACGTGTGCTGCTATGACGAAAAACACGGAACTAAACCAAACTATCTCTCTATCTATTTATCTTCTTGTTTTGAAAACAATCACAAGGCTTCAGCATTTTCTTTGCCCTCATTTTATGATAATGAAGCTTTGAATATCCCGAAGAAAATAAATTCGTATGCATTAGAGATACCGCCATGCATTTTTATGATTTGTTAATTGATCCTAGTGTGATTTTAAGGCCGGGTTATTTAAATTATTGCTATCAGCGCCGATAAAAAATAGATCTTATCAAATACTGTCAGCCGATCTATATGACATGCTATCGTAGATTGTATTAGATTGCACATATATTTCAAGGTAGTTGAATAAATGGACAATTTATGTAGGTCAATTTGCATTCCGCGGCATGACAGAAATGAAGAATGAACAAATCAGAAGAAGAAAATAAGGCTTACTGAATTCAAAGGTGCATTGATAAAAATGATTGATCATTTAGTTGGTGGCAATTAAGGTATACCTATGTTCGGAAAAACGGATCGGTTCTCCGGTCTCTAAAATGTTTTAAATGTATGTGGTCTCGTGTAGCCTGGACTTATGAATACGCATTGATCAATAAGTCATTATCCTGCGAATGTATAAATCTCTTATTAAAATAGTTGTCGTCTCTAATTACGCAGTCAAAAAGCGATGACGACGTTGTTTCTATTGAGGAAAGCATAGAATTTGAAAGTCACACAGTAATTAGACATCTATTCGGATTTTGGCATGTCCTCGTACATAGTCAACTATATTTATGCTTAAGAAACAATTCTGAATAGAAACCTTCTCATTCTTCCAACACGTGTGAGATGATTCCAAAGAGTAAAATGTTAGACCCACAGTTCGTTCTCATGTCCTGTATATCAGGGACAAGCAAGCGCAGAGGTCAAGCGCATAAGTCAAGTCGCTCACTTCAATCCATGCGTTCAAAGTTCGTTGCCCGTCTTTGAGACGCATAATGTTTAACCTCCACCAAGCCATTCTCAGTAGCTGCGGTAGCGCAGCGTCGGACTCATAATCCAAGGGTCGCGGGCTCGATACCCGCCCAGGCAGCCTGGGTCGGCTGCATCAGCGTGTCCTTGTGAAAGGTACGTTTTTCCCCATTTCCTCAACATGATATAGTCATTAATGTGTTTAATCAATAAGAAATTAAGAAAAAAAATATCAGTAGAAATCTTCATCTAAAAAAGCATTATCATAGAAGGCCAAATATATTATTTTTGAATGGTTTGTTTAATTCAAAAGGTATTGAGCTTTTTAAAGCTATGTAAATTTGATAAGAGCTATCGGGTCGAAATTCAAATGACTGGTAATGCAAGCTATATAAATTTATAAGAGCTATCGTGTCGAAATTCAAATGACAGTGGTAATGCAAGCTATATAAATTTATAAGAGCTATATTGTCGAAATTCAAATGACAGTGGTAATGCAAGCTATGTCAATTTATAAGAGCTACCATGTCCAAATTCAAATGACAGTGGTAATGCAAGCTATATAAATTTATAAGAGCTATCATGTCGAAATTCAAATGACAGTGGTAATGCAAGCTATGTCAATTTATAAGAGCTATCATGTCCAAATTCAAATGATAGTGGTAATGCAGATTTTTGTGTTAGTTGAATTCCAGATGTACGATTACTAATATTTTATAAAATGAAAAATTGTATGTTAAAAAAACAAAATTGTAACCATTATTTATATAATATCATATATTTGATATGTTCATATCTTGTTTAATATAACAGTTAAAATCTAATACAAGAAGGCTCCAACTACTATGCGAAAGATGAAAATCTTTGTATGATGTTCAAAGCTGTTTTATTAGTGGAATAATGTTCTAACAACCATTTAACTTTATTGTCGAGAACACCTTATTTACTACACTACGATGGTAACTGCATCATTAGTCCCCTGTAAAAATGTGATATTCATGTTACAAGCATATTTATCGAATCTTGATTTACTTTGTACTCCTCATTTGTGACATGTTTGACCTGACTGCAATAAACATTGTCCATTGACTTAGTATCAATGACTTGTAGTAAACTTTATGAAAATAAAGGTACATGGACTGACGTCAAACATGTATTTGTATATGCAAGCATAAGATAGATAGATAGATAAATATATATTGGTTTGGGACCTTGCAATGATAGTCTATTTCGCTCTCATAATAGAAGCTTTGATATTTTACTTGAACCTTTTTCATTACCGAGCTCTTGTCGGTTGAAATGATGTATTGACAAGCCATTTGTAATTTTGCATTTGAAATTTACTCTTTTATACATTTTCAATACGCTTCAAAAAAGATGACTTAAAATTTGTAATGCTGATTAAATTTTTCATTCACAATGAAAAAATAAAAACACCATACCACTTCACATAGGAGGTACGTGACGGTTGTCGCGACTATCTTAGTCATTAAAGCTTTTACTCGCTTCTTGATCATTGATCGAAATAAAAATTAAACAAACAATAAAAATAGAACATTATGGTAGAGGGATATTTTTGATTATACGAGTCAGAAATGTGGACATTAACCAGATTTTATAAAAATGTATTTAAGCACTAAGCTATTGTTAAACAGCAGGAGCGGTTGTGATTAAAAAAATTTTTTTATTTTTATTGATTGACATGGATGTATCGAGAGATAAACGTAAATATAGATAATATACATATACACAACCAATCAAATCTTTAAGGAGAAGGCAAGTGAAAAGGGGATTGCAAACTCAATATTTTTCTTTAATGCAAATCTGAGACGGCTTTTACGAAAAACTAATTGTTATACAAAGTTAAAGGCATAATAATACACCGACGTATACGAATCCACAAACAAATAGATTGATAGGGTTTTACCGTCTTGAAGTATATTTTACTAACCTTTTTTTTAAAAAAAAACTCTATTCTTTTTCCTAACCGGTCTCATGCCTGTACTAGAACCTTGTAAGGGCTGATGCATTGAAAAGCAATTTATGCTTTTGCCGACAAGATCTATTCATCAATTTTTTCAGTTCAGAAAAAAGCATTTGAGAGGCAACAAGGACGGCGATTGTCACCTTAACAAGGAGTATATGAGATGCAAAAAGGACTGTTTTTCACCTTAAAAATGAGCATATGACAGACAAAAAGAACGGTAATGGTCGGCTTCATTACAATTTCCAATTTACTAGTGTATACATTTGCAATATACTTCGAAAAAGCTGACGTAAAATTGTATGTGAATTTAATTTAAGACTATAACACTCATACTACTTTTTCATAGAAGCTTTATGGCGGTCAGTTCAACTATCTTATCTGCCAAATCTTTCAATTGTTTTTCAAGCACTGATCAAATTTAAAATAAACAAGAATAAAAATAAAAATAAAACATTTCTACATTAAATTTCGTCAGCCTTTCGTGACCCCAATAGTTTATTCCCGTGTCGAGACTACATGTTTATTTTGGGAATTCCTAGAATGACGATATTTTTAATATTTCTAATGCTTTATATTTATTAAATGAGTCCGCGGAAAAATATTGTATTTTTTCTAATTTGATAATATATTGCTGGGGTGAATCATGTATCGGTAAAAAATAATTCCTAATATATATAAGCTTCTTTGTGTCTAGTGGTAATGCTAGGGATGACTAAGTCTTCATCCGTCTGTCTGCCAGTATATGTATGTATGTACCTATTTGATCTGCTTAAGGCAATTAGTACTTTTCATAACTTTTAGAATGAATGTCATTATCTGTAACTACAACCAAATTCACAAATATATAATGAAAAGATTCTAGTGTGAATTGTGCTCGAAGGTAATTGTTCATGAATGTAAATATACACATTTATTATTCATTTGCAATCTGACATATATCTGACTTTGCAAAGTGATAAATGATATTTTCAGTAAACAGATTATTTCGTAATATCTATATATAATCTCACGTAATTATGATTTATCCGCATATTTACATATGAAATGAATGAATAATTAATGATAAAGCAATGGTCATTAGAGATAAATGTTTTGGCTCAAATGTGTGCATTGTTTCTTTCTAATGCGATTTTGAATATTTTTACTCTTACTACATGTGTTGATATGGAAATAAACAAGTATTATCTTTGTTTGACAAGGTTTGTTAACTGATGTAAATATTTTGAAAAGATGGAATGAAAGGTTGCACAAAATCAGACCTTTGTAGAGAAATATATCTATTGAAAATGGACAAACATGCTTATATACCTACCTGAACCATATACGTAGTAACTCAAGATAATCTAAGGTAACCATAATTGCTTTAAGTGATTACTTGTGCTCTAATTCGAATAATGAAAGTAGAGTATTTACTTAGCAAATATTGAGCTTTCTCAACTTTGCATTTTCTCAACTGCTCCATTTCTGAACATCGCATATTCAGTATTTAACAAAAGCACTTTAGATTTCTTTTCAAATTTTGATGTCAATAAAATCTTGAAAAAAGTGTGAAAAACTATTGCAAAAATGTCAACACTTACATAATAAAAGTTAAGTACGTGTACACAAGTATGAATATGAAACTGTAGGATACATGGTGCACTTTAACCAATTTGATTTTTTTTACGTATTTCTTTTGTACTTCATTTTCAATACAAAGGAGATACAGTGGGATGCGTGACGCAGCCAATTCCTATTCATACTTTTTTCAATCTATTTCGAAACAGCGTTCGCTTTCATGTGATGTTAAGCAAAAATCAGGACCAATCTGGCCAAGTACAGTGTGTCTTAAAGTAATTAGGACTTAATTTCTAGGTATAAGACATTAGATTGGTCAATTTTTAAGTCAGACTTGAATTCTTCGCCCAACGTTAAGTCCAAACGTAAGTTCTGTTGGTGGAATTTAAGCTGAACTGAACTGCAAATGGTTGTTTCCTGACAAAAATCTTGCAGAAACGCTATTTCTATTTATTTTTATCTTGATTGCAATATCAAAATAGTAACAGAAAGTATTTAAATTATTCCATGAAGTTAGTACATCTTATGTTGTCGCTTATTTGTCCCATTTTGTGTCAAACTAGAATGCAGAAATGACGCCGATGAGCACAAAAAACGAGATTTTATACTTTAGTCTATCTGTCACAAATTGTGACAGTAGAACGTAGGCGATAATTTTTGTAAGAAGTTTGTTTATTAGTTAAAGCATATCTTAGCGATGAACATACAACTCATCCGTATTGAAAAATCTTCTTTTATGAGGAATATAGAATATTATCTAATAAGTGAAAACAAAATATTTTTTTACCAAAGATAATTTCAAGAGAGAAGGTTGAAACAAAAAAAAACCCAGTTAAATCAAAGCAAAAGGTGACACACTGATTGACTATGTATCAAACAATAGTAATAATGAAAACCTTAAAGTGGAAGTATAATTATATTCCACCAGTAGTATAAGTATAATTATATTCCACCAGTAGTTTGAACAGTACCATGTCATAAAATATTAATATATTGTCAAGTCAGGAATTAGAAAATGTAAATAAAACAAAAGGGTTCTTTAGACTTTGAGGGAAAGACCACTGCTCGATACCACCATTCTATACAATTATCCGCCAAAATTGATTTGTTCGATTTGAATGTTTTTTCAGAAATTAATTTTTGACTGATAGTAAAATTATTCTATCTAATAATACCAAAAGACCATTTTCTCATTCTCTTTTAGAAAATGAAAAGTTTCCAGATATCTTCCATAGCACATAAACTATTATCGTTTTATAAAATTAATTTTCTATCTCGAAAGGACATTATTAAAAAAAAAATTAAATCAAGTAAACAAAAGAAGATGAATAACAAAAGCAATTA
The DNA here is from genome assembly GCA_029931535.1 of Margaritifera margaritifera. Taxonomy (NCBI): domain Eukaryota; kingdom Metazoa; phylum Mollusca; class Bivalvia; order Unionida; family Margaritiferidae; genus Margaritifera; species Margaritifera margaritifera. The sequence goes on along the minus strand of JAQPZY010001672.1, from coordinate 1,826,563 downwards.
ATTTAATTGATGATTTGAAATTTTTCAAACCAACGCTACTTCGAACTCAAGAAATAACGTTACAAGTCATTTGGAAATAACCAACGTTTCCTGGAACTCCGTAAAGAACCGACGTTACTTAGAATTTGAACCCCATATACAAACAGTTTTACAGTTTTACAGAAACAACCAACGTTACTTGGAATTCCAGGAACATCCGATATATCACATACAGAATGCAAAACAAAAGTGCAACCTAATTCAGCGGAAATGAAGGCAGATGAAACAACACTATTGTCAGCATGGCTCCAACATGGTACTAAACAAGATAACGTGTATGATCAGCTGATATATTTTTAATAAAATAAAATAGCTGATAAAGGCCTGCCGTTATAGAATGGAGACTTCGTAATAATGCAGTACAGAATAAAACTATATTAATCATCTTAACTTAATTCAGATCGTAAGATAAACACATGATACGAATTGAATAATAATTACGAAACAAGTGACCGCTATAAGAAATATGGCGATAACATCATCCTCTTACTGTGTACGTGTACAGAGGCCTAAATCGATGGGAAAGATTCTTTTAGTTATCTCGAAAACACCGTACAAATATATCATGATATCATCTGCTTACTGCGTACGTGTACAGAGGCCTAAATCGATGGGAAAGATTCTTTTAGTTATCTCGAAAACACCGTACAAAATATCATGATATCATAAAGTAATTGTATGAAAATATAATCTTGAAACTAGCAAAACATTGGTAATAATACCAATTTTTCTCTCGTTGTGGAAATAAACGAAAAACCACCACTTCCTTCCGCCATTAAAACTACACTTCACCTTGAACCGTTTAACTCACAATTAGTAATTTACTTAGATCATTACAATAGCAGTTTCTTCCACTTTTCTATATTTTGTGTGTAAACATTTTTCAACAAAAGCATTCCAAATATATTACCGCTGAATTTACACAATTTTCCATAGTGCTACAAATATATTTTACACGTGAACGCTGTCAGGATGCTCAGTGTGACGTCACAACATCTTTACTGATCAAACATATTTCAAGTCATTTACCAAATATTTCACTTATCTCTCTTTTTCTTTTTCATACCAAATATTTCACTTATCTCTCTTTTTATTTTTCTTACCAAATATTTCACTTATCTCTCTTTTTCGTTTTCATGTCCACCACACAGAAGGATGTTGATACATAAATATTATTATGACTACGCCTAAAATACAAATAAATTTGCTTCGAGTTATTACTTTTCTATATTTGTTTCGCATATGATTATCAATATAAATTTTAATAGTTAACTTAACTTCGATCAAACGCAATGAACCAGGCTTAAGACGAAAAAGACTTTATCTCGTAAATACCTCACTCCTTCGGCACCCCGAGACTTGACTTTTGACTTGTTAAGGATCGTAGATTTCTTGAGATCTTAATAACGACTTTGATAGATGTATTATGTTAGTCTGATGACGTACGCAAAGCATGTTAACATGTTGGCAAAACCAAAAGAAAAGTCAAAATCTCTAACCCATAATTCAGACACGAAAAATCATTTAACAATATTATGACTCATATGTCTCAAATCTCTTAAATAGTTTGTGGCCAATGGTACAAGACTGCAAGACTTAAATCATATAAACAATTTGTGAGGTAAACTCAAGAAAGATGTGCACTAATTGGAAGATTTCCCAACGAGATACAGAAAAAAGGACTGAAGGATGTTTTTGGTTACACAAGTAAAATTTATCGCTTTTGTCTAAGGTGCAATGATGCATTTTAAACTTAAATCCTCTTATACAACCAAGAGAGCTTGTGAATACAACTTCAAGGACAGACTTCGCTTGGACTATTAAATATTTATTATATTGCTGTCATTTGTGTGACATGTGTAATGCAATGAATTTGAGACGATCATTCAATGACTCCCGTAGTTACTTTCAACAGGCCATAATTTATGTTTTGAATTTACAATATTTTTTCAATTGCGCTTAATCATTCAAACCGATTGCTTCGATGATGTTCAAGTAAGTGACGGTTCCTTTTATCCGTGTATTTCCAATGCATACGAGTTTTAGAGGTATTTAATTGTTGCTGATTAATTGTCCGCTGATATAAGTGGATTTTTTTAAAAGAAATAAATTAATGTATAGGAGCTCAAAGCTTTATTGATTTCTACCCATGTTTCCCGGCTACTATACAAAGCTGGTTTCAAACAAATGCTCTCAGTTTGAAGCATAACATGATTTGGAAAAAAGTGTAATGTTCTAATGTATGAACAAACATAAATACGAGGCACATAATTTAACAGAGAAAATAAAGTGATTCGGATATTATATCTGATTTTAGGTAAAATCTACCCGAAACGCTGCTTTTTATCTCTCCCGTTGAAGACAGACGGGTTGTAGGAAGGAATGGTCGGATCTTTTATATAGAACCAATGCTTGTTAAGGTAAAAAAAATAGTCTCTGAAAATGTCTCCAAACGAGCACACACACATATATACATACACCAGAGGTTCGTTCACAACTCTCCTGAGCCGAACTGGTATGCTATTGGATGAGAGGTTCTATCAAAGCTAAACAATCTTACAATGTTTTAGTAAAATATTAAGTCATTCGGGTTGGAAGATTTCTCGTCGATCCCGCGTTTAAGGTTCAGCATTATTTACTTTTAATAAATAAGCACTCATTGATATGTGCCCATTAAAGATATAAGAATACATCGTAAGTCGAGATGATTTATTCTTCATTGTCGACACGCATGGTATATTTAAATTGGATTTGAAATTGTGATATACATGAGAATGTTTATAATTGAAAGTTAACATGCTTCTTTGATACTTAAAATACTTCTACTCTTGTGCTATTTTGGTTTTGCAGTTAAATATAGCTCCGGTCTAGCAGATAAATGAAGGAGAGTAACTAATCCAAGTTGTTTTATTGAAGGAAGACTGTGAGAACTGTTAATTCATCAGTAAGAAACGGTTAGTTTATCAGTAAAAACATACCACATATTTATGTCGTATAAACTCCTTACCATTTTAGTAAAATTTAATCGTACAAAATTATGCAATTAAAGTTATTGATTTAAGTCAACCTGAGGCTCTTACTTCTTCCAAAGATTGTAAAGGCAGTTTCATTTTGATATCTTTACCTCCTTATAGAAAAATGTTTACCAGTCATTGATAGGAAAAAAGATGGAGGAGATTATTTCATTTTGCGAACGGGAACAGTGCTCATTATACAAAACTCAAAAACCGTTCCCTGACATTTTCATTGTGCAAAAGATACATACGTTTGATGAAATAAAAAGAGACCGTTTCTTCCGATTTTGTTAGAGACAATTATTCCGTGTTGCCTTTTCATAAACTACAGTTAACCATTCTTGCAAGAAATCCATGATGTAGTTTCCCTGAACGTCTAAAGAACTGTTATTCAGGATATTTGTTGGGTTTTTTTTTAGTAGATAACAACTATCAACTGCTATATACAATAATTAGTGACTACCTACCCATGAAAACCTGTTATAATTTAACACAGAGTTAAAAGAAAGTGTTAATATTTTAATTCTAGATAAAACTAGGAAATGTGATCAACTTTAAGAGGCATACAGCATCTCCCATAATGCAACTATTTAAATAAATATGGTATTTTGCTTTGATTCACTCCTTTAAGTATGGTTTCATCTAAACTATTTGCTTTATAATATACTGTCAAATGCACATTCTTATATCACTGGATATCACGAAGAAAATTCTTAATTAAAATTAAATTGTGAGAAAAAGGTAAGAATTCATTATTTGTTTATTACTTACTTGTGACAGCAGCCTCAGTTCTAAAAAATATAGAAATCAGCAAGATCCATGTTGCAGCCAATCTAACCTTCATCTCTCCTGCTTGATGTTTTTCGCTTTGATGAATACCCGAGCAAACCTGTAGTGGACACCTACTATATATACAATGATTATTTTATAAAACTTTACACGTCAATAGCATGAAATGAAGTGAAATTAAGGTGATACAGTGCAATGTATTTAAATGAATCTAGACGTTGTTGTCTGATTTTAGTACTTGAAACTACCCCGAATGCTTTCACAAACGTGCTCATGCGCAGATTAAAAGCTTAATTTCGATTGGTTACTCATTGTCTCCATTTATAAATCGACTCTATATAAAAGCAATTCACCGCATGGAAGCATACGAAGACCATTTTTACGTATATAAGTATTCTAAATGTAGGTTCTGATAATGCATACCGTAGTTATAAGATTTCAGTTGAGGTCAAGTTTAAACGCTGTGAATGAAAACAAAATCTAAATAACAAATAAGGTATTCAATTTGATATTGATTTTCGCGGAATGTTTGTGTACCAGAATTTCGTGGAGGAGTTACAGGTGGTAAGAGTTTAAATCATTAAAATTACAAACATTTGCAATTCTGTTTGCATCAAAACTTTATCGCAGCCGGAAGGTAGATGTAGAATTCAACGTGTTTTTGCAACCCTCTATCAATATTAATATCATTGTTTGAATAATTTTTATGTACAGATGTCTTCTGTTCGAAGTTACTTCGCTTAGGAGTAGTAATATGAGCCATCCTAGGGTCAAACGGGACTGAACATTACGCCGTAGGTTTACATTAGGGGCCGGTCTGAGGTCAAACGGGAATTTAACATTGAGGGTACATTGTTACATTGTTAGAAATGGTTAACCTCAATAATATGTGGCACTTGCGGGCTCTACGGAGATTAACATTATGCCGTAAATTTACATTGGGAGTGGTCTGGGAACAAACTGGAATTTGACATTGGTTGGGCAGTGTGGGGACAAACGGGAAATGTAATGTTAAAATTTACGAGATTTTTCATGTTTGACCCTAGAAATATTTTACAAAACATATTTAACATTAAGCCGTAGGTTTACATTGCGGGTCGGTCTAGGGTCAAAGAGGATTTTAACATTACACCTCTATTTTGAAAAATGTGCATAGGTGTGTGTAGGGTTAGACAGAAAATGTTATGTGAAAGAGTGGTCTACTATTATCTACTATCCAGCATTTAGTTATCTACTACCCAGCACCTAGTTATTTATTATCCAATACCCCACATACACTATCCAACACGCAGTATGTAGTAACCAAACACCTGGTCTTCAACTATCCAACATGCCACACTATACCATCAACACGCCAAGTATAGCGACCAACACCCCACACTATACTATCAACACGACGTGTGTAGTGACCAATACCCCATACTTACTATCCAACACGCTGTATGTAGTGACCAATGCCCAATCATCTACTATTCAACACCCCACATTATACCATCAACACGCCGTGTGTAGTGACCAGTACCCCACACTTACTATCCAACACACCGTGTGTAGTGAGCAACATCCACTCATCTACTATCAAACACCCCACATTATACCATCAACACGCCGTGTGTAGTGACCTGCTGCCTAGTGGCTATATGCATATATCCGAGATTTACATATAGAGCATTACCTATACCTCAGATCATGTTGGAGGTGTCAGTAAATTACACATATTGTACTGATATGATAGATAGCTTTATTCAAGGGAACCAACTCACAATAACACTAAAATGGCCTACACTAAAAGTAACACAAAAATTCCGAAACTGTCATAGATTTTAGCGAAAACCGGAAAAAACCCAGAACCTTAGATTAAAATGACCGAGAGTAAAAGTAGTACTAAACTTCTGAAACTGTCTGAGACTTGAGCGAAGACTGAAAAAATCAGGAAAGAATATAAACCTTTTGGCTTAGACAAAAACAAGTACTACAATTCCAAAACTGTCACGGACTTTAGCGGAGACTAACAAATGTTTAAAATATGGTTGAGACTAAAAGTAATACTAAAATTAACTAACACGGAATTTAGAGAAGATTAAAAAAATTCCCCATAAAATGTAAAAATTGTAAAAGAATATTTACAAATTTTAAAAATTTAAAAGTGAAAAATGTAAAAAGTTAATAATAACATTTTTTTGTGCAAGTAAACAAATTATATTAAATTTAGGGAAGACTGAGAAGTGTCTGGACGAATGTAAAAATTGCAAATTTTTTCTTTTTACAAATTGTAAAAATAAAATTTAAACTTTTAATAACAAATGTTTACAAATTGTGAAAGATATGTATATAAAAAAAACTTCACGCGGTTTTGAGTGGCCAACACCCCACACCTACTAACCAACGAAAACTCAACAACGGAGGCGCAGAGAGAATGTAAAAGAGCATGTACAAAACAATCTTTTTGTTTCTAAAAAAGAGCCAACACCGTTCAGTTTAAAGCAACATTTTTTAATCTGTCCCGCTTACTGAAACAACAGCAAAGCCCATGTTGAGGGATGAGTACGGCTTGTCCATTCCTCTTTATGTACAAATACCAAACATTAAACAAGAACGTATTTACAAGGTTGACAACGTTGTGGAGTTAGACTAGACTTCCAAAGATCTAGTACAGTCTCATTTTGCCATCTGTACACACTACGTTTCCGTGCTGAAGCAAATAGATAGCCATAATGTTCACAAAACTTTCTTTCTATTTTGTCATCGTTTCTATAGAAATCTCGTTCAAAACACGTCAGTACATGTTCTAATGGGAATGCAAGACTGCGTTGATGAAGAAAATGCAAACAATATTGTCCACACACTATAGAATCTGATCCTTGTAATCTCACATTATTGAATTGAGTGGATACAGCATTTCTTCTCCTAAAGTCGATGATGTCATCTTCCAGAGGAGATAATCATAAGAATCAAAATATTCCAAATTGTGGTAGTTGGGAAAGTAGACGGCTACCCCATGCACTCCTGGGCGATGACTGTCGTCCATGTGGATGACATAGGCTAGATCGTCTTTAGGTTTTTCTATGAGGAATTGGCATCTTTAGCACACACCACTGTATTCAAAGAAGCTGTGTACGAACTGTGAGTCAGAAGGTAATGAAGTTCCCATGTATTCATTTTTCCCCCACAGGTAATGATAGGTCCTCAGTTCACACTTGACTTTTCTGTCAAGTCGATGAATGGGCAGTTTCGGTATTCTGTTGCAAGAAAGCTTCGATGCGTTTCGTTTTCAAAGAAGTAAATGGAGGTAAGGAATGGTATTCATATCACTCCTTCAAGATCTTCTCTTCTGAGATGAGTGTCCAGGCGTTTCCAGTTCATCTTCCAACTTTTCTTCTGGACTCATCAGTACACTTTTCTGATCATTGAAATAGTTAAAATCTTATCGACGAGATGTTGAGCTTTGAAGTAATATACGGTAGGAATTCTCGTGGTATAAATATTCTTTTGAGGATTCGCTGGCTCTGGTGTTGTGGTTTCGTAAATGTGAGGATCATTTTTTTGCAAGTGTTCGTTGAATATGTCGATAAGGAAAGTGACTTGATCTCCAACCACATTCTTGACTTGAGTGGGATAAATGATTTCTAAAAATGCCACATCCCAATGAGCTTCCTGATCTTATTGTATGGATTGAGGGAATTTGGCTGTGAAACAACATAATGTGTTGTTGGGAAACACATCCAAAGAACTATCAATTGGTAATGTTAAATAAAATTGATAGTTCATAGTTCGATGGTTCTGGTCTACGAGGAGTCACTCGATCGCAGAGGACGATTTTCCAGAGGGTCCAGAATAGGTTTGCTACCGTTATTGTTGTTACTGTCAGTATATTTCAACGAAGGAATGGGAAGAAGATAACCAATACAACTGCTGAGTAAAATAGTCTACAGTTGTTTATCTCCTTGTTGCAAACTCAAATTTCTAATGACTGATCCAATGACACAATACACCTCAAAGATCTGGCAGGAAAAGACGATTTGATTCACAGGGACACGTTCTCCATACCACACCTACAGTTGTTGCTTTTGTAGTTCTTGGAAACATGAACATGAACTCTGAGAAGGAGATACAGCTGTGTTTAACGGTATGGTTGTAACTTTACTTGTTTTTAAGGTCGGTGACTTGTGAAGCAGGAATCCAAGAATCGAAACTGAGTGGATATCCTTTCCAACAAGCTTTGACTTATTGAAGTCCTTATTTTTCCACTTTACGTCTTCTTCAATCAATAATGCTTTCGAGATCGTACACGTCGTCTTCTTTCTGAGCCACTCAGACACTCAGTTCATATCTTCCAATTTATAGACAGGGAAATTACGTCCACGTACCTGACCAGTGACACGAAACAATTCTGTCGTTCAGTTCGGTAAATAAACTTTGTCAAAATTCCGTTTTGTTTTTACAATGCGAGTTCAATCTCCGGTGTTTAACACTTCTTTCTTTTTTTCTGGTCTTTGACGTTCCAAACAATCTATGAAACACAATCACTTCGTTTTCAGGTGTCACTTCTTCTGAAGTACATTCAATGCTACGATGGTACGATCGATTGTGAGCGCTCACTAGACTCGGTAACTCGTCGATGTATTTGAGAGTATGTTGATGTGTGACATATTTCCACATACATTCTATCAAAGTTCTTTGAAAACGTTCCACGACAGTAGTTTTCGCTTCAGGATATTTAGTGGTGAAAAATTGAATGTGTCTTTTTTCCAAATCTTTTTGAAAAGCTTGGTTACGAATTTCGGTGCTTTTGTCTGTTTGCCATCGCAGAGATGTCGTCTACTTTGTTTCAAAACCAGTTTTAAAGCTCGCACTAACTAGGAACTTGTTAGAGAAGTCAAAGAAACTACCCAAAACACGTCCATGACACAAAACAAATATTTCAAACCTCGATTGTACGACGCTAAATAAGAGACATCAGCTAAATCTGCTTGCCGTTGATGATCGATTCCAGCAACGTTTGTTTGACTTCTGGAATATTTTCGTCGAATGGGTTTCTGTAAAGTGTACGTCGATTGTTTTTGTAACCATTGTCGTATATATTACAGACGTAAATTTTATAGTTTGGATTTGGCTGCACGATATAATTTTAGAATTTCTCCGTAGCAAGCGGCATGAGCAGGATTGTAGTAAATGCTGGCTAAAAGTTTATCCGTGTGGTTGCTGTTGCTGCTACCCTCAATAAGTCACCCACTGTTTGATACTACTCTTCGGTTGTTTGTGTGGTAATTTGTACGTGTCTGACGAGCAATAGAAGTAGGGGTAGTCTACAGTTCTTTGGTCGCTGTTTTTTAATTATTGTTTTCACTTCTGTCTTCCCTTCTTTCTTTCTTTTTCTGCTGAAAATGGTGTCGACATCATCTTTTTGACCCAAGCTTTGATTTCTTCTCGTCAGGGAGTAGGGCACGGTGTCAACAAGGTTATCATACTATGAGGAGGAGGATAAGGAGCAGACGGAGTTTGAAGACTTCTCTTGTTTCTTTCTCTTCTTCCATCCCTGTGGCTGTTTCTGTATTCGTATTTGTTGCTTTTGTTTTTCTTCGCTTTCATGACATTCGTAAAATGCCTCAGAGTAGGTTTAGCCGTCCCGTCGAAAGCTTTTTCATGAAACAGTTGAAGACGTTGCAATAATTGTTCTTACAGTTGCGATTTTTCTATTTTTGACAAATCTGTTCGAACCATCAAGAAAATTGTAACTCTTGTTGTAAATGCGACATCTCGGTGAGATTAGGATTAGGGGGTAAATGTTGTATCCGTTGTTTGTACCAACGATGGAGTTCCATCCGCCGTTTGTAAGGAACTAAAGTTAATTGTCCTCGTTCCATAAAATCCAAGGTACAAGTGTGATGTCTTCCAGAAAAGTGTGTCCTTTTATCTTCATCTTCTTCACATTCCTCCTAAAAGAGGTCCAGCAATCGATCCTAAGCAAGGAGCAGCTGCTTTTTACAATGGTCCTGTGAGAAAGGGTAGAAATCTTCCTCGTTTAACCAATGCTTTTTCTTTTTACTGATGGGTATTTTCTTTTTTACCATTTTCTGTGTCTAGGGCAAAGGCGTCGTTCCTTTCAAAACGTTCATACAACATTCACACACGGAATCGATGATTATTTAGATGCTTTTTGAAAGATTTGTATTCTCATCAGGTATTGGATTTAGTCAGTACTGACAAAATATCCCAATGTTAAGCTAACAAGGAAGTAGCCCCTTCGTTTTGCTTTCTTTTAAAGATTTCTTGGGATGATGTTGTGAACTTCTTGGTGACATCTTTATTCAGGAAGAAAACTGAAGTGAATATTATCCACCACTTCTTCTTTTTTTCTGTGATTCGTCTCCAATGATTGTCGGGACGTTGTATCAACTTCACTTTAGGTACTACGGGTGTTTTCAATGAACTAAATGTTGCCTGTTCTTGTTTGGACAAATCCAGTAAACCATGTAACATATCTGTTCTCTTTTGTACTTTTTTGGCAGCAGCAACAGCTCAGCTAGAGCAGTAGAAGACGACGTCGCCGCTAGAATATAAGTTTCTTTAGAAATGGGTTTCCTTTTCTTCCATCAGAGTAGATTTGGCAGGCATCATCTTTAACGGAGAAGAAGTGGAAGGAGAGACGGTCACAGAGCGATTTTTTCTTGAATACGTGCGCGTTTCAGCGGCAGTACATTTCTTTCTTGCAGGAGACGTTTTCTTCTTCTTCGAGTGTGTGTGTGTGAACTCGTTACACCTCTCTTCTTTTTGGCCTGTCTTTTAGGTGGTTTGACTTTGTTAGCTTCGGCATTAGGATCCCATCTTAAAAGCGAAGGAATAATGGATCAGCCAATTGTGACAAAGCTGCTGTATGTTTTTCAAAGAAACATTTTGTTTAATGTGGAATGTGAATGATGTGTTGTAACAATTGACATGCTGTCAAAGTAAACCATCGTAACTCTTCTTTTAAACTAGCTTTTAACAAATGTGAACGCACTTGTGCATTTTTTTTTTTTTTTTTTTTTTTTGACTGATGGCATACAGTGCACGAATCAATTTGGCAGGAGGATGAGATTGAAAGGAAGTCATGTTGAATACTGTTAGAAAGAAAAGATGTGAATGATCTTTTTATAGTTCTTTCAGTAATGTGTAAGGCAACTGCAACTCTTTGTAACACGACACGATACGTTGTGGAGGACGAAAACGAGGAAGGCGACTTGTAAATTACTGAACCTCCTTCTTAACACCAATCGTGAAACAAATATGTAGGAAATCTCTAATATACGGGAGTGGTAGGTTTTAAATTGATGCGTAAATAAGCATGTGGTGATTGAGTGGCATCGTCATAAATATATTTTAGCCAAGGTATTTCTAACTGTTTAGCTAATGATGTCCTTTTCGCGTAAACCAAAGTTTAATTTCTTGTTCGTCTTCTCATAATATGTATTCGAAGATGACAAAATGTATTTGACTACAGTCAAACACTATCCCTTCGTCTTCGCAAGGAATTTCTTCTACAAACGAAATGGATTCTACTTGACTTTCTTTCAGTAATGTGTAATGCAACTACGACTCTTTGTAACACGTCACGATACGTTGTGGAGGACGATCAAAAAAACGTGATTTGTGTTCGATCACACGTTTGACAAATTAACTTTTTCCAGAACCTCTAGGTCATGCAATGAACATGTTAAAAGAATGGCGAAGATACGGTGCTTCCCAACTTTGACGATCTAACTTTTCGTCAATCACTTTGAGAACAGAGGATACAGTCATAACTTTCAAGTGGTGTTTAGAATTCTGAGATTCCATCAACAACACAAGACATTTTATACAGTGTATATATTAGAATGTCATGGTGTAACACAACACAAAAATATATACATGCCAAAAAACACAAAGTTCATGTTTTTTTTTCTCTCAGTAGTCACCAGTGGCGTACTAAGGGTAAATGGCGCCCGGGGCGACGATGATGGCCCAAAGGGTCAGAATACGAGGCCCGAATTTTTATCAGCTGTTTTGGCGCCCCAAGACCTTTGGCGCCCGGGGCAACCTGCCTGTCAGTCCCCCCCCCCTCCGTTAGTACGCTACAGTTAGTCACATACGATGTCTTGGGCATACTTGGCTACCTCTTGTGTCCAAATGTGGAATCGAAGACTTTTCCAGCCACGTACATCCTTTCAGTCATAAATCTCTTTGTGTATCCATCTGGATATACACACTTCTTGGTAAGTATGAAAAGTAGATAAAGTACGACGAATGTCTTCTTCACACGGGGGTACAAAACTCGTGTTCATCACTAATCGTAGCACTTTTAACACAAGTATTTCGTGCAGACATAAAGTTTTGGCGGTCATGTCTTTGCATGTACTATTTACAAATTTGCCACACAAAAATCTGCTGGTAAACGAAATTTAAGCAAGGTAGTCACTAACACAACACACACACAACACATCGTCCAAAATTTAAAGGAACAGAGTCGTCTTCTGGAATCAGTTATTTTAAAAGTAGTTGGTAATCCACTAAGTCCTGAACACGGTCATTGACTTCTACCAACGGAATTTGGTGCAACACTGATTACAGAAGTCGTGGCATAGTAAATCTTAAGACATTTTCGCAGAAGAGTCTTATTGTATGTTGGCACAAAACCTCTCTTTACAACAATGGCACAGCCTTCTTCAATCAGAATTTGGTAGCATTTAGATACCAATGGCTGTTCATTGGTATTGGATGCAATTGTTCTTTCCGTTTCAATTTAATCTGTACAAACTCTCTCTAAATGCGTTCTCGCAGTTTAGGAGGTAAATTCTGAATGTACTCATCTAAACTGACCATTTACAAAAATATAATTCGATGCCACACTGATGGCTCAAGTCGTGACATCGAGAGCTTTATATATTTACGTAGAGTTTTATCTCTTTCATAGTCTTTCCCAAGAATCGCCTTCGTATTCTGTGGAAATAGTTTGCGTTTCACTTGAATCTTGACAAACCCTCAGTAAATGCGTTCTCAGTCGTAGATTCTGAATGTGCTCGTCTAAACTATGCATTTACAGGAATGTCTTTTTCGATTAAATATTCACACGTTCACCATAGTGTAGTCTGCTGGTAAAGCATATCGAAGAAATTCAGTCATTAGCTAACCACACATCACACGTCGTGAAGGAGTCTCGTCCTGAGGCGATACTTCTTTTAAATTTGTTTGTAATCCTGTAAATATTTATCCTTTTACTGGACTTCGTCCGATGGTATTCTATGTCGTGACATCCAAAATTTTACAAGATCCTAATAGTAGTTGATCAATGTCTGACCATTTTAACATTTTCAAATTAATCAGTTTTTTTTATAGCATTTAGATAAGAATGGTTGAAATGTCTATATCGTAAAGGATGCAATTGTTCTTTCCGTTTTAATTGAATCTGTGCAAACTCTCTGTAAATGCGTTCTCGCAGTTCCAGTGGTAGATTCTGAATGTGCTCGTCAAAACTATCCATTTACAGGAATTCTCGGTGAACGTTTGTACCCACAATGATCTTTCTGTCTTCGAACTCTCTCCCTTTTTAAAACTGGAGAACGGTACCCTTACGGTATCGTCTTGTGATCAGGAAGACGCACTCGTTTCTGGTAGATGATCTGATATATTTTTTCCAAGAGTCGACTGACTATTTCATGATTAGGCAAACGTACAATTTATGAGGATTCAACGTTTGCACACGAAAGTCCTAATCTTGACCTGACTTTAAGGCATCTATTAGGATGTCAAAGTTGACCACTTGACTGGAACGATAGTTCAGTGTCAGTCCTTTCACTTTACATTTAGTATACAGTTGCCCTTTTTGTCTCGGTACTGATAACCTTAATTGTTAGGTCCACCACTGTCAAACCTCAAGATAATGTCGTAAGGGGCGTTGGTCAGTCCAAGCTCCTAAACGTTCATCTTTGATGTGTGGGTGGTATCTTCCAGGACGATCGATGTATATGCAACTATCGGTGTCAAAGTAGAGGACTCGATCTCCTAAAGGTTCCAAGACAGAATACAATTTTAAATCGGTGTTGGCTGTCACTTAGGCAGCAATGATGGCATTGCCAAACTCGTCTGATCGTTGTTAATCTGGACTATACTTTGTTTGGTACAGGGAAATTGATCCCCCGATAAAACTGTGCGTTTTTCGCTGCCTCTTGGAGGTAAAACGTGCATCATTTTAAGAGTAGTTTTTTCCACAGTCATGTCAAACTCATCGTTGGAGATTGTTGGACGTGTTGAATTTTGTCCAAGACTTTGGATATAGTTCATTCTGCAGGTGAACTAAACTCGATCCACACAGCACATTTCAAAATGTCGTGAGAGATGGATATTCTCAAACGATCTTGATCTTGGGCTTGGCATTGTCGTTTTTATTTCTCTAACATTGACTCAGATAAATCCGTAATTAAGACAGCAGCTTTCCCTAATGGAACTTAAGACTTGAACTCTTTAAATCTAACTGTGTATGTGTAAGCCGTCGTTCTAAATTTTCTGGAAATCACTTTTTGGGTTGGTCGAATGTAAGAATAATCTCCAGGAGCTACTGAACAACTTTTTTCATGGCCGATCTTAACTCTCTCAGTCTTGTGGAAGAGGTAGATGGTATTGGTTCAAGATCACTCATATCTTCTTCAAAATCGCTAGTGTGAGCTTCTGTCAACACGTCTTGGAGAGTGTTGGGTAAAACAGAACGTCGTTGTCGATTGGAGTCTGGTTTTCTCCTTTAAAATGTGTGATCGTTTCAAGACAGTAGATGATTCAAATTTAATTTGACTACGGTACACTCTCTCTCCCTATATATAGAGCACCCCTCGACCTAAGAGAAAACACTCATTCAGTTTTCAATCTGTGAAAATGAAATATCCACAACAGATAACACTTTTCGTCAGAGATTTACAGAAGGTCATTCGAAAGTACACTTGCAACAAGACTTCTGACTACTACTCTCGAGATAAAAGTCAAGATACATACCTGATATATCTGTCAGGAGAATGAACATTGGGCTCCAGAATGTCCAAAACGTCAAAGAAAAGGAACCTTAAGACATGAGACAAAGAGAAAAGTAAAGACACCTGTTATAAATGTCAAGGAAAGGTACATTGGTCTTGAGAGTGTACCAAAGTCCGCGACAGTTTCGGAATTTTAGTACTACTCTTACTCTCAGCAATTGTAATCTACTGTCCCATGGTTTTTCTAGTCTCTGCTAAACTCCGTGACAATTTCGGAATTTTAGTACTACTTTTAGTCTAGGCCATTTTAGTGTTATTATGAGGTATAGGTAATGCTTTATATATGCATCTCGGATATATGCATATAGTCACTAGCCAGCAAGTCACTACGCGCGGTGCGTTTATATTATCATGTGGGGTGTTAGATAATAGATGAATGGGTGTTGATCACAACACATTGTATGTTGATAGTACAGTGTTGAATAGTAGTTGACTGGGTGTTGGTAACACGCCGTGTGGTGATGGCACAGTGTAAGGTGTTGGATAGTAAGTGGCTGGGTGTTGGTCACTACACACAGAATGTTGGTTAGTAGGTGTGGGGTATTGATTACTACACACGGCGTGTTGATGGTATAATGTAGGGTATTGGATAGTAGATGACTGGGTGTTGTCACTACACACGGCGTGTTGGTGGTATAATGTGAGGTGTTGAATAGAAGATGACTCGGTGTTGGTAACCACATACGACATGTTGGACAGTAAGTGTGGGGTAATGGTCACTACAAACATCGTATTGATGGCATTGTGTGGAGTGTTGGTCTCTATACGCGGCGTGTTGATGGCATAGTGTGAGGTGCTGGATAGTGGATAACTGGGTGTTGGTCACTACACACGGCGTGTTGATGTATAGTGTAGGATGTTGGATAGTAGATGGTTGGGTGTTGGTCACTACACTCAACATGTTGGATAGTAGGTGAGGAGCATTGATCACTACACACGCCGTTTTGATGGTATAATATTGGTTGTTGGATAATAGATGACTGGGTGTTGGTCACTTTACACAGCGTGGTGATGGTATAATGTGGGTGTTGAATAGCAGATGACTGGATGTTGGTCACTACACACGGCGTGTTGGATAGTAAGTATGAGGTACTGGTCACTACACAGAGCGTATTGGATAGTAGGTGTGGGTTATTGATCACTACACACGGCGTGTTGATGGTATAATGTGGATAATGTGCGATGTTGGATGGTAGATGACTGGGTGTTGGTCACTACATACGGCTTGTTGATGTTATTGTGTGGGGTGCTGGTCACTATACACGGCGTGTTAGATATTATATTTGGGGTATTGGATAGCAGATAACTAGGTGCTGGATAGTAGATAACGAAGTGCTGGATAGTAAATAATTAGGTGTTATATAATGGATCACTAAGTATTGGATAGTAGATCGGTATTTCACATTACATTTTCCGTCTAACTCTATACATACCCATACACATTTTTCAAAATTGATGTATAATGTTAACTTCCCGTTTGACCCCAGACCGACCCTGAATGTAAATCTACAGCGTAATGTTAAACATTTTTTAAAAGAACATGTCTAGGGTCAAACTGGAAATCCCATGTTAATTTATTTATTACATTTCCCGTTTGTCCCCAGACTGGTCCAATAATGTTAAATTCCCATTTATACCCAGACTACCCTACCAATGATAAATTCCCGTTGATCCTCAGACCACCTCCAGTGTAATCCTATTGCATAATGGTAATTCCTGTCGAGCCCCCAGGTACTACATATTATTGAGGTCAACCACTTCTAACAATGTAACAATATAGTCCCATTTGTGATCAACTACTTCTAACTACTCAATGTTAAATTCCCCTTTGATCCCAGATCGGCCCTCATTGTAAACCTACGGCGTAACGTTAATTCCCATTTTACCCTAATGTGGCCCATATTACTACTTTTAGGTTTAAAAATGAGAAAATTAGTCCTGTTTTGGATAGTGCATAACATGACATAAAATTGTACAATAATTCAGTTTCCATCCCCGTATATCCAGGGCTAACGAACTCCGGTCTGTACAGTCGTCCGTCCTACGTACATGGGATGACAAAGCCTCAGGTCCATAAATATTTATTAGACTGAGTAGAAATAGATCAGTCAAACAGATTTTCGCAGCAAATTCTGTGCTTTTTTCAGTGAGATAAATATGCGATTGCCTATATAGATAGTGGCGTTACCCGCTCAAAGCATCTTTGAAAGAACAAGTTTGATCGGCAGTAGTATCCTGGGGGTACTGGGGGACAATGGGACATCCTATGTTAAAACACGGAAAAGTTTATAGGGACAAGGGGAATTTAACATGGAGATAGCACTTGAGGGACAAGGGGAATTGACATGGAGAGGGTAGTTGGGGTCATACGAGAAAGATGAACAGGCGTGGGGCACTTGGGGTCATACGAGAAATTAACATGGCGGGGGGCAGTATAGGTACAATGGGAAATTAACATTGGGGCCTCTACAGGTACAATGGGATTTTTAACATGGCGGGGACACTATGGGGTCGTACGAGAAATTAACATGGCGGGGACACTACGGGGTCTTACGGGAATTTTAACATTTTGGGTTGGCACTACGGGGTCGTACGGGAAGTTTAACAGGGTAGGCAATCATTGGAAAATGACCTTCTGCCTAGTGGCTATATCTATATAGCCTAGAGTTATATATAAAGCATTACCTATACCTCAGATCATGTTGGAGGTGTCAGTAAATTTGCATATATTGTACCTATGTTATAAATAGCTTTTATCAAGGGAACTAACTCATAATAACACTAAAATGGACGTGACTAAAAGTTGTATTAAACTTCGGGAACCGTCACGGACTTTAGCGTTGACTAGAAAAAATCCGGAACATTAGATTATAATGGCCTAGACTAAAAGTAACACTAAAATTCCGAAATTGTACCGCACGTTAGCGGAGACTGAAAATAATCCGGAAAAAAAAATGGAAAAAATTGGCTGAGACTAAAAGTAACACTAAAATTCCGAAATTGTACCGGACGTTAGCGGAGACTGAAAATAATCCGGAAAAAAAATGGAAAAAATTGGCTGAGACTAAAAGTAACACTAAACTTCCGAAATTGTACCTGACGTTAGCGGAGACTGAAAATAATCCGTAAAAAAATGGGAAAAATTGGCTGAGACTAAAAAATAATACTAAAATTTCGTAACTCATTTTAAATTTTTTTGTTATTTTATATTTTTTTATATACAAACACAAAACTTACACACACCACAAATATACAATCCATTTTTTTTTTTAAAAATTTTTGTTATCAAAACACACACCACAAATATACAATCCATTTTTTTTTTTTTTTAATTTTTTTTATATCAAACACAAAACTTACACATACCACAAATATACAATCCATTTTTTAAAAAAAATGTTATATATCAAATTCAAAACTTACACACACCACACAAATCATTTTTTAACTTTTTAAATTTTTTATATCAAATACAAACTTACACACACCACAAATATACAAGGGAAAGGGTTTTTTTCTTTGGTTTGGTAAAAAACAAACCACACAACACCATTCAGAGATATACATCAATAATAATAATTATATTTTATTCAATGTATATACATTATTTTACTCGTGGTAATAAACAATTTCATATAAGTCCAATACAGTTCAATACACTTTCATATTTACCATTTCATTCTCTTATTGTTCTGACACTTCAGGAAGATTCTTGTCTACAATTCTCTCATAACTTTCTTCTTCACTCTCATTGATAAACTCCAACTTAATAAAATGTCCATTATCATCTCGAATCCACTTCCTTTTTTGACAAATCCTTTTTTTTTGATTTTTGATTTTTTTTTAAAAAAACACAAAACACAAACACTCTATACAAACACACACCACACAACCATTTTAAAATTTTTTATTTTTTATTTTTTTTTATAAAAAAACACAAACACACTCTATACAAACACACTCCACACAACCATTTTTATTTTTTTTTATTTTATTTTTTTAAATCAAACACAAACACACACACATACACCACACCATCCATTGCGCGGACCTAAAAATATGGTTCAGATTGACAGTGAGATAATAGATAGAGGGGGGTGACTTCAGATCGATAGAAAGAGAGAGATAGAAGATAATCATTATTATTTCAAATTCAATAAAAAACCACACAACACCATATTTTTTTCAACAATAACCATTTTTTTTAATGAACAATAACCATTCTAACATAAAAAACTAACAATAAACAAGATATTAAACAGGAACATATTTACAAGGTTGACAACGTTGGGGTGGTAAACTAAACCTCCACCTTTCTACATCGACATCATTCTGATTAACATTACGCTTCTGAGCTAAAGACAAGAGATAACCAAAATGTTCACAAAACCATCGTTGTACTTTAGCATCGTTTCGAGCATAGTTTCTATCAAACCAAGTCACTAAATGTTCTAAGGAATATCCAAGACTGCGGTGATGAAGATAATGTACACAATATTGTCCACACACCATGGAATCCGATCCTTGTAATCGAACATTATTGAATCGAGTCGAGACGGCATTTCTTCTCATAAAGTCAATGATGTCGTCTTCCAAAGGAGGTAATCCATAAGAATCAAAATATTCCACACCTCCACCATTGTGATCGTTGGGAAAGTACACGGCAATCCAATGGGTTCCTGGTAGATGACTGTCGTCGGTATTGATGACATAGGCATGAACATCTTTAGGTTTACGATGAGGTAGTTCATCTTTAGCACATACCACAGGATTCCAAGAAGAAGTGTAGGAACTACGAGTCAATAGGTAATAAAGTTCTCTAGTATCCATTTTTTTCTTCTTCTTCTTTTTTTTTTGTCTTCAATGGAAATAATGAGTCACCAATTCACACCTGACTTTATGCTTGAATTGATCTGTCTTGTAATTCCACGAATATTCACGGCGGATAGTTTCTGTACTCTGTTGAATGAGCCCTTCGATGCGTCTGATCTCCAGAGGAGCGAGTGGAGGAAAAGAAGAATTCACCAAGACTTTATACCACTGTTTCAACACGTGTTCATCTGAGATTTGTTTCCAAGCCGTTTCCAAATATTCATCCAATTGTTCTTCGCCTGTCATCATCAAACATTGGTCGTGTTCTTTTTGGCTGGGATGATCGTTTTGACATCCATGACATTGTTCTTGGACTAGACTGTTAATTATTTTACTCAATTCCTGAGCATAACAGGAGACTAACTGTTTTTTTTGTTCTGGCCATCGAGAAATAAATCCAGTAAACTCGGTTTTAGGTTCTGAATGAATGACTTCGTCATCATCATCATTTGTGGTAGTTTGTGACTTCTCACAAAATCCCTCATCTATCTCCATAGGTTCTTTGTGTTACATCTTGTTTTTTTTTCTTCTAATAGTCTAGAATCACTTCTCTCAAACTGTTGATTTCTAGAGTGTTATCAAATTCTGCATACAAGACGACGTTCACTGTGTCGGGTAGAGGATCTGCAAACTGAAGTTCCACACGAAGTGGGCCTGATTTTATAGGGTGGAAATGTCCTTCATCGCTGCCTTGGTCAGGAGTGAAATCAAATCCCCACAAGGCATACCCTCCTGCATAATCCTCGTACGAAATGCCGTGGCTGGTGTTAGTACCTAACTGTCCCGTGGCTTCAAACAGGCTCAGGTAAGATCGCAAGTAATTTTTATGGCCGTCGCTAAAGTTAGGTTCAAAAGGTCTGGTACACAAGGTCTTGCCATCTCGACTGACTTCTATCTTGGAGACGTTGTAGTGGTGAAACTGGAACGGATTCTGATCGTGGACTCCGTTGAGGGCTGCATTACTGACGATGCCAATCAGCAAACGCTTGGGGAGCTGTCCTTGGAAGACGTGATCTTCGACTTTGGATCGGAGTCCAGCGGCTATGGTAAAGGTTTTCACTTCTACGCGTCGCACAGGATACTTGGCAGTGGTTCCGCTCAAGGATTGACTGATGTCGTTGGCTACTTTTGGTAAGACTTCTACACGTCGCACGTAAAGTTTGGCTTCTTGGATTTTGGTTTTCCACTCGTTAGCATGAGCCATCAAATGGAAGGCGGCACTACTGCGATTCAGTCTCAGGCGTACATCCACTCCGTTCAACAAATACTTGTCTTGCAACCACATGTCCAAATGTAAACGATCCATCAGTTCTAAACTTCGTCTGATTTTCTTTCGACGGTCGTTAAATCCCACATTGTGAGGGACTGCTGGAATTATAGGATCACCATCATTAGCAGAAGTCTTCGCCGGTACTGACAGCTCTGTGTCGTTGAACTTTTCCGAGGTGTCAGGTTTCCAGACCACCGAAGCATCCAGATGAGTGTTCTTGGCTTCTTTTCCGTACGTCAAGAGATTTTCCAAATAAGCACGGTAAGGGTAAGTATCCAAACTGCTGCTGACCAGTTTGTTATTCAAGTACAAATCTACTCCGCTGAACAAGGAATGCATGAAATTATTGACGGGTGCCACTCGGGCAGCTTCCCCAGGAAGGGTGTTGTCATTTTTTTGTACTTGAAGTTTCAGGTACAAGTAACTGTTATTCAGATCGATGTAATCTTCGGTTTGTCCATTGATTTCAAATTCGATAGGAGCTGATTCCGTCAAAGACGATACAGGATGAAATTCCACCCATTGGGATTCTTGCATCGTCATCATGGTAGGAGGCATAGAAAACATATCCAGTTCTGACTTGGTACATTCGCAAGAATCTCGGTGCATCATTTTCAATGGTTTTTAATAATCAAACACGTCTAATTCTCTGACGGTTCTTCTTCTTTTCTTATTCTTTTTGGAACTGCCGTGTGTTCTTTTATGAACTTTGAAAGGATTTAGACGTTGTCATCGTCTCTTTCTACCTTGTCCTTGCTGTGAAGTGGAGGAAGAAGTAATGCCAGGGTCTGAAGCGTGAAGTGAATTTATAGGATTCTCTCGGAGACCTAAAAGATCTTTGCCAGTGTTCATCAACACATTTTTGCCTGCTCTCATAAAGGCTTCTTTAGGATTTTGTTTGTCGATGAGGACATTTTGCAAAAATTCTTTTCCTTGTGTCAAAGCGGCATCTTTTAAGGCATGAAATCCTCGAGTCACCATCGGTTTCAAAATAGGAGCTACCGTCCGAAATGCCGATTTTAACATATCTCCTAAACCATGTCCTCGTTGTCGAGTCACTCCTTGGTACACTGGATACATTTTTTTGGTTTGGGAGGTTAGTTACAAGGCGTTAGAAAACCTTTTTCGAAAATGTAGTTTCACCGTGACTTTTCCTTTGTCAATGAATGGCACATCTTGTCCCAAATCTCCTTTTATACTAATGTTGACACTGTCAAAATACGATTTACTGACTGGAAGATAATGAGGATGTACAAATTCACGAAATACCATCCTGTGGCACGCCGTTTCCTCTTGCAATTTTTGAAAGGGCATGAGGAAACGTGTTTCCACCTTCTTCGTACGCACCAGCAGCAGTATCCACTTTGAAAGGAATGACTCTCAGTAAGGGAGCAGCTGTGTGGCCCACCACGTTGTACTCCACCACATCGGAGTACACAAACGTTAAATTCAATCCAACGTTCAATTCGATAGGGGTGCGAAAAGCCTCTCCGAAATCTGTGTTGGTGTGGATTGTTCGTTCACCATGATACTTTTTATTTCCACCCAAAATATCAAACAACCCAGCAGAAAAACCGATGGTCATGAATTTTCTTTCGTGCGCGGGTAAGTGTTTGTCTTCTTTCTCGTCGAATGGCTTTCCCTCATGCCCTTTCAAAAATTGCAAGAGGAAACGGCGTGCCACAGGATGGTATTTGATCTCTACCCATTTTTGGTTTTTTTCCAAGGCTTTGCCAAATTGGGCTTCGAAGACGGCCGCAATCGTCTCCACCAAATGTTGAGCACTAAAATAATACCCTTCAGGAATTCTCATGCGATAGGTCGAGTAGGGAGTATTGTCAGTTTTTGAACTCATTTTTTTCCCAATTTCAGGATCATGAGCGTCCAACTCTTTTTGCACTTTTTCGTTATAGATTGCTACGTCAAAAATGGTTTGATTTCCAGACACATTCTTGATTTGCATAGGATGAATGATTTCTACCAAAGCCACTTCCCATTGAGCATCGTGATCCAATTGGATTGATTGAGGTAATTTGGCCGTGAAACAACATAATTTGTTGTTGGGAACTGTCACTAGGTAACGTTAAATAAAATTGGTCATTCATAGTTCCAAAGTGGTTCTGGTGTCCGAGGAGTCACTCAAGTGAACAGAAGAATGACGTTGAAAGGGTTCCAAAAGAGGACTGGTATTGTGGTGACTGGAAGAAGAAGGTGAACTAGCGTTGCTCGTACTCCCGTGTTGGTGACTGTTGTCCGTCGTCGTCGTAAATTTCAAAGAGGGACTGGGTAAAAGATAACCGATGCAACTGCTAAGTAAAATGGTCCACAATTGTTTGTCCCCTTGTTGTAAACTCAAATTGGCAATGGCTGCTCCGATCACACAATACTCTACAAAAATTTGGCAGAAAAAGACGATTTGATTTTTAGGCACACGTTCTCCGCACCACACCCAAAGCGGTTGTTTTTGTAATTCTTGAAGAGAAGAACTCTGCGAAGGAGTCGTTGAAGTCTGGGTTGCTGCTGTGTTGAATGGCATGTTGTTAGTTTACTTCTTTTTCTTTTTATAGTCGACGACTTGAGAAGCAGCAATCCAAGAATCAAAACTAGGGGGATATCCTTTCCAACGTACTTTGACTTCTTCTATTCGTCGTTTACCTACTTTACGTGTTCTTTGTTCGAGAATGCTTTCGATGTCGTACAAGGCGTCTTCTTTTTTGGTCACTCGTTGTAACTCGGGCAAGTAAAATGTTCCTTTGAGTACTTCACCGTGCACGTCTTCCAATTTATAGACGGGAGGATCACGTCCACGGACGGGGGTAGTGACACGAAACAATTCGGTAGTCCAGTTGGGCAAATAACCTTTGTCAAAAGTGCGTTTGTTTTTTCCGATGCGAACCCAATCTCCCGTCTTTAACTCCAACAAGGGTGTCTTCTTCTTCTTTTTTTTCTTCTGGGGTGAACCAAATAATTTATCAAATACGGTCACTTCGTTTTCAGGGCTGACCTCTTCGGGGGTACATCCGATGCTACGATGGTACGATTGATTGTACGCTTTGACCAAACGGGGTAACACGTCGATGTACTTGAGAGTATGTTGATGTGTAAAATATTTCCACATACGTTCTTTCAAAGTTCTTTGAAAACGTTCCACGATACTGGCTTTGGTTTCAGGATTTTCGGTAGTAAAAAATGAATTTGTCTTTGTTTCAATTCTTTTTGAAAAGCTTGGTTTAAAAATTCGGTGCCTTTGTCAGTTTGCCATCGTAAAGGTTGGCGTCCACTTTGTTTCAAGACCAATTTTAAGGCACGTACCAATTCGGTACTGCTTTTAGAAGTCAAAGGCACGACCCAAGCAAATTTGGAAAACACGTCGATGACACAAAACAAATATTTGTGACCACGATTGTAAGTGGCTAAATGAGAGACGTCGGCTAAATCGGCTTGCCATTGATGCCTTCCACTTAAGTGGTACTTCTAGAAAATTTACGTCGAATGGGTTTGTGTAACGTGTACGTCGATTGTTCTTGTAACCATCGTCGTACTTCAGGCAAACGTACACTTTTCAATTTACTTTTAGCAGCTCGATATAATTTTTGAACTCCTCCGTAACCAGCAGCATGACCAGGATTGTAATAAAGGCTAGCTAACAGTTTCTCCATGATTTTTTTTCTCAATAACTCAACCAAGTCCCAATGCTCTTTTCTTCGTGAGGTATCTTTTTGGATTGTTTACGTGTCCGACGTGCCACTGGGGTAAAGGTGGATGTGGTTTGAACAGGGGTCATCGGTTCTGTTTTGACTTCTGACTTCACTTCTTTCTTTTTCTTTTCTGAGGGTAATGGGGTAAACAACATCTTTTTTATCCCACTGGGTGTGGCTAACTTTTTTTTCTTTTTAAGAGGTGAAGTTGGTAACTCTTCTTCTTCTTCTTTTTCTTCTTTGACGGTCATCCCTGTACCGGTGTCTGTTTTAGTGGTGGTGACTTTAGGTTCGCTTTTCATCATCGTCTTAAAATCTCTCAGAGTGGGTGGAGCTGTTTCGTCGACAGCTTTTTGGCGAAAGAGTTGTAGACGTTGTAAAAGTTGACCGTACCGTTGCGATTTTTCTGTTTCGGACACATCGCTGCGTTCCATCAGGGATTGTATTTCTTGTTGTAACTGAGACATTTCGTTGAGATTAGGATTGGGTGGTAAATGAGGTATACCGTTCCTTTCAACACGTTCAAACAACATTCACACACGGTATCGATGATTTCTTTAGGGGCTGTTTGAATGAGTTGTTTTCGCATGGGAGGATTGGATTTGGTCAGGACAGACAAGACATCCCAATGTTTGGCCAGACGAGGTGGAAGTCGTCCTTTTTTGGTGGTTTTACTT
Organism: Margaritifera margaritifera; assembly: GCA_029931535.1. Taxonomy (NCBI): domain Eukaryota; kingdom Metazoa; phylum Mollusca; class Bivalvia; order Unionida; family Margaritiferidae; genus Margaritifera; species Margaritifera margaritifera. The sequence continues at coordinate 1,801,168 of JAQPZY010001672.1, read as the reverse complement.
TTCTTCCTTTTTTGGTGGAGGTGGTTGTGGTGTGCACGTTTGGGAGCCATCTTAGAGGTGAGGAGTAAGTCTGAAGTCTCTGGCAGGGTACCCTTCTATTTTATACTGGAACACGTCTCCACTGATTGTCTGCACGACGTACCAACTTCACGACAGGCATCACTTGACGTTGAGGTGTTTTCAAGGGATTAAATCGTCTCAATTCTTCTTTGGATAAATCCAACAAACTTTGTAACACGCCGGTTCTTTCTTGAACTTTGGTTTTAGGGGATGGTACTTTGTTGGCGGCCGCTGCCATAGCCAGATCAGCCGATGTCGTCGAGGGTCCCGAAGGGGTGACTTTCGAAATAGGTTTCCATTTTTGCATCAAATTAGGAAACACTTGTCTTAAGTCCGGTTTGGCAGGCATCATCGTGAAGTGTGGTGAAGAAGACAAAGATGATGGGGACGAAGGAGAAGGAGACCTCGTCACGGTTGTTTGTCGTGGTGTCTTGCGGGTGTACGTTTGCGTCCTGGCCGCAGTACCTCTCTTGCGGCGGGTGCTAGTGGTAGGTGTTTTCTTCTTCTTGGCAGAACTTTTCTTTTTCTGGTGGGTGGTTTTCTTTTTCTTTTTACTTTTCTTCTTTTTGGGTGCTTTGGGTTTTTTGGCTTGGGCATTAGGATCCCATTTCAAAAGGGAACGAATCATGACCCCTCCTAAAGAACCACTTCCACCGGGAGTTAAAATGATTTGTTTTTTAGTCCGTGAATCGATTCTAGGTGTCACGGAATTGTATGGTTTATATCAATATGTATATGTGATCAAAAATGTATTCGGGTTTCGTTTCCGACTAGAGCGTTACTCGGGGGTTGTTTATTTTTTCGGCTCTAGTTATTTTGAAATACTGAGCGAGATTCACCCCATGCTGCACGTGCAAATTGCCTGCAGTGAAAACTCACGTACCTAGCTGCTGCGCATATCTGTCACAGCTAGAGTACATATAGAGCGAATTCTCTATAAACAAATTACACTACGACGAGTCTTGTCAGAAAGCTTACCTCTTTACGGGAGCAAAACTTCAGCTGTAGAGGTATGTGAAATTTAAGATTGTATTCTTTATCACTATTCGTTTTATATGACATAATTGTTTCATATATTAGATGTTTTAGAATTTATTCTAAATTCTACAGAGAGTCAATACCTAGGTCATACAACGCCATGATATTAGAAATACTATAGGCTGGTTCAAGTTAGCTATTTGTTGTAACTGAACAGACGGGTATTATTTAATTATACGCAGCATGCATTGAATGATTAATGTAATGTGTAACGAGATGTAATTCATGTGCGCGCATGCGCAACATATATCAATACAAAGTACTAACCGTGTCATATGTACTACACGGTTTAGTTGTTATACTTTTAGCTGTCCATATGTATGGTTTGGTGGTGTGAAGTCACAGAACTCTGTGTGGTTTCGTGTGACGTGTACACTGTGTCTGGTGACGTTGTTTCGGAAGAGTGTACTGGTTTTCTCGATGCGAGGGACCAAGGCTTCTCGACCAACGGGTCTGTGTTAATGTGAAGGCTCTCGAGGGATCCTTCAACAGGCTGGGAGGGGTGGACCATGCGTGGTGGCTCCTTGACCATGGACTAGAGGGGGTGGAACCGTAGATACATCTTGGTCGTCAAACGGGCGCCACGATAGTTATATTTATTGCGTGTTCCATTTTATTGTTATCTCAATATTGCTATCTGTGCAAAATTACATTCATTCCCATTTCAATATCGCTATATGTGTGATAGATTCAAAATTACATTCATTCCCATTTCAATGTCGCTATATGTGTGACAGATTCATAATTTCATGCATTCCCATTTCATTTTCGTTATATGAACGATATATTCATAAATTCATACATATTCCAATATCGCTTGATGAATTGATAAATTGATGAGTATCATATTGATAAGCGCATAAATCACATGCTTTGGTCACCCTTGGTACTTAATAAGACCTTGTTTATATTGGGGTGTAAATCATATACTCTTATTTGTTGATTGGTGATAGGATGCTATTCACGTTTGTTTAAAATTCCATTCGTTAAATTCATCTTTGATTTTCCTCGTTGAGTTACTCGTTGTTGATAGTTCCATGTTAGGAACTTTATAATTTTCCTTATCTTTTTGTTATAACGGTGTCAGATTTGTTCATCTTTAAATTGCGTTTATAAATAAACATCTTATTAACGCAGTTGCTTTCGGTGTCTTCACTAATCCAGTCCTCACCCGGCTTCATCCTGTGACACTAGGATCAGCTAGTTGTGACAATGCCCCTTTATGTTTTTGAAAAAAACGTTGAGTTTGATGAGGGATGTGAATGATGCCTTGCAGTAATTGACGTGCCGTCAAAGTAAACCATCGTAACACTTCTTTAAGACTCGCTTCTAACAAATGAGCACGCACTTGTGCATATTTTTCACGACTGATGCCATACAAGGCACGAATCAATTTAGCCGAAGGATGAGGTTGAAAGGAAATCATCTCAAAAGAGTGTGAGACAGAAATGACGTAGGTTGTTTTTATAGTTTTTTTCTTTTTTAAAAATTGGCTGAAGGGGACGTGTAAATGACAGGACCACCTTCCTCAACCCAAGGGTGAAACAATTGAGCACGAAATCTCAAATAGTCAGGAGTGGTGGGTTTTAAGTCAATGAGTAAATACTCGTGAGGGGTTTGAGTGGCATCGTCGTACGCATAATTCAACCAAGGAGCCCCTAACTGTTTGGCTAACATTTGTACTTGAGATTTGTCTCTGGGGCTTTTAAACAAGACCACGTAATGAGCGTTGAGACTAATAGTCCGATGGGCTTTACTTTGTTGAAATAAATTTTGAGTAATGTAGACAATACTAGCATTACGATGGTGTCCTTTTCGTGTAAACCAAAGTTTAATTTCTTCTTCGTCTTCTCCTAACATGTCATCAAAAATAACCAAATGGGTTTGAGTCACGTCAGACACGATTCCATCGTCTTCGTGAGGAATACCATCCACAAATGAAATGGTTTCTCCTTGACTTTCTTTCAATAACGTGTAAGACGATTGCCACTCTTTGTAACACCACACGATATGTTGAGGTGGACGATCGAACAAAATAGCTTTGTGTTCGATCAAACGTTTGACAAATTCGGTTTTACCTAAACCACTCGGTCCAGCAATCAACATGTTAAAAGGATGGCGCAGATACAAAGCATTCCAACTTTGACGATCTAACTTTTCGTCAATCACTTTGACTACAGAAGCAGAAGAGGCAGACGAGGCAGAAGAAGATGTAGCCATGTCTGAGGTAAGAAGATTTTTGAGAAGAAGACAAAAAACCCAAGACATTTTATACATTTTCATACACGTTTATTCTTTTTTTTTTAAAAAACCAACACAACAAAAACATATTTTACAACTTTACACGAACACGAAGAAGTGAATTAGTGAGAAAATATGCAATTAAAATGAACACGTACACAATGAAGACTACCACTAAAACAGCTAAAGTTATCTCTAAACAAGGCAATGTACAACAATATTTTCGTGTCCTAGTAATGAAAGACACAGACACTGTGTTTTGGGGTGGTGGTAGTATTCTTCTGGTCTTCTTCTTTGTTTTTGAATCCTCTGACGACGGCGGTAAAGAAGGGTTGTGTTCCTCAAGAGGTATTTGGACCACAGCAGTGGTGCCAGGTACTTCTTCTTCTTTTTCTTCTTTCAGGGTTTCCCATGGAGGTTCCCATTTTTTCACTTTTGGACCCTTATGGACAAGTTGCCAAATCTTTGGCAAACTGAGCCACTTCTTGTAGCCAATATTGGAAACCAAGGTTTCTCCAGGGTCGTACATCTTTCCAATTGAAAAGGTGTTGGTGTAACTCACTAGCAAACACACTTCTTGAAATGTTTTATAAACAGATAAAGTGTGACGAATGTCTTCTTCACATGGAGGATCCTCACTGATTTTCATGACCACTCTCAACGCTTTAAGTACAATTTGTCTTTCGTGTACTGATAAAATCAAGTTTTTATAGTCTTCTTCTTCTACTAAGTCCAAAAAAGAACACAGGGTCATATTGTTTTTTGGAACTCAACAATTGAGTCCAAAACAACCACGGGTCCTCCAAAAGAATCCAAGGCAAACACTTGTCCTCAAAAATACTCCACAACGAATGTCCTGGAAAACGAATTCCAAGATAAGCAGTCACTAAGACACACACTGCATAACGTCCAAAATTTAATGGTAACAGTTCTTGTATCAAGTCATTATAATCCTCTAAACTCTGAACACGATCGTTGACTTCCTTCCACGGAATCCGTTTCACGAGTGACGTGTAGAGCGCAGGCATGCCGCCTCTTTATAGGGGTCGATGGCAAAGGTAGGTATCTTGGGTGGCATGATTTATAGCCAGGCTCCCAAGGTTGGTACCTTTTGAGACAGTCTCCTTCAGGATAGTAGCAGCGATAGACGTTTCCCATAATCATTCTTCTATGACCTTGGAAGAGGGTATAGTTTAAAAATCGAGAAATGACTTTGATTTTACGTTTCACTTGGATCTTGACAAACTCTTGGTAAATCCTTTCGCGCACATTCAAAGGCATGTCACAAATGTACTTGGGTAAAATTTCCGACTTGGAAAGAAGTAACTCTCTTTTGTGTTCTTCACGATACTCGTGATAGTTTTTCTTCAAAATCATATTTCTGATACGGTGAAAGTCACGGTAGTGTGCAAATCGAGGAATGACTTTGAGTTTGGGTTTCACTTGGATCTGGACAAACTCTTTGTAAATGCGTACTCGCAACTTCGAAGGCAAGTCACGAATGCGATCTTCTAAAACTAGGGACAAAATACTGGTAAATGCGTTCTCGCAGCTCCAAAGGTAAACCACAAATGTATTCTTGTAAAGTATCCTCCGACATGTTTTTTTACTTCTTCTTGGCATCTGGCTCATCGTACCCGTACTCTTCTGAGGCCACTAAAGGTAAGAACTGACAGTGCGGAGACCATCTGGCATGTTCAATGTAAGCTGAGTCGGTAGGCTCCCATTGGTGAAGTCTCACACCGCAACTGAAACATTGAACTTTATCTCCTTCTCCCAAGTAGATAAATCCAGATCTGGCTAAAGCTTTGTCAGTAGTGGATTGTAGTAGAAATTTAGGCCACTTGTCTTTGAACGTCTCGAGTCGATTATCATACTTGGAATAACCAGGCAAAGCCACAGGTATCGTCAATTCTTTATGACATTCACAGGTACGTTTAGCATTCTTCCCAATAAAGAAGAAAGGTCGTCCTGCGTCTCTAGAGGGACGGTGAGGTACACGTGCTGCATCGACGATGTCCAAGCGTACGGCATCCGTCTGATCGTGTGAATCGATGCTGTCAACGCTTACGGAATCCGTCTCGTCGCATGGCACTGCATCGCACTCCAAGTCGTAATGGTACTTGGAGTTCACACCACTAGATTTCTCCCTCGGTGGGTGGGTGTCATGAGTATTCTTATTCATCTTTGGTGGGAGGATGACAAAATTACTCATCTTTTTTTTTCTTCTTCTTGCTCGGTCAACGTTGAAAGTCACAATGAATGGTTAGGTTTGGAAGGGGTGCCCTTTTTAATACTGCAGATCGGCGTGTCCGTAATGTAAAGTGGTGTGGTCTGGAAGTCTCACTCGCTTCTGGTACACGATTTGGTACACTTTTTGTAAAGGACGAGTGACAATTTGATGATTAGGTAACCGTACGATCTTGTGAGGTTCTAACGTGTGGACTCAAAAGTCTTCCACTTGTCCAGACAGCAAAGCATTTTTCAAAACCTCAAAGTTAACCACTTGGCTGGTTAGGGATGCCTGCTTGTTGCAACAGGAGTTCTGCTTCATTTCGTTGTTTGGTTCTGTCCGACTGTCGAATGTTATTCCAGGCTCTTTTCCATTCTTTGCTCTCGTTCTTGTTGGCATATGTTCGCCCCACCACAATAGCCCGAGCAAAGCACATCTGGTCTTGAGTATTGTCGATTTGGACGACACTGCGTTTGGTACTTTGAATATCGTCCACCAGTAACGGTTTCCTACTTCGTTCACTTCCTCAAGGAGGGGAAACGTGAGTCAAGTAAAGTGTGGCCTTTCCATCGGTGATGGTAAACTTGTCGTTCGATTGTTGCACATGTTCTATTTTGGACATGACTTTGTCTGGCGTTAATTCTGCCGGGGTGCTGAACTCGATCCAAACAGGACTCTTCAAATTGTCATGATGAATGGCCAGTCTCAATCGATCGTCTTCTTTGGCTCCACATTGTCGTTTCAAGTTCATTAAGACAGAATCCCACAAATCGCTAATGAACCCCGCCGCTTTCTCGGGAGGTACTTTGGACTTGAAGTCGTTAAAGTGAACCGTGTGAGTGTAAGCTGTAGTTTTAAATTTTCGAGAAGTTATTTTTTGAGTCTCTAGAATCCAATAGTAATTTTCAGGAGGAGCCAAAGTACTAGGTTGTATTTCTTGGCCTGGGGTTCTGGTGTTGGTAGTGGTGGTGGTGGTGGATTCTTTGGGTGGACTTGAAGGTGGTAAGGTTTCAGGCTCACTCATCTCCTCTTCGAAATCGCTCGCTTGGACTTGAGCTAGCACTTCATCTAGTGGTGTTTCAGGTGGCACGGAAAATCGTCGTCGTGGCCTCTTTGTTTCTTCTTGTTCTTCTTCTGGTTTCTCATAGATTTCCCGTGATCTTTTCATCTTGAAGTTTACTTTGAAACTGATTCAGTTTCACCCAGGTACCTTTATATAGAGAGATTTTAACACAGGGAGACTATATATAAAGAGACCTTCGTACCTTCAGAATCAGTCTTTGGGATTTAACATTCAAACTGTGAAGATGGAAAAGTACTGCGCTCGAGATAAAAGTCAAGATACTTGCTATATCTGCCAAGAGAAAGGACATTGGGCTTCAGAATGTCCACAAAGTCAACAAAAAAGATATTTTGTAATTGAATTGAATAAGTATGTCCATAAGGTGTATGATAATTATGCTGCTGACATACTTGGTAATGTCTATAATATAAGGATGAAGTCTGGAAGGAAAGTCAAAGGAAAATTGAATTCATTTGGATTGATAACTATTACGGTTACTGGTAAGGAAGGAAAGAGGAAGAAACATACAAATCGAGGGAGATTTGTCTTTGAAGCGGTGAATGGAGTGGATCTACCAAGACAGAGTCAAGTGGTACATCTCAATGATGTACTTGATGATGATAGAATAGAAAATCTTCAAGTGATGACTGCTAGTGAACAAACATGTTTGCATAAACATGTGAAGAATAATAAAGAAAAAAGGAGAGTTAATTTTGGAAGTGATAGAAGTGTGTTGTGCCAGTTTGTTGGTGAGACAGAGGAAAGAAGATTTGGGAGTATGGAAAAGGCTAATCAATATTTTGATTGTCATGCAGGAAGTATCTACTATTGCTGTACTGGGATTTATAAGTCGGTCTTTTCGAAGAAGTTCCAGAAAAGATTTCAAGCTAGATGGGAAGAACCAGAGAAGAAGAGTCAAGTCATTGGAGGATCTGTGAGACCTGTGAAATTAACTGACTTGAATTCAGGATTATATAGTCGGATGGATTCCATTGGTGATGTGGCAAGATGTTTTGGATTAGATCATCGTGAAGTTTATCGGATTTGTCAAAAAAGGCAGTGGATTCGAGATGATAATGGACATTTTATTAAGTTGGAGTTTATCAATGAGAGTCAAGAAGAAAGTTATGAGAGAATTGTAGACAAGAATCTTCCTGAAGTGTCAGAACAATAAGAGAATTAAATGGTAAATATGGAAGTGTATTGAACTGTATTGGACTTATATGAAATTGTTTATTACCACGAGTAAAATAATGTATATACATTGAATAAAATATAATTATTATTATTGATGTATATCTCTGAATGGTGTTGTGTTGTTTATTTTTTACCCACCAAACCAAAAAAAAACCTTTCTCTTGTATATTTGTGGTATGTGTAAGTTTTGTGTTTGATATAAAAAAAATTTTAAAAAAATGGATTGTATATTTGTGGTGTGTGTTTTGATATAAAAAAATTTTAAAAAAGTAAAAAAAAATGGATGGTTTATATGTTGGATAGTATGTTGGCGTGATTTCATCCCTTTGTCATACCCTTTCGTCTGATAGCAGGTTTTTGGGGGTTTTAGGCAGCACACAAGGCATTTGGGATAGTGTGTTAGGTTTGGGTTTGGGTTTTGGGTATATTTGGGTTTGTATATAAAAAAATATAAAATAACAAAAAATTTTTTAATCAGTTACGAAATTTTAGTACTATTTTTTAGTCAGCCAATTTTTTCCATTTTTTTTTTCCGGATTATTTTCAGACTCCGCTAACGTGAGGTACAATTTCGGAAGTTTAGTGTTACTTTTAGTCTCAGCCAATTTTTTCCATTTTTTTTCCGGATTATTTTCAGTCTCCGCTAACGTGCGGTACAATTTCGGAATTTTAGTGTTACTTTTAGTCTAGGCCATTATAATCTAATGTTCCGGATTTTTTCTAGTCAACGCTAAAGTCCGTGACGGTTCCCGAAGTTTAATACAACTTTTAGTCACGTCCATTTTAGTGTTATTATGAGTTAGTTCCCTTGATAAAAGCTATTTATAACATAGGTACAATATATGCAAATTTACTGACACCTCCAACATGATCTGAGGTATAGGTAATGCTTTATATATAACTCTAGGCTATATAGATATAGCCACTAGGCAGAAGGTCATTTTCCAATGATTGCCTACCCTGTTAAACTTCCCGTACGACCCCGTAGTGCCAACCCAAAATGTTAAAATTCCCGAAAGACCCCGTAGTGTCCCCGCCATGTTAATTTCTCGTACGACCCCATAGTGTCCCCGCCATGTTAAAAATCCCATTGTACCTGTAGAGGCCCCAATGTTAATTTCCCATTGTACCTATACTGCCCCCCGCCATGTTAATTTCTCGTATGACCCCAAGTGCCCCACGCCTGTTCATCTTTCTCGTATGACCCCAACTACCCTCTCCATGTTCAATTCCCCTTGTCCCTCAAGTGCCATCTCCATGTTAAATTCCCCTTGTCCCTATAAACTTTTCCGTGTTTTAACATAGGATGTCCCATTGTCCCCCAGTACCCCCAGGATACTACTATCGGCTAATCTTTTACATGATCTCGTTATTGCGCAACAAGCGATCAGGAGGGAATTACAATTCCCTATGCAGTTTGCATTGGATCCAATCAAATCGTTCGAAATGTTTTATGAATTAGTCATCAGCCCACCAGTTTACCTCTAAATGTATTCTGGGCTGATGAATGTATGGAAGTTTGTTAGGGCTGGGTATCCGAGTATGCAAGATTCCTATTATTACATAGGTGAATGAGGGCGATATTTCATATACACATTGATTTAAACCTTGGCACCAAAAGTGACCTTCATCCATTCAATCTTTATAAAGGTACATGGTGGAAATGGAAATATAATAAAGTCTACGTAAAGCAGGTTTAAAGGTTGAAACCAAACCCAGGCCTAACCGTGAGAGTTATAACATAAATCGTATTGATCAGTTTTGGTATATATATAAACACAGACACAGACCATTGTCCAGGCGCATGAATATTATTGTCTGACAAAGTAATGAAACTTATAGAAGTACAATTTAAATATGCAATCTACGACTATAATGGAGGACTTTCGATAGATTCTGCTTATTTATGACTAAATCAGAATTAAAATATAAAATCTACGACAATATTAAAGGACTTTCTAGAGATTCAGCCTATTTGTGACTAAATCAGAATTAACAGTTACATCACTGATAAACGGTTATTGCCTTTTACAACTCGGGAGAACTGACAAACATGGCAAAATGTCCCTTCAACGGGGCTTGAAATTCTGATATTTCCCTTCACAGAAGTATAAAGACGATTTAAATAACTCTCCGAAATATCAACAAGAAATAAGCCGGCCCTGTTGGCAGATGTTCGTTAACTTAAGGCGAACAATTGTTCGGGTATAAAAGCTATTTCTAGTCCATAAGAATAATGATTGGTCTAAAATTTCTTTATCATAACAAAGAGTGTCAGGTTTTTTTTATTTGTGTCAACTATGCAAACAAAATATTTTTTTTTCACGCGATTTGTTCGCTACAAAAAGAAGTTATTGAACAGTTAAATATGCACTCAATGCTAACAAGTTACCTACAGTATAACACATTAATTTCTATCGAGCTTAATACTTGAAAGTGTACCTGTTTCATATCAAACCTATTATTAATGACTGCCAACAGATTGAATAGGTTGTTGCAATACAAAGCAAACCATATCGAGGAAAAGTAGTCATAATGTCCTGATGTTAAGATTTGCAAATGATCTGGGACAATAGAAAGTTTGTGTTTGTATTAATAGATTGATAGATAGAACGGGAGTGATGGATGGATGGATGGATGGATAATTGAATATATACAAAGGTAATTAAATAGACACATACACACATAAATGGGCAGATAGGATAATACTCAGAAAGATAGATCTACTGACGGAGAGACAAACAGACAAACAAACAAGTTGATTGATTCATTCATTCATTCGTCATAGAACATGCCTTTCGAATCAAACGTACAGCCTACAGGTATTATATTTGTTTTGTTGAGCCAAATTATATTTAGGCCCTTTTCCTATAGCTAATTTCCAGTCCATTAATACACGACAAATATCCCTATCTACTAGAATTTGATTCCTACAGTCACATTCCAGTCCATTAACACTCGACGAATGTCCCTATCTACTAGCATTTGATTCCTACAGCCAAATTTCAAGTCCATTAGCACACGACTAATGTCCCTATCTCCTAGCATTTGATTCCTACAGCCAAATTCCAGTCCATTAACACACGACAATTGTCCATATCTCCTTGCATGTGATTCCTACAGTCACATTCCAGTCCATTAACACACGAGAAATGTCCCTATCTACTAGCATTTGATTCCTACAGCCAAAGTCCAGTCCATTAACACACGAGCAATGTCCCTATCTACTAGCATTTGATTCCTACAGCCAAATTTCAGTCCATTAACATACGAGAAATGTCCCTATCTACTAGCATTTGTGTTCCTGCATCCAAATCTCAGTCCATTAAAACACGACAAATATCCCTATCTAATAACATTTGGTTCCTGCAGCCAAATTTCAGTCCATTAACAGACGACAGGTGTCCATATATACTAGCATTTGATTCCTACAGCCAAATTTCAGTCCATTAACAGACGACAAATGTCCCTGCTTACTAGCATTTGATTCCTACAATCAAATTTCAGTCCATTAACAGACGACAAATGTCCCTGTTTACTAGCATTTGATTCCTACAATCAAATTTCAGTCTATTAACACACGACAAATGTCCCTATTTTACTAGCATTTGATTCCTACAGCCAAATTTCAAGTCCATTAGCACACGACTAATGTCCCTATCTCCTAGCATTTGATTCCTACAGCCAAATTCCAGTCCATTAACACACGACAATTGTCCATATCTCCTAGCATGTGATTCCTACAGTCACATTCCAGTCCATTAACACACGAGAAATGTCCCTATCTACTAGCATTTGATTCCTACAGCCAAAGTCCAGTCCATTAACACACGAGAAATGTCCCTATCTACTAGCATTTGATTCCTACAGCCAAATTTCAGTCCATTAACATACGAGAAATGTCCCTATCTACTAGCATTTGTGTTCCTGCATCCAAATCTCAGTCCATTAAAACACGACAAATATCCCTATCTAATAACATTTGGTTCCTGCAGCCAAATTTCAGTCCATTAACAGACGACAGGTGTCCATATATACTAGCATTTGATTCCTACAGCCAAATTTCAGTCCATTAACAGACGACAAATGTCCCTGCTTACTAGCATTTGATTCCTACAATCAAATTTCAGTCCATTAACAGACGACAAATGTCCCTGTTTACTAGCATTTGATTCCTACAATCAAATTTCAGTCTATTAACACACGACAAATGTCCCTATTTTACTAGCATTTGATTCCTACAGCCAAATTCCAGTCCATTAACACACGACACATATCCCTATCTTCTAGCAATTGATAAGGTCTCAGCTTTATAGAAAGCAAACCTACGTCGCAGATCAAATAACAATTTTACACTTTTGAAATTTGACAGAAAAACTAACCCTCTAATTTTTTTCAAAAACCACAATAATCTATTATCCAAAATCTAAACCTTTTCTGTAGAATTCATGGGTTTCCAGTCTATCTGAAGAACTGTTTCCTCGAAACAGATAGATGCCCCTATAATTTCCAGTAATTTTGACCAGATAAAGACAGCAATTTTGACCAGATAAATTTCAAAAGAAAACCTCAGGTAAGTAGGCCTTGTCATCATAATGATAATTTCATGTGAGTTGTCTTGGCAGTCAGAATGATAACGTTATCGTGCATATAGCCCTGTGAAAAAATAGACAACTAAATCCTCGATGACAAGTTAAACTCACACAGAGTTATAAATACTAACTTAATATATACTGTAATACATGCTTAAAACTGAGTAGCTGCTATGAGGGTCGTATGAATATTAAGTGTATGTTGTTTTAGGTACAGAGTCATCATGTTCTACTAATTTGTGATATAATTTAGTACTTTATATATTTAGTCAGTATCTTCAGTCAGTAGATCAGATGCATATTTAGTAGGTTATTTATGTGGCTGGTAGCTTTCAATAAATATATATTGTTTTAGATAATCAATACGAGCTCACAACTGTCAGGTACATACGGTGTTTCTCAGTCTGCAGCTGTCGGATTTCTTTATCTTGAGCGTACTGTTAGTCGTCTGTTTATCAGGCTATAACTGACATGTACTTTAGACTATTTAGAATTTTAACTGAAATAATCAACTTACAAAACATTTCACGTTGATGTTATTAATAACATCATAAATACAAACTTAGCACCCATGAAATTGACACAAAATACAGACAAAGTTACCATCACCACTATCTAATACTCATGTATACACGTACTTTATCTTAGGTAGGTTGACAGGTTATAGCGGGCATAGTCTTATCATATATAAATAGGGATCTGAAATAATCAGATTATACGCATTTTCTGTGATATTAGACACCATACTTATACAGTTTATAACTTAGCTCTTAGGTCCGCTGCAAGTACGACACCAAATTGGTGCCAATGATATGAGTTAAAATTGATTACAACCACAAGTGGTGCAAACGTCTGGCCATAGTACCTAAGGGGTAGTTTGCAATCACTATAGCTTGATTAACATCCGAAGATCCTAGCCTTTCATCCGCCTTTGATCTCCAGTGGAGTTTATTGGCAAGTGCGTAATTGAATTAATACATGCGCCATCCCGGCAAATTTTGACGTAAGAAAACAAAACGGAGCCTCTCCCCGAGGGACTTATTTTTCCACCATAATCCTTACATTGTTTTTTGGTCACCGGGGATTAACAGACAAAACTAAGAAGACGGACTTTTACAAAAATTTAAATTAAGGTCAGAGGTCATGGGTTAAAGGTCATAAGAAAGATATAATTAATCATAATGCATTATATTAATCATAAATCCATAACATTAATTATAAATACAAAACCGACTTACATGACAGAAGCGAAAATAGAACAGCATATAAAGCATCTATACTACAATCCTGAAAATCAAGTTTCTTTCACAAATATCATTCATTTGTGTGGACATATTAAAAGGAACAAAATTAAAATAGCGAAGGAAATAGCCTAGAGAATTGCAAAGGAAAAATAAAAATCCGATAAAATATTCCGAACTTAAAGAATGACTAACTGAATAATCAACATTTCACATTAAACAAGCAGGCTAGAAAAAAATTTCCAGATAAAAAGGTTTATTTTAGTCACGTAGATGATCAGTTCTAGTCAGATATCCTTGACATGCAAACATAGTTAACATGTAACAATGGATACAAATACATTTTGACAGTCAAAGATGTTTTCTCAAACTACGCCTGGGCTAATATAGTGAAAACAAAAAGGGAGACGAAATACACGACGCTCTTGGAGAAATCTTTAATCGGCGAAAATCAGAAAGGATACAGTTTGATGAAGGAAAATAATTTTACAATCGAAAGGTTAAGAAATGATTGGAGAAAGAAAATATCGGATACTTTTCCACTTACTCAGACAAAAAGGCGTTTGTAGTGGAAACGTTTAGTTGAACTCATAAGATCAAAATGTGGAGGTATTTGACTGAAAACGAAACCAGGAAATGGGTAGATATATAAAAGAGATTACAGAAGTTACCAGAGAGAAGCTACCGCAAACGACAATACAGACAATTTCACACGCTACAAAGTAAGAGATCGTGATCACTTAACTGGAAAATACAGAGCTCCTGCACATCTAGAGTGTAATTTAATTCATAAATATCCAAAACACATTGAACTATTATTTATTCATAATTTGTTCGGATACAAATCACATTTTAATATCAAGACCTTAAGAGAAAAAAAAAAAAAAACGATCCAGATCAAGAAGCATCATAATGCCTAATAATGATGAAAGGATTTTATAGTTCATAGATTTGAAGAAAAAAAAATTGTCAAAAGAACAAAAAGATTTATTTTATAGCTATCGTTTTATGAGCCAATCTCTAGAGCAATGCTAACAATGTAATCGATGACAAATTTACATAAACAATTAAAAACTTTGTCGCAATGGAGCCAAAATATTTGAGAAAAGACGTTTATTCGTATGAATACATGAATTCTTTTAAAAGATCTAATGAAAGCAAATTACCACCAATTGAGAAATTTTATTCCAGCCTCAGTGGATCAGGAATTTGCAAAGAGGCTTATCAATATGTTAAAGATGTCATGAAACATGTCAAATTTAATTCTTTTGTTGATCCTCTCGACTACTAAGAAAGATACTTTAATGTTATGTGGTATTTTGTAAGAAGTACTATCTGCATATTTAAATAATTACAAACTAGACCCAGAACATTGTTTTAGAGCACCTGGACTAGCTCGTGATGCTAGTTTCAAAATAAGTAAGGTAGAATTAGAATTGCTCTCAGATTATGCTATGTTTGTAATGACTTAAGCTGGAATTAGAAGAGGATTCATTGTGAGACAAAATTGATAAGCAAATCATGAGTATTTTATAACGGAGAATCCCACCAACGTTAATTTAGAAAGCGACGGTAACGCTGATGAAGATCAAACAAGTCACGATAAAGCCTAGTTGCATGAAATAAGCGAAGCTAGCAAATACGAAAATAATAATAAAACATATTTGATAACCCTTCCACAATAATCATTGTTTTTTATATCGCTGAATTGAAATATTTTTCCGGGTCAATTTCTCTGTCTTTTGTTCACAGTATCAAGACTCCTTTTAAACTCATTCTTGGCGAATCAAGCATGACATTACCTAAGGCTGTACTAGCTGAAACGTAAATAATTCTTTCTATTGCGATATAAACATATAAGAATGAAATTCCAAATCTGCACTTTTCATTTACAGAATTAGCCATTAGATCTTAAATGATTGTATCGTATTTTAGACCAATATTCTTCAGCGCATGATCTTGGTTTACTCCTTCTATCACTTCAGATACTTTTGACAGTGTAATTGTAAATCTAAAATCCTGAGAAAGAACAAATAGATACAACGAACAATGATCTGTCAGTATCTGGAAATCGAGTGGCATTCTAAATTTCTTTCCATATACAATAAACTGAAAAGCTTCTGTTCCAGTCTTTTGTGCATTAGCCGCTCCTTATCTGAGCTTTCTCAGTTTTTCATTCATGATATATTGCTCTATTTTATTTGTTCTCACAGATGCTGTTAACCATAAATCTCTTAAGTCATTCTTTTTTTTCTTTTTATATGCGATAAGGTATTAGCGTTAGCAGTTATCTTTTCTTCTAATTTTACTACAGCACCTTTAAAATTATTCGCTAAGTTTTCAATGTCATGCTCCTTTTCTTGTTTTTCATTATTTAGGCCTTTTTAACTCTTCTAACTGTGATTGTACAGTACTATAACATTCTACTGATTTCTTTATTATTTCCATGTCAACCATTATTGCGTCTATCTCTGTGTTTATCCTTTGTTTAGTTAGTTGCCTGTATTGCTGAATATCACTTTCATCCGGTCTTTTTTTCCTCTCTCATAGTTTGCACTGCGTGTTTAATATTAGACACGGTATTAAATCTCTGCTTAAACAAGTCATATGCATCTAAAATCTTTTTCTCGTTATCATCAATCTGTTTTGTAACTCTTCAATTTTAGTAGCTCTTTCTGCTATACTCTGATTCAGAACTGTTAATTATTTATCTATCCATGATTTATATCTATCAAATTAGTATCTTCCAAAGTCTTACGTATTTTCAGCGTCAACACGTTTTCGTTCAAATTTTTTCGTATCTACATCAAATAATTTTACAGAATCGCCTCAATCTGTAATACGATTGTTGTTCAAGTTTAAGTTATTGTTTAGTGATTGACTTAGTGAAGGATCTCCAGGTTTTGCCGTATTATTTTCTCTGAGGATTTACAGGTAAAATCACTAATGCCTCTTAAAGACATTTCTATTAATTAATTAACAAAAATTAACAATTTGTTGACTGACTTCAAATATTCGAGTTACGCAAAATGCATACGTTACAGTCATACAGTACAAAATCTATTACGTTTCTTGCTTCATCTTTAATGTTGAGATTTAATCCTTCATAGTACCCCTTTGCAATTGTTTATGTGGACTATTAACATTGTATGAAATGAAATCACCGTGAAAATAATTTTTTTTTAACAGGTAATGACTCTAAAGGGCTTGAATAATTAGACGCCAAAGCGGAGCTATCGTTGTGGTAATTCTTTGTGTGGTTTAATTAATCAAGAAAGATGTGCAAATTTTTAAACTTGTAAAATCACCAAACGCTATTTGATTCAGTAGATGCTTGCAGAGATCTATGGCTATTAAATCATAACGATTTAAAATTGTTGTTGGCTATAGACACTGTGTAAATTGGTTACATACGTTGGTTATATACTGTATATATATATATTGTATATATATATATATATATATATATATATATATATATATATATATATATATATATATATATATACTACGTAATTCCTGCTCGCTCTTACTAAATCTTTAGAGTTATGTTTCTGAAATTCAATATCTATGCTTTCTTCATTGTGGATATTAGCAGCCATTCTCTCTTTGTCTTTGTCCATGTACATTTCAAGGTTATAGAATCCATTAGGAATTAAAAAGGTTTTGTTTCATCCATATAGTTAATTTAATAGAATATATTGCTTTTTTATCATTTGAAGTATTGTTATAATCTACTACAAAATCTATTCTCCATACTGAAATGTATAAATTACCATCTGTGCTATTTTTTATTTTTGTAAAATTAATTCTTTTTCAGACAGTCCTTCCACGGTAATACAGGCTTCCATTTAAATAACGAAATTTAGAACAGTTAACATTAAACAACCAATAGATACAGATTTTCCGCTATATCCTTTGTTCTGAGAAAGTGCTCGCTTCTGTCATGTAAGTAGGCTTTGCCCTTACATACTTTTTTCACTTTGTAGTAACAATTATTGAATTCCTGTTTTCCTCTAAGTTTCTACTAAATCTCTTTCTCGTTTATGTTCTTAATCCCTTCTAGAAATATGTTTTAACTCTTCAATATTTTGGTTATATCTTTTAACTTACTTAGCAGAGATTAAACTCTCATCGTGTTTTAAAACTTTACTGCATTCTAGCTTTTCTTTGAAAGATTTTGCAACAAACTCTAACAAAGTGCACCAAATCCACTAAAAGTAAGAGGGTGTAAAAATCTTGTAAATATTCCTGCAACTCATAAACTAGCAGATGCAATACCCATCCCACCTGATGCATTCGCTATGCTTACCTCTACACAGATATACCATTTGTACCCTTTTCGTACTTTTTCTGACACCTTCGTAATGTTTAATTTCTTTAACCAAATCATTCGTACTTTCGATAATATTCATCAACCTGAAATAATTCCATTGTCAAACATTGAATACAATGGTGGCGTACTTGGTATTTTCT
Source organism: Margaritifera margaritifera (assembly GCA_029931535.1). Classification (NCBI taxonomy): domain Eukaryota; kingdom Metazoa; phylum Mollusca; class Bivalvia; order Unionida; family Margaritiferidae; genus Margaritifera; species Margaritifera margaritifera. The sequence continues at coordinate 1,783,027 of JAQPZY010001672.1, read as the reverse complement.
CTCCCATTTAGATGTAAGAAATAGATAATTTAGAGTTAATGCCTGTAACACCAACAGTTGTATCAGATTTATCATGCTTTTTAAGTTCTTATGTCTGTTTGAATTTGACGAGCTTTCTTGTTTTGTTCCGTTTGCTTTTTAGCATTGAAATATCCCTAGGCCCACATGCGCTCATGTTATTACTAAGTTAATTTATTTAATTATTTTGTTTGCTAGTATCTCTTGTGGTATCAAATAATCAATCGTAAACTCAGACAAAGTAATCGGGATAAACATTTTATGGTTTCTGCTATACTCGTGTTAGTTGGTGAATCTATTTTGATATTAAATATCCGTTCAAAAGCATACTGTAGCTTACGTAAGAGCTGAATAATTTAAGGTTGCATGCTAAATAGTGTTAATTATGTTGTTCGTTTATTGATGTAAATTTGATTATTGTTTTAATCGTACAGCATTTCTGGAAATGGATTTACTTCATATGCTTCTCATACTAATTTAAATGGTTCTTTCTGGATTGTTTTATGAGGTATAGCAGTTTTAAAAACAGAGAGCTTTGAATAAATAACACCTATTCCTAAGGCAACAACTTCACCCCCAATCAAATAATAAATTTTGCTTGAGCTACTTGTTTCATATTCAGTTTTTTTTCAGTCATAAACTCATTCTGTTCTTGCTTCGCTTCTAGTCTTTGTCTTTGCTCTGCTTGTTCTTGTTTTAAATGTTCTGCTTTGGCACTTCAAATTGTTATGAATGCTCTCCAAGCTGTTTTCTAAGTTCAACTCTACGTGTATCTTTCTACTTTTGTGAAGTTACCTTCTCAGTTGGTTTAGGAACTTGTTTGGTTCTCCCATGTAAGCAGGCTTTGCCGCCACTAAGCTTAGACTTTTTTTTCGTTTTTACTCTAGCCACCTTCCATTTATTTTACAACAGAATCAACAGTAAACATAAAAGCAAAGCCTAATTACATGAATATGACTTTAAACTAGTTTTTGTTATTCAACGTTATGTTTTAACAAAATGTAGTTTCAACTTATTTTCCTTCAACTTAAACTCATTTTATGAACTTGGTCGCTTACACATGTAAGTAGGCTTTACAGTTACTAATCATGTTTAAATATCAAAATAGTACACTTTTAGTAGTGCAAATTTAGTTGCACAATTTTAGTAGTACAACATTTATGGTCAATAAAAAGTACAATAATAATAGGACAAAAGTATGCTTCAGATGTAACAAACATAAATATAAATGAGTTCACGTAAAACGGTTAATGCAAAACTTGTATGAAGGAGTAGATGAAAAGGTATATGAAACAAAACAGAAAATATTTAAACAAATGCACAAAACAAAGGTATACAATAATTAAAATGTCAGAATAATTCACTTAACAACAAATAGAATTTTACAAACATAAACTCAGACATAACTCTAGAAATTGTTGGTGTTCCATCAATTGAATTTTTTCTAACATGGTTAAATTTCACAGAGCCTGACAGCAATACCTACTTACATAATGGTACGGAAGATTTTAATATTGGTAATTTTATTCCTTGTTCTTCTGTTTACGTTTCTGATTCTGAACATACAAAAATATGCATGGACTGGTCAAACAAACGATATATGTTAGCCAGTGAAAACAGATTAAAAAATTATAAAATACCATCGAAAAAGAAACAGAAGAACACAATCGAACAGTTAAATTTTAAAACTATTAACTTTATTATTGACGAGATTTTAAACATGATACTTTAGAATCCTTTGCCTTATTTATTATTATTTTCAGTGTTTTTAAGTTCTTCGTTCTGCTTTGCTTAGCTTTCGACGTTCTGAAGTTCCTCTATTGACTTTTTTTAAAACTTAATGTGCTTAAAAGTTATCAAGCCAGCACTTAATACTGACATTTGTAATGCTATCCTAAAAGATAAAAACCATGTAAAGTATTTAATTCCGATTGTTGTTAAACAAACTTCTTTCAACTGTCTGTAATTCATTGATATTATCAATTTTAAGAAACGTAATCATTAAAGATGCTATTGCTCGTAGTAATACATCTGACAATTACCTTACATTAGAGCTGATCTAACATTTACAAAAATTTCGTACGTTTTCTTGATTTGTTTTCGATCCATTTTATCCAACTATTTTTTTAGTTATATGCTTATCAATTATATCCTTGCATGTGCCATTTGCTATTATAATTCTTCATTTCTGTCTGTTTCCTTCTTCTATTTCGTCGTGTAAGTAGGCTTTGCCGTATTTGCTAGCTTCGCTTATCTCTTCTGTGAAACCATTTTGTTTTCGCAAGTTGTTCTTGTCACAATTTAAGTAGCGAAAAAATGGCGGTATGTAGTTTTGGTCAAGAGTTTGATTATCCTGTTTACCATGAAGATGACTTTGATTAATATTTTAATGATGAAATAATAATTGAAATAATAAATGAAAATCCTGTTACAGAAATAACTGTTATTAAACAAATTTCAAATGAAGGATTTAAAACTCCTCAATAAGCAGCCAAACAATTAAATACACCAGTAGTTGATGAATACAAAGACTTTATCAAAGGAAGTTTTGAGATATTTGAGAGAGAATATAATCTAATTAAACATAATGTAATTATTATGGAAAGAAAGTGTTTTACCATGAAAAGAAATAGACAAATATATGATACAAGAGAGAAATCTTCATGATGCAATAGAATTACGTAATAATTTAAATAATGGATATAACTTTAAAATGAAATTGAAAAACTACAACAAATATTTAGAAAGAAGTTATTCTTAAGAAGGAAATGTTAATAGATTATTTTCCTCGGTAGAAGAAAGAGAACTAAGTGGTTATGTAAATCCACTGAAAGTAGTTAATTCACAAATATTATCAATGAGCAAATAAAAGGAGATATCGGTAAAGTAGAATATGCAAACAAAAAAGATTTATTGCGTTAACTTTTTGCAAAGTGCTGAAACCAAAAGAACTCACTTAGTTAGTCATTTAATAGATATAGAAAATAAATTTACAGAAAATATTAATAACATTGATCTAAGGTGAAATACAAGTTATCATTAGGTGAAAGGTTAAAGCAACTGCATATTTAATGAGCTCTGTCTTTAGAATTAACTTGTGCAAAGCAATTTAAAACTCAATAACTATGTGAGACTACGAACCTGGAACTGAATTCAATGTTGAAATGACCAATAGCTACATTACTTTTATCACTGAGAGGTCAGCCGTGCTCCATTTTGAGGGATGATAATAAAGAAATTGCGCAAAGTTGTATGAATTCTGTACGATTTCAAATTGGACTGTGTAAAATAAAGAGCCAACTGGACATTGTATAGACAAATGTGTTTCATGAAATATATTAGAAGTATAAAATGTTGATATATATGTTTAAAGCACAAAAAGAACACCACAATACGTCGATGGAAGAACTTTTCGATCATTTGAATGGTTATTAAAAGTAAATCATATATATTAGTTCCTCTGACTTTTTTCAGACGCAACTAATTTGCACCAGCAACGCATCTACTAAGAATGCATACATAAACATACATAGTTTAAAGAAATAGTTTCTTTCAGAGTGAGAGATGTACCCCAAAGGTTCAGCTTGTTAAAAGTTACTCTTCATATGTCCCGTAAACATGACACGAATCGTTAATTAAAAAAAAATTTAATCAATGATTGAGACAATTTTTTTAAGTCGAGTGTATATTAATTCTTGGTGAAACTCAAGGCAATTTCTTTTAGTATTTAAACGGGCTGGTGATAATATATGCAAATATGGAGAATTTGGGAAAAATTTGATGGAGATTCATGGAACAAGTTCTTGTCAAAGTTTACAAAAGTATTGGTCATTGACACACCGAACTTACGCAGTCACCAAGATACATGCCACCTCGGGAAGACAAGCCATATCTAATGATGAATTTTGGATCCGGTGTGCATGCGCATCATATGGAGGCATGTTTTTGATTTCTGAAACCTGCCACCTCAGGTAATTTTTTTATATATATTCGGGCAATGTACAAAACATTACTAATCTGACCCATATGATTCAACGTTAAAGACATATTAAAAGGAAAAGCTTAAAATGTATTTATTGTTCATAGATTACGCGAACCCGCGACAGCAGAGGTCCAAAGTGAGGGTACTACCGCTGCGCTATCAAAATAGATAAATAGATAATGGAAAATATAATTGGAATCAACCATTGATTAAAGAGTGGTCCTCAGACTTTCCTCTCAGAACTTCGAAAACTTCATTCTTTACCCTAACAGGCCTGTTCACTCTAGAAGAGTCGGGACCAGGGATAAGATAACAGAGATAGAAAAGTTTCAAAGCCGCTCACTTAAAAAATGCTGTTCATGTTCAATTCCCGAGACAAACGGCAACCAGTTGTTTTTATTCTTATCTAACCGTTGTTGGTGTTTGTCTTTAGGGCATAGAAGCTCACTGACAATAGTATATATATATATATATATATATATATATATATATATATATATATATATATATATATATATATATATATATATATGTGTGTGTGTGTATGTGTGTGTGTGTGTGTTTGTGTGTGTGTGTGTGATGGAACAGAAAATGGGCAGATGGTATTCACATTGTCTTGACATCATGTATGTAAGTGTGTAAGTAAGCATGTATGTACATATATATGTATACTTCAATCACAAGCAGCAAATGCAACAACTGCACATTCAATAGCTTGACCAACAAAAAGATAGTAAATGGTTCCATCATATTTTGATGGAAACGGATTGAAAACCGAGATCTAACGAGAGATTTTGAAAAACACGTCAGTCATTAATCCTGAAACCTATTTGATCTGTATTTGCGTGGTCATTCTGCTCTTATAGAATGTAAACTATAACAAGCCTACTGAATCTCTAAGAAATGGACAAGAATTATACTGTATATCCATAAATAGAACACAGCGAGATAATAAATCGAAATTTCACAAATGAAAAACTGAAATAAACTAGTGTCTACACGAACACAGTTTTTATACCAAGAAATAAAATCTAGTTGAAACACTATTTAAACATCAACTCTACCACGATATTGAAGCATTTTTGAGACATTTTGTCAACATTCTATCTAATCCGTGTCAGGATTAGATGCGTCAAAGATAACCTGTTATTGGTTCAACCACCTGGTAGAGCTTAAAAACATGGTAACAATTTCTTTGTAGAAGATAATTCTAGCTGCTTAACATGGGAAGTTCATCTTCATAAAGCTTACAAATCATATTTCAATTACGTTCCAATATTTTACACGTTTTACATGCATTAAAACATGTTTTAATAATAATAATAATAATAATAATAATAATAATAATAATAATACAAATAATACAATAATAATGCCTTTATTTTCTAAGAATAATACATTTGGTTCTAAATCAATCAACCAATCTTACATGTAATCCTCAATAATAGAATATTAAACTATAAATGCAACGTATATGAACAAATATAACTCTACTTACTGACGTGTCTGACACATTCACATGTAATCATAAAATATACATACATACATACATACATACATACATACATACATACACACACACACATACATACATACATACATACATACATACATACATACATACATACATACATACATACATACATACATACATACATACATACATACGATTAAATAAAATGTAAGATATACATATAGATTTGGGAGATAGGAAGGTAGTGTGTGTACACAAGTTAGGTATCTCAATTTGTTTGAGATTTAGCATAATCAGTTCGAAGACATTTGTGAAGCGCGCTCTTAAAAGAATAGAGTGTTGGTGTTTGTTTAATATCATTGGGAATTATATTCCACAACACTGCTGCAGAGTCGTTTTGAATTTAGGCAAATGAAGATAAAAGTACGAAATAAACCGCAGATTGTGTAAATGGATATTGGAAGCTTGAGTTAGGAGATCATTGGTTTATTGTTGAGCCACGTTATGAAAAGATTTATATGTCAAAATAGCTTTGAAGTTCTTTGCTCTATAATTAAAAGGTAATTACTGTAAATTAACGAAAACGTGAGTGGAAGGATGGTCTTTTCTTGTCACAATTCTAGCGGTTCGTTTTTGGAGTATAATTATCTGATAGGATTAGTAGCATTTCAATTCCCCAATATGTTGCAATCATAATCAAACAACGGCAATATATATCCATTATAAAACATTTTAGCATAGATTCTGGCACATACGAAGACAATGTATTCAATAAGGCTATTCTGGAGGATACTGCAGAACACACGTGCTTTATTTGAATTTCCTACGATTAATGCCTGTCAATAATCACACCTAAAAGATTTTGATTTTCAATGTTATTTAATATAGTTCGCTGAACAAATATATTGACATCCTCTGATTTATTTATTCTTTGGCTATTTATTCCTATCTTGAATGGACAGCAACTTGAGCTGATAGTTTGAGTATTTTCGGTGTGTATCCATCCATAAAAGCAAACATACCAGGTGAAAAAATAATGGACATCATTTCGCCATCAGAAAAATGCATTTTAAGACGATGAGAAATTGTATGGTTCTTAATCAGTACACTTCGGCGAGTTTTCTCCAGTGCTTTACCAATAGTTGAAACTGTTTCGACGAGATGTTGAGCATTGAAATAACATCCAACCGAAATTCTCATGGTATCTCATGTTCAATTAAGGATTTCCTGGTGATGTTTTATTATTATTATTACTATTATTATTCGTAAATGAGAGGATCATTTTTGCACAACTGATCTTGCACTTATTTGTTGAAGATATCGTCGTTCAGTTCGGCAAATAATCTTTGTTAAAAGAAAGTGCCTTTTGTTTATCCAGTGCGAACCCAATCTCCGGTGTTTAACACTTCTTTCGTTTTTCTGATTTTTGACGTTCCAAACAATTGATCAAACACCATTGCTTCATTTTCAGGTGTCACTTCCTCTGAAGCACATCCAATGCTACGATTGTATGATTGATTCTAAGCTTTCACTAGACGTGGTAACACGTCGGTGTATTTGAATGTATGTTGATGTGTAAAATATTTCGACATACATTATTTCATAGTTCTTTAAAAACATTCCACAACACTAGCTTTCGTTCCAGGATTTTCAGTGATGAAAAAATAAATGTGTCTTTTTTCAATTCTTTTTTAAAAAAGCTTGGTTCAGAAAGTCGCTGCCTTTGACTGTTTGCTATTGCAGAGGATGTCGAATACTTTGTTTCATGACCAGTTTTAAAACTCGCAATAACTAGGAACTTGTTTTAAAAGTAAAGGGAACTACCCAAGTTGACTTTGACAGGTCCATGACACAGAACAAATGTTTGTAACCTCTATTATAAGACGCTAAACGAGAGACATCTGCTAAATCCGCTTGCCATTGATGATCGATGGGTGCTACTTTCGTTTGACTTTCGACGAATGGGTTTGTGTAACGTGTACGTCGATTGTTCTTGTAACCATTGTCGCACATCTTGCAGACGTAAACTTTTGAGTTTGGTTTTAGCAGCACGATACAGTTTTTGAATTCCTCCGTAGCCAGCAGCGTGAGCAGGGTTGTAGTAAATGCTGGCTAAAAGTGTATCATGTGGTTGCTGTTGTTGCCGCTCCTCAAACACTCACCCCCTGTTCGATACTGCTCTTTGGTTGTTAGTGTGGTATTTGTTTGGATTGCGACGATGCTTGACGTGTTCAACGAGCAATTGGAGTAGGAGTAGTCATAGGTTGCTTGATTACTATTTTCTTGAATTTTTTTTACATCTGTCTTCCCTTCTTTTTTTCTGATGAAGAGGGTGTCGGCATCATCTTTTTGACCCAAACTTGCATTTCTTCCCGTCTGGGAGTAGGGGAAGATGTAAGAAATGAGTCTGTCATACTAGGAGTTGGAGCAGACGGAGTTTAAAACATTTCTTTTGTTTCTTTCTCTTTTTATTCTAATCCCTGTGGCTGTTTTTGTCATAGTCTTTGTTGCTTTTTATTTTTCTTCGCTTTTCATTACATTTTTTAAATCGCTCAGAGTAGGTTTAGTTGTTTCGTCTAAAGCATTCTGGTGAAACAGTTGAAGACATTGCAATAATTGTCCATACCGTTGTTATTTTTCTGTTTCTGATAAATCTGTTCGATCCATCAATGACTGTAATTCTTGTTGTAAGTGTGACATCTCGGTGAAATTAGGATTATGAGGTAAATGGGGTGTGTCCGTAGTTCATTCAACCATGGAGTTCCATCCTACGTTTGTAAGGAACTAAAGTTAATTTTCGTCCTTCCATTATATTTAAGGATACAAGTGTGATGTCTTTTCACAAAAGTATGTACTTTTTATCTTCTTCTTCATTATCTCATCACTTGCTCTAAAAGAGGTCCAGCAATCGATCCTAACAAGGAACAGAAACTTTAAACAGGGTCCTATCATCATGGGTAGAAATTCTCTTCGTTGAACGAGTATTTTCTTTTCTTTTGATTGAGAGTCATTTTCTTTTTCACCATTTGGCGATGGTAACGATGTTGTCCTAATAGCTGTTTCTGTATCTTGGTCAAAGGCACCGTTCCTTTTAAAATGTTCAAACAACATTCACACATGGTATCTATGATTTCTTTTGGTGCTTTTTGAATAATTTCTTTTCGCATCGGAGCATTGTATTTGCTCAGTATTGACAAAACATCCCAATGTTTAGCTAAATGAGGAGGAGGTCCCTTTCTTTTCTTTTTTTTTTTTTTGGGGGGGGGGGGAAGAAGATTTCTTTTGGCGTTGTCGATAATGATGATGTGAACTTTGTGACATCTTTGTTTCAGGAGGAAAACACTGAGATGCATATTATCCAGCACTTCTTCTTTTCTATATTGGAATTCGTCTCCACTGATTGTCGGCGCTTTGTATCAACTTGATTCTAGGTACTACTGGTGTTCTCAACGGACAAAATTGCCAGTTCATATTTAGACAAATCCAGTAAATTTTGTAACACGCCTGTTCTGTCTTGTGCTTTTTGTTTTTAAGAGGTCACATTTTTGGCTGGAGCAGCAGCAGCTAGAGCAGTAGAAGAAGACGTCGTCGCCGGAGAAGTAGAAGTTCCTTTAGAAATGGAATCCCATTTTTTCTTCACATTGGGAAACACTGGTCTTAAATTGGGTTTGGTAGGCCTCATCATGAACGAAGAAGAAGAACTGACATGAGAAACCGTCACCGATAGAGGTTGTCTTGAGTATGTGCGAGCTTTAGCGGCAGTACCTCTCTTTCTTGCAAGACATTTTTTTTTCTTGGGACTTTTCTTCTTCTTTTTTTTTTTGTTAGAGTGTGAACTAGCTGCACCACCACCTCTCTTCTTTTTGGTCAGCTGTCTTTTACGTAATTTGGCTGTATTAGCTTCGGCATTAATATGACTATTTAAAAGTGAACGACCAATGACACCTCCTAAAGATTCATTTTCGCCTGGTTTCAACATAATTTGTGTTTTGGTTTGAGTATCGATTCTTGGATCACCTAATTGTGACAAAGCTAAACGTTTTATTTTATGTTGAATGTGAATGATGCCTTGTAGTAACTGACGTGCTGTCAAAGTAAATCATCTTAACACTTCTTTGAGGCTAGCTTCTAACAAATGTGAACGTCCTTGTGGATTTTTTTTTTTTTTTTTTTTTTTTTGCGACTGATGGCATACAGTGCACTTTGAAAGAAAGTCATGTTGAATACTGTTAGAAAGAAAAGAAGTGAATGATGTTTTGTATGTTTGTTTAGAAAGAGGGCGAAGGTGACGTGTAAATGACAGGACCTCCTTCGTGGCATTAATCCTGAAACAAATTTGTACGAAATATCAAATAATCGGGAGTGGTAGGTTTTAAATCCATGAGTAAATAGGCATGTGGAAATTGACTGGCATCATCATACGCATAATTGAGCCAATGTGTTCCTAACTCTTTGGCTAACACTTGCACTTGAGATTTGTCTCTTGGACTATTAAACAACACCACCTAATGTGCATTAGACTGATGGTGCGATGCTCTTTACTTTGTTGAAATAAATTTTGAGTAATGTAAATAATACTGGCATTACGATGATGTCTTTTTTCGTGTAAACCCATGTTTAATTTCTTCTTCGTCTTCTTATAACATGTATTCGAAGATTACAAAATGTGTTTGACTAAAGTCAGACAAGATCCCATCTTCTTCGTGAGGAATTCCTTCTACAAACAAAATGGATTCTCCTTGACTTTCTTGGAGTAACGTGTAAGCCGATTGTCACTCTTTGTGACACCATACGATACGTTGTGCAAGACGATCGAACAATTTTGATTTGTGCTCAATCACACGTTTGACAAAATCGGTTTCGCCTGAACCACTTGGTCCAGTAGTCAACATGTTAAAGGGATGGCGAAGATACAACAACTCTCAACTTTGACGATCTGACTTGTTTGTCAATAACTTTGAGAACGGAGGATGCAGCCATAACAATTGTGTTTAGAATTCTGAGATTCCATCAACGACACAAGACATTTTATACATTTTATAAACGTTTAAGTTTTTCTTTTCATGGTAGTGTAACCGTAATTTTTCGGTTCACTACTATCAAACTAAAACTATTGTCTTCTGGATGTTCGTCAGTCCATGCTTTTATACGGTCGTCTTCGATGCGTGGGTGATGGCTTCCAGGGCGGTCGATGAATATACCACTATCGGTGTCAAAGTAAAGGGCTCGATCTTCTAAAGGCTCCAAGACAGAATACAATTTTAAACGGGCATTGACTGTCACACACGCTGCAATGATAACACTTCTTCGTAATTCACCAAGATCAAATCTTCACGTATGATGTCCACGTGTTTAATGAGTATTTCTTTATCGTCGACGAGTTGAAAGTATCGACTTGTATCTGCCAAGTATTCCGTCTTTGGCAGTATCGGACGTTGAGCTAATTTTCCGAAACAAACAATACAGCATAACGTTTGCAAGCGATCGTCTTCCTTTGTTCTTATCCACGTGTTCCAAAATGACGCCTTCTAAGGATCGGTACCGTTCTTTGAATGTCTTTTTGTCTTCTGGAGTCTAACTCCAAGAAGAATATCTGGCAGCTTCTTGCTTCAATTTTAGAAATTCGTTGACGTAGCTTGAAAATTTTCTTCATTGGAGTCGTCTTTTTGTTGGTATTGCTCTGTGGTAGGAAAGTGCCAAATTTCGTATACTTTTAACAAATGGTATCCGCGATCGAGAGCATGAAACAATTCGATACTTACCCAAGTTCCTGTCAAGGCTCGTTCTTGATCATCGTGGCGACAAGTTCGGTCTTGATTACATGTTTCAACACACGTACGGCATAAAAGAAACATTAGTTTTCCGTGACAATGATGTGGTAAAACAGGATAGTAAACGTTCGTCGGTGGTAACACTTTGCATTTAATCAAACCTTCGTATTGGCGAATCTGTTCCACGTCAATGTGTTCTATCACCATTTCAGGATAACCTATGGGGAATCGAGCATATTTGCACATCCAAGGATACAAGGAACACACATCGGTGTGTTTGATTTGCTCTCCTTGAGATTCGTTCACTTCGTAAAACAAACGTGTAGCATTGGTTCGTCCTCCAAACAAACTGTCGCGTGGATTTAAAGGTTCGATGTCCACCACATTGTAATATTCGACGATACGTTTAAGTTCTGGATCGGTCGTATTTCCATATTTCTATCACTTGGTATCCTTGACTTTCTAAATTTTAAAATCGTTGGTATGTTTGGTAGTACAACTCTTCCATGGTGTACTCTGAGAAAGGACTTTTCAGTTGGGCATCCATGAAATAAACATCCCTGATATTCCTAGACCATATGTGGGTTTTCTAAATTCCAGCCATTCACTTCAAGGCTTCCAATTTTCTTTTCTCCACCGTTTCTAGCATGTTGTATCCACTTGTCTTGAGTTTCACACGTCAAGAAATGGAGCCAGCGCACAGCTTTGGCGGAATATCGACGGCTAAGAGTATGATGGCCAGTTTGTTCTCGAGCATGAACTTTTTCGATACAGTATTCCACTCGATCGAGCAATGGTAGAAGCTTCCTTCATAGGATCGATACCTCCGTGATTCAGAAATAATTGTAGAAATTTTACGCAACAACGTCGTAAAATGTCCACATTGGATCAACAATATTTCAACATTTCTTTTTCAAAGTCAAAAGAGTCTGACGAGTGGAGTTGGTACCAAGCGTAGAAAGCTTCTCGTTGTTCTGTGTGCATACTATCAGGGTCGTAGTAGCGAACTTCAGGCAAATGCGTGAGCACAAAGTGTTGATTACATTTGGTATTGAAAAGTGTGGAAAATGGCCTCTATGCATTTCTGTCACTCCAAACGTTTTAGGCATTCTATTCAAAGCCATAGCCAAATAACTCCTGGAATCTTTAAACTGTACGTTTACCACTTTCATGTAAATGATTTTGCCTCTATTCATGGTCACTGTTGGAAATTCTGTTCCTTGTTCTGAATAATATTTCAAAAGAAGTTGTCCGTCGTATCCTGAGAAATTGTGAGCCATGATTGTAGTGCATAGATGACATTTCACGTAACGCTGGATTTCCTTTTCGCTCCAAGTGTCGTCAGTGGGGTTTAAAATCCATTTGGCAAAATCAGAAAGAGTACGAGAGCCCCGAAAGATCTTTTCTCGTCCTCCTGAAATCTTACTACAATTTGTTTGGACAATGCAAAAATAAAGATTTTTATATACACTTGTCACAAGGACGATGAGCTACACTATAATTAGGGATGTGAATTCCAGTCTCTTGTGAACACACAAAGTAAAAAAAGAACAAATCCACATGTTTCTTATTATTATTCTTGTTCTACTTGTCATTTAATACTTCCTCGAGTTCATTGTCATATCTTTGAATGCAACATTGATGATTCCTGGACAAACGTGTTATTTTTGGTTATTCGTTCGAACAATGTTCACAAGTGGAGCTTACTCTCAACAAATCACAAGCACTTTTCTTCTGTCGAGATTGTTTCGTGTGATGTTGTTCATAACAGACTACACTGACAAATATTCGCTTGTAAGTAGAGCAATGAATTCTTTCTTTTCCTTCAGGAATCCAAGGTCTAGAAGCTGAACACCCACGACATCTCTCTCAGCAATGAATATGTTGCTCCCGACTGGGTAAATCCTTGATCACATTTCTCGCAATAGTATTGGTATCCAAGATATCCAGTGATAGATGTAATGGCAACGAAATGTTCTTGATGATAATAAATGTGAATGTATTTTCCATCTGGGAAATCCGGTTCTCGAAACATGAGAGCTCCACAAACAACTTGAGGCTATACTTTCTACGTATAACGAGGTGCCAACACGTCTTGAAGTTTTTGCATTTCAGGAACTCGACACACAATTTCTTTAGAAATGCCCACTTGATGTGAAAGAATTTCTGCTTCTCTTCGTTGTTTACCTTGGTCCGATTGGCTAATGCTTTTCCATAATCTTTTCCATTCCGCTGTTTCCTTCTTCTCAGCATAAGTTCGAGCCACCACGATGGCACGAGCTAAGCACATTTGGTCTTGGTTGTTTTTAATCTGGAAGATACTATGTTTGGTAGTGCGAAGTTCTTCAATCAATAAAACTTTTTTTCGTTTTTCACTGCCTCTTGCAGGTGAAACGTGTGTCATGTGAAGAGAGTCTTTTCCATCGGTGATGTCAAACTCATCGTTCGATTGTTGGACGTGTTCAGTTTTGTCGATAATTTACGAAGGTGTTAATTCTGCTGGTGTACTAAATTCGATCCACACAGGAGACTTCAAACTGTCGTCATTGATGGACAGTCTCAAACGATCGACATCTTCAATTCCTCTAATAATGATTTCCATGAATGTGTAATGAAACCCACTACTTTCTCTGGTGGAACTTGAGACTTGAACTCGTTACATTTCACAGAAGAACTCATACCCGTCAATAAATTCGAGAAGGCAAGACAAGAAGAAGAAACTGAAGTAGAAGAACCCATGCCTGTGAAGAAATTCAAAAGATAAAGACAGTGAAAGTAGAAAAAAATGGACTTGTGTGATGTGATTTGAAATTTCATTGTGATTCTCATTTCACAAGAATGTACCAAAGGAAATGTAAGTGTCTCTTTGTCTTGATTTGTTTTTTTAGTATGGATAAGATCTTCACACACTCACACACGCGCAGATTTTATAATGGAGGGATTTAAGTTTTATTTGATTTGGCAATCATTGAAAAAAAAAAAAAAAAAAACTATGGACATTATCAGCTGTAACTGTCTTAAACCTTTTCCACGGCCAAGTCCTACTCCAGCTGATGTGGTAGCGGTGGTAGTAACTGCTGATGCTGCTAGCGTCTCAGTGGTGAATGTCCATGTAGTCATAGAAGGTTAAGAGGTCTTGGATCGTGAAGGTCTCTTTCTCTTAGGTTGGGCTAAAGAAGTCAGATACATTTCTCTCATATGTTTTAACTCCACCAAAATATCTTGTAACAGACTAACCGTTTTGTTTTCACTCTCTTCCTTCTGTTCACTATTAAAATTTTACCTCTTCTCTTCTTCTTGCTTTCTCTTTTCCTCTTGTTGTTGTTGTTGAACAAATAATTCTTCTTCTATCTGACGTTGCATAAAAATCCAACTCTTCCTTCTATTTCCTTTTGAAATCAACATTCACTGGTAATGATGGAGAAGCAGGTACAGGGGGAGTACCGCCGGCAAAGGTTCTTGCGGAGACGATAGGAAATCACACAAAGCCAAATTGAACTCCTCTTCCTCTGGAAGAATACTCGCTACAGCAGCAGTTGTAGTAGTAGTCGTACTATCACCCGGAAGATACGATGCATTACCATGCAGGCGCACCCCAATACATCGTCTTTATGCTAATAGCAATAGGAACGCTGGTGCGTGTGTTAATATATATATATATATATATATATATATATATATATATATATATATATATTGAAAATGACGTCACGTGTCCGCTCTCTTCTGATTAGAAGAGAGACAACACGTCCTGACTGAATTATGTTACACGTATTCTGACTGGTGGAACATTTCAATCCGTTTCGATCTGGTAATAGACTATAACCAGAGGCGCATTTTCCCATTGTGTCACCTGTTCTCAAGACAACTAGTCAACAAGTGGGTAAAACTAGAACCATCGACCATCATTTGCAGCATGCTATTTAATCCAGACTTCCTGGTATATGTTAAGGCATCGTGGACCATCATCAGGATCATAGATACACGCTATATGGAAGAGACGAATCTATGTGGAGAGGCAAGGGTGCCTGAAACGTGTTTTAGTCTAAGGACCGGCTGTGAAGAGAAGTTTGCTGAGAAGAACTGTGAAGAGGTGTGGTATGTGTTAACCCTCTTCTTTGGTTACCAAGACCAACGGCTCTTTCAGAGCCACCCAGGTCTCTAGAAAAGAGAGATACTACTCAAAATTATTGCTAATCTGTGTTTGTATATTTGTGTGTGTCTATGTCTATGTTAACAACCCAACGAAAACTTAAAACCCCTTACCGCTCTTGTGTGTGATGGTATAGTATGTTTGTTAGGGTATTGTATGTCTACAAACACATCTACCCTTGCGTGATATTATATTTGTGTGGGTTTAATGTGTCTATAAAAACTCCTACTCTTGCTTATGTGTGATAGTATGTTTGCATGTATGTAAGTATAGCGTATGTATAAACACTCCTACCCTTTTCGTTGGACAGGAGGTGTCGGGTTTATAGTCACTAAATACGGCGTGTTGAATAGTAATCAAAAAGTGAGTGTTGGATAGTATATCAAAAGTGTGTGTGTTGTATAGTAATCAACAAGTAGGTGCTGAATAGTATATGAAAAAGTGTGTGTTGGATTGTATACCAAAAAGTGTGTGCTGGATAGTATCTAACAATTTTAACATTAACATTTCCCGTTTGAGGCCTTACATTTTTATATCATATCACTCCTCAATGTAAACCTACGACATAATGTTCATGTCCAGTTGGAGGCTATAAACGTTCGCCCATACCTTTTCCAATGTTATAGGCTATAAACTTTTTCCCATGTTAAAATTCCGTTTGAGGCCATACATTCTTAGGGCCATAGGTTTACATGTAACGTAAGATTGGCCTCAAACCTACGGGTAATGTTAATTCCCGTATTGAGGTCAACCACTTCTAACAATGTATACAATAGTAACTTTATAGCCTCGATGTTAAATTACCGCTTGAGGCTATAAAATAGGATTTCCATTTGAGGCTATAAATTTGAAGTCAACCACTTCTAACAATGTTACAATATACTCTCAATGTTAAATTCCTGTTTGAGGCTATAAACTTTCGACCCTAAATTTTCTCATGTTAAAATCCCATTTAAGGCTATAAACTTCTACCCTTTTAACATGGAATATCACCTTAAGGCTATATCGTCCCATATTACTACTTATATGGTATACATCAAATATGTGTAGAGTATGTGCGCTGTATCATTTATATACCACTCGTTGTGTAAAATTTGTCATTAAAAGAAAACTCGGCAAGCCTCGTTTCCTTTTAATGCAAAATGGATACATCTCGTGGTATATCAAAGACGTGTCATTTGTAATTATAATTTCAGGTATATACCTTGCATTTCAAGTATATACCTTGCATTTCTAAATAAAAATCCAGTCGGTTCATTCATACAGTGTTTACTTCCGCATGCCTAGAAATCCCGTGTTTTTGCATACAGCGTTAAATTCCGCATGCCTAGCGAGTGAGTTCTCGTGTACCCCGAGTCCTTACTTTCGACCTTCTTCCATCCTTTTTGTGAGGATGAGCTCATGGGCGTGTGGATTAGGGAGCAAGTGCACTAGGGCTAAGCGATAGGTGCCGTTATTCGCAGTAGCGGTTCGAATCCTGCTTGGAACGAATTATAATTATATAACGTCTTTGATTATACTGGTGTCACATGCTCATAAAGGCCGGGTGACCTTTAAACAAAGATTTGACTGTATATATTAAGAGAAAAGTATGGCTGGTCCTTATTATCCTGGTCTGCTCTGACACCTAATGAGTCTTCAATACTTATATGCTTTTTCCTGCCTCTATCCCTCTCATCGTTTTTACACAATCGTGGTCATTTCTATAAAAAAAAAAAAAAGAAATAACGAGACCGGATTATTTCCTTTTATTATATATTTGATAATGAAATATTGAAATATATCAGTGGGAGTAAAATTATATCGCCACAGTGGCGATACCACTTTTGTCGCCTAAGTGGCGATATCACATTTGAAACTACTTTCTTTTCCCATTTAAGAAATCTATATGCCCTTATCTATGCTATTCAAACCTGTATTTCCATATTTAGGTCTATTTCATTTATCTTCTTCTTCTTTTCTTTCTCTCTCTCTCTCTCTCTCTCTCTCTCTCTCTCTCTCTCTCTCTCTCTCTCTCTCTCTCTCTCTCTCTCTCTCTCTCTCTCCACCACAATGAACAGACCTTAAAATGTGTCAAGACTGTAAACCCTCTAGTATACATGTATGTAATCAATGAGGACGAACGAATTTCACACAACAAAACGTAGGCTTCAAGTATTAACTATTTTTATAATTAGTTTTCCACATGAATCATGCAAATTGTCAGTGACTGAAGCTACATGACCTGTTGCTACTCGATATTCTGGGTCACCCATAGAGATTCGTATACCCATTACACTCTAGGACAAACAGTACACATATTTACGAAAAACTCTTAATTAAATATCGTAATAAAAGTGTTTAAGTAACGATTTGAACCCTCATCACAATCATAATCACGTCTGAAAACGATGGAGAAATCGGGCATGGATGAGTGTTGATTCAAAGCCGAAATTAAGTGACAATCGAAATTTGTGTGCAGGATCTGTTACCGAACTAGAATGCAAGCTTGCCGAGGCCATACAAAAATTCACATTTGAATGCAGAAATAAAAAAAAATAAAGAACTAAAATCCTTACAAGTAAACTCACAATGATTAAAATCTTTTGTTTATAGATGTTACACTCTGATACGACCGCTCTTTGAAATTTCTAACGATACTTACCACCCACTTTGGAACTTCTTTTTATCGATGTAGTAATTCAGCCGTTAATCGCATTGGCGCAGAATGGAGAAGAAAATTCTATGCAAATGGACGATTTTTTGCCTTAAGTAATATATTATTAAAAAAATCTACTTTTATTTTAGTAGATATAAGGAAATGTTTCCTTATACCTACTCAAAAAAGACGTAGATATCCTTTATTTATTAATTCCAAACAAGAAAAGGCATTTAAAACGCTATTACAGAGTTCGTGCTTTATGTCTATACATGGTCGTAAATTTTTTTTCAATACTCAATTGAGGAACGATATACTCATACGAAGTGGGACAATTCACGCTTAGGTGTTATTGCTAGAATTTCTTATCAGATAGCGAGTATCGGTAATATAATATGCAATACAAAGGTAATGTTCTTTTATATGTGCATTTTTATCCAATATGATGAAGCTATTTATCCGTTCAGTAAACGTTTAAATCTTACGTGTATTGACAATATATGAGATTTACAGGTTGAGTTAAGTTAATAACACATTGATTTCAGTCAGATTTAATTCGTGAGAGTGTATACGTTTAATCAGAGTCCATTATAAATGACTGACAAAAGACTGACAAAAGATTGATGGGAGGTAATGTGCTACAAAGCAAACAAGTTAGAGGAAAAGTAGCTATGTCATGATGTACTAATGATAATATAGTCAATGGCCTGGGGCAAGAGAGAAGTTTATGTACTGATAGATAGATAGATTTCGAACTGAAATCATAGTCCACGTGTATTTAAATGATTGGTAAAAGGCAATGTCCGTTTTGGTCCATTTTCCACAGCAATTTCCAGTCCACGAACGCAAGATAAATGTCTCCTTATATTAGGCCAAAGGAAAACAAACTTCCTCATGTGTTTTTGTGTGATGAACAAATAGATTGTAAAGCACTGATGCGCCGTGGTGCCACTGGCAAGGAGATAAATGCCGGCTCATATGCTGACATCGCAATTTATATATCAAGTAAGAACTTAAGTATAGTATTACACACCCCATATACGGAAAATTAAACTCGATATGCGATCCCACATAGGAAGTTCTATCTTCATATATAGACTTGATTGAAACTCTACATATTGACAGGCAATCCCATATAGGAAGTTATGTCTTGGTGTATAGACTTGATTGCAACTTGATGTATTGACATGCAATCTCATATACAAAGTTCTATATTCATATATAGACTTGATTGAAACTCGATATATTGACAGGCAATCTCATATCAAACGTTCTATCTTCATATATAGACTTGATTGAAACTCGATATACTGACATGCAATCTCATATCAAACGTTCTATCTTCATATATAGACTTGATTGAAACTCGATATACTGACATGCAATCTCATATCAAAAGTTCTATCTTCATATATAGAATTGATTGAAACTCGATATATTGACATGTAATCTCATATCAAAAGTTCTATCTTCGTATATAGACTTGATTGAAACTCGATATATTGACAGGCAATCTCATATCAAAAGTTCTATCTTCATATATAGACTTGATTGAAACTCGATATACTGACATGCAATCTCATATCAAACGTTCTATCTTCATATATAGACTTGATTGAAACTCGATATACTGACATGCAATCTCATATCAAAAGTTCTATCTTCATATATAGACTTGATTGAAACTCGATATATTGACATGCAATCTCATAT
Source organism: Margaritifera margaritifera (assembly GCA_029931535.1). NCBI lineage: Eukaryota > Metazoa > Mollusca > Bivalvia > Unionida > Margaritiferidae > Margaritifera > Margaritifera margaritifera. The sequence goes on along the minus strand of JAQPZY010001672.1, from coordinate 1,763,278 downwards.
CAAAAGTTCTATCTTCGTATATAGTCTTGATTGTAACTCGAGATATTGACATGCAATCCCATATAGGAAGTTCTGTCTTGGTGTATGGACTTGATTGCAACTCGATATTTTGCTATGCAATTTTCATATAGGAAGTTCTAGATGTACAGACTTGATTGAAACTCAATATATTGACATGTAATCACATACGTGGAGTTCTATCTTGAGCATACCCATATGTAGCAGTTTTACTCAACTTTACATATTATCATATATTCCATATATTGGGTACATGACTTCACATACGGGATTGTAACTCTATACACAGATTTTCTATCAAATCGATATATAAGGAAAAGTCTCGATATATATGGGATGGCATTGCATATATAGAGTTTCAGTCAACTTTATCAAAAAAGATAGAATCTCATAGATGGGATTGAATTGTCCACAACTAAAATTTCTTTCAGCTCTATACTTTTATATAGAATTCCATATATGAGATTTGTAATCTACATATTAAGTTGCATCTTGATATCTAAGTGCGATGTCAGTATATAATCCGAACTAAACTCCCCGGCGGTGGCGCCATGGCGCTTCAGTATTGCTACACTTATTAAATTCCTTACTTATTCCCTTCATTTTTCTACATAGTTGATCGAATCCTGTGCATTAGTAATAAGTTCCGATGGACCAAGACTGTCTTACTTATATTAGACACTAACATGAACAGAACACATCCAAAACTCAGCATAGATAATGCCAAATTACACATGCTTGCGTTGTCATCCTACGCAAAAGCCAAGAGGCTGAACCCAATAAGCATTTTATGTTCTTTTCAGGTTTTAATACTGCTTGCTATTAAATACAAGTAACATTCTTCACTGGTTAGCAAATCTATAGGAAAAATACAGAGGAAAGATAATAATGAATTTCTTAATGACTACAATATGATGCAATAACAGCTGATTGGCTCAATTTGTAAAGTGATACCTTGAAAAGATGACAAAAGTTGTATCTATTTAATAAAGTTGCTCTTTCTATATCAATAGCAATACCAAAGCATAGCTGCAAAGTTTAGTTGCATTTTCTTCAGTGTGGTTTCCTCAAGAGTGCAATTTATCTTACAAGACAGCCGTCTAAGTAGAGTGTCATGTGATGCCATAGGTGAAAATGTAAGGTCCAAACACAAGTGCTCACTTTCCATACTCATCAAAAATGAAGCTTCCTTGAAATGTTTCAGCTAGCTATAATACATTTCTAAATATAAATCTTTTTCTTTTCATTTGTAAAATCCAATCTGATTCAATTTTGATATATTTTTTAAAAATGTACCTATTTACAAAAATGTTACGAGTTGTGGCCAAAATCGCCCTCTAGGTTGTGCTTTGAAATACGATACCCCCAAAAAGTATTAAATGGTAATCAGGAATTTTTATTAAGTGAGTAGATGGAGGGGGGTTAAGGTGTCTAGACACACGGCTAACGCTTCTTAAGCCCCCCCCCCCTCCTCCATCTGCTCAATTCAAACAAATTACTATGTGACAAATTAATGTGTACAGTAGATACATTTGTAAGAAGAAATCTTGTCAAAATCTGATGGTTTCCTCCTTTAAAAAGGAAAATAATTCTACATTGAATTCTTAAAATATGCATCTATATAACTGGTTTACTTCTTTCATTTACATGCATGCAATAATTAGCCATGAATGCATCTAAGATGTTTAATTATCAAAATAGTGTGTACACCATGGATTTTCCCCTTTATGGTATTCAAAGTATTATTACACTAATTAAGTTCCATATATATTCCTATCCTTTTTTTTTTTTTTTTTTTTTACATTTTTAATTAAATCCTGTTCACTGGTTATAAGTTCATATATACCGTGACTATCTTTCTTTTGCCAGGAACTAAGTTGTACGGAACCTATTCAAATAAGCTATGTTGCATTTGAATAAAACAACTGGAATTTTTGGTGCAAATGACTCTCCCGGAACAGGCCTAATCACTCCTTTTACGCCTCTCATGCTATTCGAAAGCAAAGAGGCTGAACTAAAATATATTGTATTTTCTGTTTAGTCTTTCAGGCTGCTTTCTGTTGAATGCAAGTAACATTCTTCACTGGTTGGCTAATCCCCAGGAAAAATCAGAGAAAAAAACCATAGCAATGATTTTTCTCAGGGACTACAACGGGATGCAATAACAGTAGTTTGGCTCAATTAGTGTACCGTCTATACTCGCGTATAACCTGATACCAACTGCAAACTGCATAGACCCAGATCTGCTGGCGCATAATGCGCCGGCAGATCTGGGTCTATGCAGTTTGTAAGGACTAATCAGTAAAACAAATAACATAGACCCTGATCTGCCGGCGCATTATGCGACGGCAGATCAGGGTCTATGTTGTTTGCATTTGGACTTGGTTTTACGCGAGTACATACGGTAGTGATACCTAGTAAAACCATTGGACCTGTGGTAAGAAAAGACACGGCATCGTTTTATCAGTTCTACAATTAAAAACTAAGAATATAAAAGGGAATTGTGTGGTCATTACATGCAAAGTTACCATTTTAATACAAGGTTAACTCGTATTTATAACTGATGCGATATTTTTTGCATACTAGCTGTTTACTAACCCTCTCTAAAGAAAGAGATGAAAAATTAAAACCGTTGCCCCATTGAAGCTGTACACCCGCTTGTTGTAATTGTATCAAAAGTAGTATCTTTTGATATTTATTTTCTTGTTAAAGAGGGAAAACAATACGAAATGACGCAATAATAACATGCAAAAAAGCCTTTACACACAAAGACTGGACAATTTATAAAACACAGCATATATTTTCTCTTCAGTGAAGAAAACGCATCAATGTGTAAATACAAAATCAAAATTGAACGATCTAATGCCCATTATTGCAGGAGAGAGGAGAGGGAGGCAAGTGTGATGGAGGCTGATATCGGTGTCAAATAGGAATAGCACGGAAAATTGCATGACACCTTCATTCTGTAATTTCATAGCGAATGATCTAACAACCCTAGAATAGCATACCAATCCAAAAAAATTAATGATATATTTTCTTAAAAGTCGACTTAATACGCTTTGCAATTGTCGACAGAGTTGAGCCAAAGACATACTATTTTCCACTAGTAATGTTACATGTAGAACTTTTGATAACTTGAGCATGACATCAACGTGCATCATCGCATATCTTATTCACTCCAAATCCCTGTACCACATATTGTATAAGTATGTGTATTATTATTATTATTATTGTTATTATCCGTTTGCATGGGTCTGATACGAGTAATAGTCTTTCGACGTTATAACAAGCCCAACCCTTTCCCATGAGGAGATTGTTGAATGAGATGGGAGACCCAAGATACACCTTGTGAAGGATTGACTAATTAGTTGTCGGAATAGGGTGAAAAAACTCCTGTGCCATACAGCGATTATACCTTATAAAGTATGTTGTGAGAAAGTGATATAACTGAATGAAAGTAAATATCAACTTCGAAGCAGTTATTCAATATAATCTTATTTGACTCAGATAAACCGGGAAGCTATTGTCGAATAATTGCTTACCCGTAGATTACCGTTTTAATTGGTGTCAATATTTAAACGTTCTTGCTTTCCTGCTATTTAAATTTCTTTATTGTATTTACTATTTTGATAAAGCTAATTCAAAAGCAAATATTAGAGTTAACTAATCAGAATCTAACGGCGAAATGAGGAAAAGTACCTATTTTATTTAATGAAATGATTTACCATTAAATATCTAAACTAGTATTTAGGCCATTGTAACCTTATTCTATGTTACTGACCTTACATGCACATTGCTCGTACCTTAACGAATCTTTTGGTTTGAAAAAATTGATTTAAATTGCACAGAGAGTTATAAAATAATAAAATATGACCTGTGGATGACTCAGTCTGTTGCACGAAGTGGTATTAGATTTAGGAGTACAGGCTAGCGGAGAAAATGAGGGAAAAAGACAGCTATGGATGGGCGACCGTTGCTGCCTGTACATGTCCACAGCGAGGATCGAACCCAGGAGAGAGGAGCTTTACATTTCGCTATCCAAATGATAGTTTAGGCTTATACCCACCAATAATGGAATAATCTCTTAATGCACGACTTCGACCCTGAAAATCTTAAATCGAGACATTCGGCTACACCGACGAAAGTTTAATTTCATTCAAATCATGTCAAATAAATTAAATAGTGTTTGTTCCAGTTACTGACATGAACTATACGACTGATCGATCAATAGTTATCATTTTAACCATTGGTTTCGATTCCTTTATTTATTTGAAATACACTAGTCAACTGAATTATTTCTCAACCTACGAAGTTATAGTTGAAATGGCCACTCATTTTTTCACTGACTGCTCAGCCAGACTCAGTCTGTGTGAGACGATAATACAAATCCGGTAAAAACCCTGTGAATTCTAAGCGAATTCAAATTGGTTAGTGCAATATAGAGTGCCTACATAACATCTGAGAATCTAATGTGTTTCGTAAAATTGATTAGAAATGTGAAATGTAAAATCTTGAAATAGATGTTTCAAAAGCCAAAAAGAAGAGCCACGGTATTGGATGGAAATTTTGGATTGCGTAAAGGGTTAATAAAACTAAAGTAAGAGTACGTACATTAGTATTGTTCAAATTTTCTCAGGCGCTATAAATTCGAGTCAGTCATGCATCTTCCAAGAATATATACATCATTCGTACATTATATTCATAATTTATTTCTCAGTGAAACATAAACCCTGAAGTTTCATTTTCTTCAGCTTTTCTTTTCGAGCACAATCTCCCGTAAACAACACGGGAATCATTAAATGAAAAACATCAATGATTTTTAGTCGTGTGTATTTGAAATTCTGGGAAAATACAGACAATTTTTGTTAGTAATGGAGACTGAACAAGGCTGGTGATAATGTACACAAATGTAGACAACGCGGAAAAATTGCTATATGGATTTAATGGAACTGGTTCCTTACAAATTTTGTAAGATGGTGTTTGTCATTAGCACACCGAACTCACTCATTCAGCAACGAAAGTTGAGGTAGAATTTGTGTTTGGGGTGTTAACATACAGAACATTACCAATTGGATCCGGCTGTGTCAACGTTAAGGACATACTAAAAAGAAAAGTTTAAAATTTATTTATTTTACGTTCGTAGTACAATAAGTGCATTATCAAAACCGAGCCAGCAGAGGTGAAAAGGTTGCTAAGGCTACGCTATCTAGGTCTCTAATACAAAAAAGATAATGGTTAACATTGAATCAATGACGAATAAAAGAATGGTCCTCAGACGTTCTGAGCACAACTTTTAGGATTTTTTTACCCTAACATGCCAGTTGATTATAAACTCATCGTGATCAGATAGCAAAGTGGCAAAGCTGTTTACTTATGCTCACGTATTGCATGTTCGATCACCGATACCGACACTCGCAAGTTTTATCTTGTGTATAATCTAAAAGTTTTCGTTGTTTGCCTTTAAGACACAAAGAATGCCCATGGAAGTGTGTGTGTGTGTGTGTGTGTGTGTGTGTGTGTGTGTGTGTGTGTGTGTGTGTGTGACACAAAATAGGCAAATGGTATACAGATTATCTATGTATGTTGATATGGATGGATATATGCAATAATACATCAACCGTTTATGTGACAGCACAAAGCAACAAGTACACATTCGATAGTACAACCAACTAAAATGTTGCTAAATGACACCATCCTATACTGATGAAAAAGGATTGAAGAAACTAGGTCTAGTGAGAGATTTTTGCATCAACTGTCGTCATTAATCCCAATACTTATTTCATACTTCTATTTTTCCATTCTTTTAGACGTAACAGAACGCAATGATAAAAGAATAACTGAATCTCTACCAAACGGACAAGAACTATACTGTATACTCATACATAGAACATACAGTATACTCATACATAGAACATACTTTATACTCATACATAGTACATACTGTATATTCATACATTGTACATAGACAAGAATCATACTGTATACTCATACATTGTACATAGACAAGAATCATATTGTATACTCATACATTGTACATAGACAAGAATCATACTGTATGCTCATACATAGAACATAGACACGAATCATACTGTATATTCATACATTGTACATAGACAAGAATCATATTGTATACTCATACATTGTACATAGACAAGAATCATACTGTATACTCTTACATAGAACATAGACAAAAATCATACTGTATACTCATACAGTGTACATAACGGGATAATAAATCGAAATTTCACTAAAGAAAACTGAAATAGACAAGTGTGCACACGCATAAATTAACATTTTATAAAATTAAATAAAATCGTGTTGAACTACTTGAACGTAAATTCTACCACGACCTTGAAGCAGTTTCAAGAGTGTTTGCCAACTTGTAACTAAACCGTGACTTTGCTGCCTCAAAGGAAACCTATTATTGCTTTTACCACCGGGCAAACATTGCAAAAATTTCTTCGCTTAACTAGTTAATTTCAGATAGTAACGTTGGGAACTTCTTCATAGAGAGCGAAAATCAAATTTCAATGACTTACCAATTTTGTCAACATATTACATGCAATATACATGTTTTAGCGGTAGCCGTTCTGTTGCTCAAAGCAAAATATATTTGGACTGAATATTGTTTCAATGAAACCTCAAAAAAAGAAGTTATCTTTAGTAAATACTTCATGGACCATCTTTCGACTACCAAACTTACAGTATTTGATCATGAGCCTGTAATTCTAACAATACAAACAGTGCTGGATTACCCAATAGGCAGACTAAGCATGTGCTTAGAGCACCAGCAATACAGGGGCACCACACACAAAAAAATGAGATTTTTTTTCTTATTTTACAGTTTAGTAATGTCTTTATTTTGAATTACATGCTGGGCACCATAATCTTTTTAGTGCTTAGGGCCTCTAAAGGTCTTAATCCGGCCCTGAATACAAACTTGTGAGAATTGTAATAACTACCGCAATTTTTTTGTGTTATAATCCAAAGTAGTCTCGGTACACATAATGTAATAATTATGGCATAGGGTATATTCGATAAGGCTGAATAAAGTTGTTCTCCGTTTGGATTGATAAATTTGTCAATACTAAACAAGAAAAGACATTCAGACTCTATTATAGAGTTCGTGTCATATTGTTTTTGCATTGTCAAAGATTTAAATTCAGTACTCGATTAATGATCTATGCTTACACGAAAGTCGGATGATTCGCGTTTAGGTGTCTAATATATTTTTTTTACAAAAGGAATGTTTATTTTAGAGAGAAACTTGATGAATTTCTTCTAAAGAGAAACTTCATTAATTCTAAACAAGAAAAGGCATTTAAAGTGCAATTATTGAGTTCGTGTTTTATGTCCATGCATTTTCAAACATTTACTTAAAATATTCAATTAAGGAGCGATATATTGATGCGAAGTTGAACAATTCGCGTTTAGGTGTTATTGCTAGAATTTCTTGATCAGATAGCGAGTATCGGTAATAGAATATGCTATACACAGGTAATGTTTCTTTTAAATGTGGATTTTTATCCAATATGATGAAGCTATTTATCCATTCAGTGAACATTCAAATCTTATGCAGTAATTAGAATATATGAGAATTACAGGTTGCATGAAGTTAAATACACACTAGTTTCAATCGCGATCGATTACCTGAAAGTGTATGAGTTTCATACAATACCCATTGTTAATGACGGACAGCAGATCCACGTGAAGTAATTGAAGACTAATTTGTTGTAACACAAAGCTAAACATTTCAAGAAAAACTACCTATGTTATGATATACTGATGATAAAATCTTCAATGTCCTGGCACAAGAGATAAGATTGTGTACTAATAGATAGATGGATTGATAGGTGGATAGTTAGGTAAGAAGACAGGTAGTATAGGAAAATTATGGCCAGATCGACATACCGACAGACAAACAAACATATTGACAAACAGATGGATTAATTTATACATTCTTTCGAATTTAAATTACAACCCACGTGTATTTAAATGGTTCGAAGTCGCCAAATTCCATTTCAACCCCTTTTTGACAGAAATATTTAATTTATTACCACGCGATAAATGTCCCTTTTTATTAGACCCAATGAAAACGAATTACATAATGTTTTTTTTCTGTGATAAACAGAAAGACTGCAAAGCCAATGGACCTGTGGCAGAAAAGTCACCTTTATTGTGTTCTACAATTTAAAACTATAAGAATTATGCGTCTACAATATAATATAATACAATACAATGTTTATTCCGCTCAGGTCACGAATGTGACAAAGAGGAGTACAAAGTAAATATAAACGTGCGTGTAACATAGATATCGAACTTTTACAGGGGACTAATGATGTAGTTAAAACCATAGTATGTTAAATAAGGTGTTCTATACAATAGAGTTAGATTTACAAAACACGTATTCACGCGCTTCCCCGACTTGAACTCCAGCCTGAAGAGTTATCCTATTCGATCTTTGAGCTTAAGGACTGCCACAGAGACCAATGTCAGTTGGGAATGTTAATTTGTATTTTCATGCCCAGAAAGTATATACATAGTTAAAGGGTGGCGATCTCGATAGTTTGAAAGATATGACGCAGGGGCTATTCCCTTGGGGGCGGGGGTGGTAAGGATGGATCCCGGGGCCAATGTCAGTTGAGTAATTAGATTATTGCAAATGCTGGACCATTCAATTTTTTTTTTTTTTTTTTTTTTTTTTTTTTTGTCTTTTAACATCCCGTATTGTGGTCAAAGCTCGATGTGTTGACGAATAACATTCAAGAGAATAAAAGTGTTAATTTGTTTATTTAAAAGATAAAAGAATATACTTATACTATAATGCTTTAGAAAAGATGCAGACTTACATTTTACTTTCAATTTTGATAATATTGAAATAATCAGCACCAACCTTGATGGCAAGATGGTTAAAACGCGATCATTCATAATAAAATTTACAATTTAACTTACCAGCAAAACTTGGACTGTTTTGAAAATCCGTAAAAATTACTAGACCACCCATATCTTGTGTATCCCCATCTCTTATGGCGATATGAAAACATTACAAACTAAATAAAAATCTACTGGTGCATGGTGAAATTAAAAATTGAAAACTCTTTTTATAAAATAAGTATTTAGAGACGTTTGGAGAAATTGAAATTCCAATACTCACAATGTATGAACTACTTTAAGAATAATTGGATCATTCAAACTGGAGTATTTCACAAAAATAAAAAATACTAGACCTGCCATACAGTGAAGATTATTAGCGAGAACAAAGTAATAATCTAAATTTGTTTAACACATCATACATAATTTCACAAGGCTTCATTGTACAGAATTCAACAGTTTTCAGAAAGGTGATATTATTTCATGAATTTAACATGAACAGTAACAATATATATATCTAGAGATAGCGAATATTTGTTTTAAAGTTTGGACGGGATAAAATTGTGGTCAAAGTTCGATGTGTTGACGATTAACATTCAAGAGAATAAAAGTGTTAATTTGTTTATTTCAAACATAAAACAATCTATTTATACTCAAATATTTTAGAAAAGATGCAGACTTACAGATTACTTTCAATTTAGATAATATTGAAATAAGCAGCATCAACCTTGATGGCAAGATGGTTAAAACGGTAGAGAATCTACTTAAAATTAATGAATACGTGAAGTTGTTACGACGGATGGAAGATGGAAAAGGTCCAGGCACATATATATTCATTGCAGAGGTCTTTACAATTTCTAAAAGGATCTTTTGTGTGTGTGTGTGTGTGTGTGTGTGTGTGTGTGTGTGTGTGTGTGTGTGTTTGGGTCTGTGCAGATCAAAACATTGTAGTTATTCTGTAGGAAAACTTTCAGATTTGCAGTCTCAAGGAGTAATCACATGTTTACCAAAGAAAGAAGAAGACAGAGTATACAATACAAATTGGAGATCTATATCTCTTTTAAATGTTGACTATAAGATTGTTTCGGCAGCTATTGCAGCTAGGATTAAAACAGCTCTACCATCAATATTCGGTTTTATTCAAAAATGATTTAAGAAAGGTAGATTCATTGAAGAAAATACCAGTCTATTATACTATAGCATGTATCGACTAGAGGACGAAAATAGATATGGTTTACAATTGATAATAGACTTTGAGAAGCTTTTAGATTCAATTAACTGGCGCTTTGTGGAAAAGTCTCACAACATTTAACTTTGGTGATTTTGTTTGCAAGTTATTAATTATTTTGTAACAGCTCTAAAAGTTGTGTTATAAATAATGGACATATGTCATCAATCTTTAGGCTTGAAAGAGGCTGTCGTAAAGGAGATCCCCTTGCACCATTTTTGTTTACCACTGATGTAAGCGAGTATAAACTGGGTCAATATGCCAATGATGCTTTTATTCTTCTTGATGGATGTCAGGATTTTCTCAAAGTAACTATACATACCTTCCAAGATTTACAAAAAAAATTATTATATGCATTTAAATGTAATATAATAAAAACAAAGTCTAATTTGGATTGGAAACAAGAAATTTTCTGATGAAAGAATATCTCTCGATATGGACCTAAATTGAGTTTTGTTTGTTTATTTCTTTGTTTGTTTGTCTCTAACTTTACACTTGGCATTCATGAGATTTACAACAAATGGTTGCAAATAATTATAGAAAGATATTAACGACTCCAAAAATGATGTTGCCAAGCTGAAGTCAAATACATTTTTCAATACTTGGTAAGGTAATTGCTGTAGAAACTCTTGTTTTGCCCATATTCAAATATCTTTTATCATCACTTCCAAATCCAACAGCAAAAGTAGACACAGGACTAAATCGTACTTTATTTGAAATCGTTTGGAGCGGTAAAGTAAAGAGAAATAAACGTGACATCATAGTAGCTCCTGAGAATGAGGGAGGACTAAAGATGACTCACGTTTATTCATTCATTAGGTACATTAAGATAACATGGGTTAAAAGATAGCTGGAAAATGAAACCAGATTGTGACAAAATGTAGTAAATACACATATATTCAAAAATAAAAAAGGATATTTGGAATTTAGGGAGAATGAAACTAGCAGAATGAATTCGGTAAACTCATCAAAATCAGCTTTTGCAATGCAACATTTTTTGCTTGGGTTTGTGTCGCTTTTCTTACCATCAAATTTTACATGACATGGTGTTTTGTTTTGCAGTTTAGGTTGTTTCGCTCCAAATGGTATTGTACTTCATTCATGCCAAGTCCTTTGATTTATTTCTTCATTGGTAAAACTCTAGAATCTCCAATTGGTGTGACATCTCCGAAATCATTAGCCAGACTGACAGTATCATCTATTGCAGGGTCAATATCTACAATATAATCATCATGAACTTCGTATGCGGGATTTTCAATGAAATACTCAAAATAACCATCACCAGGAGAGGCGCAATCACCACGGAGAGAAAGTAACTTTACAAAATTCCAAAGATCCATGTATAGTTAAACTTGGCAGGCAACTTGGAAAACGTTCATAAGAGTTTAAAAAATGCCAAAGCTGTATGCTAACAGAAAGAATAAAAAAAATGAAAATATCACAAGATGCAAAATCTCACTATGTGAAAGAAAGAATACAAGTTCAAAAAGCTCAAAGAAAGCATATTATTTGATAGATGGTGGTATATCTGTTTTGGGCATCTACTTCATTTGATCAAATATTTAAGTTGTTTATTCATAGAGCCTTAAACATCCAGTTTTATAACATGTTGAAGTTAACAATCGACAATCAACACAATAACAGCAACTGCTCTTCCATTTTCATTCAGTCAGTTCACAATCGACTACCTAACAGTACATGGACTATTACCGGACAAAAGTTTTAACACCGTATAAACGGAAGGGAAATCAAACTTACATTGCTAAATGCTTTAATTTTGTGTGGCTACTAAATAGCACTGTTTAACCTGCAGACAAAATGTTTCCTAAAAAAAACATTATCAACACAATTTATCATGCAATATACCGTATATACCCGCGTATAATCTTAGTTCAAATGCAAACAACATAGACCCTGATCTGCCGATCAGGGTCTATGTTGTTTGTTCTACTGATTAGTCCTTACAAACTGCATAGACCCTGATCTGCCGGCGCATTATGCGACGGCAGATCTGGGCCTATGCAGTTTGCAGTTGGTATTCGCATTTTACGCGAGTATATACGGTAAACTATGCTTATACACAGGGCTTTTGAAAAAGCTATTTAGGTTTACAACTATCCCACCGTCAACTATCCCACCGTCAAACATGAATATTGATAAAGTTGTAAAACTAATCATGCCTGTTTAGTGTAGCCAGTTGACAGTCAACTAACAGATACAATTATTACCCAAAACATATTTGCAAAAGCAAACCTTTACCACAAAGCAGAATTAGTGTTAATGGGTCAGTGGATTGCATTTCTATTTTGAAAAGGAAGCTTAAGAAACATATTGAATTCAAGGACAAATTATACCAAAGGTACAATCACACTTACAAAAGTACAATCGAAAACATCTATAGAGTCGATAAAAAAAACATGTTAGGACCCCAAAGTCCAAGCTGTTTATATCCTACATATAAATGGGTGGAAAGACACCAAGCACTACAACGTTGAATCGTACGCTACCAACAGACAAATTTTCTTAATTTCAGGTTGCAAAAAATTAACGCAATTAAGAATGATTTAGTTAAAGAGATTGAACACAATAAAGGTGTTAGAATGAATACAAAGTAGGATACACAGTTTGGAATTGGATGGAGGCTAGCGTGACAACAGGTTCAGGTTTTATGGGAATAACATCAGCTGAATTAACTGTTTCAGGAATATCTACCGGTGTAGTTTTTCTTGTAACTTTTCGTGGGTGTAGTGCAACATTGATTGGATTTATTCCGAAAGCTTTTAAGAAGAAGTTGAGCTGCTAAAGTTTTAAAAAATATAATGAAATAGTTACCTTACCAATCGGTAATTTGAACAGTTCCGACACAATAAGCAAAGCAATAAGTGACAATGAAATCAATTATGAAGAGTTTCTCTTAATCATAGACAAGATTAACAGGTACAAGGCGATACAAAAATGCAATCAGGATTAATATTTACATTACAGAAGACCAAGATTTTTAAGATTCACCAAAGCTGGATATAAAGAAAGTTTTTCAAAAATTGGAGCAATAAAAGAAATTGAAAGAAAAATATCTTGGGAGAAGCTTGTCTACAGAAGTTCCAACAAAGAAAGCATAAAACCGTCAACGCATGTGGAATGTCAATGGCATGCCTTGCCAAAGCCTTTGAGGTGTTCCGAAAGAACAAGACTATTGTATACCATGTATTGTAATAATAATAATAATAATAATAATAATAATAATAATGATAATGATAATAATAATGATAAGAAGAAGAAGAATTATTATTATTATTATTATTTTCTTTGGAGTCGATGGAAGTAGCTCACGCCATGCGAATGAGCATATTATGAAAAGTTTTTGTTGTCATGGTAGTAAGAAGAAAGGTACCCCAGATAAGCTTTGCGAAAGGTTTTATAATAAGTTGTCGACACAGGTTCAAGTAAAAATCTCCTTTCTATGACATAATATTTACCACATAGTGACTCATCCTTACAGACATTTGAGTAAATGACAAAATTTATTTAAAGTAAATATCAACTTCAAAGCCATTCTTAAACTTAATCACATGCTACAAAAGCAGTCATGGTGTCGAAGTATTGTTAGGCCTTAAGTTTTCGATTTAATTATTGTCAATATTTGAAGGTTCTTGCCTTATTTCTATTTAAATTTCTTTATTTTATTTACTGTTTTGATAAAGTAAATTCAAAAGCAAATAGTGAAGTTAACCAACAATGAAAAGAATAGCGTATTATAATATGATACTAATATTTGACCTCATGACGAATTGAAGACAAATTAGTATTTAAGTATCTTCTGTGAAATGTTTCTGTGTTTGACTCGATAAACATGAAATGCTTTAAGGGTAAAAAAGAAACTGAATCTGTTTTAACTGGCCTCAAAGCCAATCTAATCTTATTTTATGCGGAATATCACCGTACAACACGCACAATAGACGCTCTCCGAATAAGCGAGTTATGTTGTTTCTTATCCTTTATGCAACTCAGGTGACAACTCGTTGAACAGAAAGTGAACGAAAATGGGCTTATGAATTATTTTTTTCCCTAATGTGAGCATTGAGATGTCATTTTCAGAAGACATGAGTTTTTTTTATACAAAACGAAAGACATAAATATACCCCGACGTTTACAAAAAAGACTAACAGACAGACAAGGAGAGAGAGAGAGAGCGGTGCAGACATAGTTAATAAGATGTATAGCTATGTTAGTAAAAATGGATTTAGAATTTAAAATTAAATAACATACGGATGTAGTCGCAAGATTTGTTCATGTATATTGAAACATAAATATGGCGCCACTGCTGAATTAGAGGCTTAGTTCATACGAGTTACAAGTTGATTTCTTTCGCACGCTAACTGTCTAGTATTGATAAAACGTGCCTTTGATGCATTTTGTTATTATAAGATTAATTGATCATGGTTGGGTATTTATCGAAGTGTACATTTTATCGAATGACTTGCAAAGTAATGATAACTTAATCCCAAAAATTCCAATTTTCGTGCTTTCTGCGTTCTAATCAGTGGATTTCATCAACAAAGCATTTCATTTTAGGTAGCACATAGTTTTCTTTCAGTATCCTGTTGAAATGGCACCAGAATACCTAGCCCCATCTTCCTTAGCCAAGGATCGTCGAATCACTTCGTTCGTCGTCGATGTGGAACTGAGTGTATCAACAACCCTTGGCTAGTGATGACCCAGTCCGTACAGAATTACAACACAAGAGCTAATAAGGTCACAACACAGAGCTAATAAGGTCACGATGTAGCATTCTTTGTTCTTGCTTTCTACGCATTTTGAGAAAGTTGTATCCATAAGTGGGATCCGCTGCTATTACGTCATATGACAATGACTCTGAATAACAGCTGACTGATTTTGCAAACCCAATGTCGAAGCAAAAATGTAGTAATTTATGAATGTAGAGTTGTTCGTAAAGCAAAACATAATCTTTGTGTGGCTACAGAGGTGAGTGTTGGAATGCAGGAAGGGCTGCACAATAACAATGTTTGAACTACTAATCCGAGAATTTATTTGAGGTTGCATATTTTGATTTGTAGTCAAGGGGGGGGGGGGTTGTAAGGGGTTAATACAGACAGATCTTGCCCGAAGGTACATTGGTAACCGAAAGTTGCTCCCAGAATTAACTATGTGCACAAATTTCCAGATCAATATTACGTGAGCGTTTACAGCCAATCACATGGTTGAAAACTCAGTCAATTCATAACAATTACATTTTTTTAAAACTTTATTGTCCGTCAATCGTGCAACTGGTCCAACAATAATAAAAGATGGGCTCTCGATGACTAAATTTGTTGCACGAAGTGATCTTCAAGTTGAGGGAAACCGAAAGATCCTGGAAGAAAAACAAAAATCCACCTTCTAAGGATAGATGATCGATGACACCTGCACGTGCCCACTGCGGGGGATAGAACCAAATACCGAGAGGTGCAAAGGGAGTACCTTTATCAGTCCGCTACCAGTAAGAATTTTTGGTCCTATTTTTAGAAAAAATGAATAAATAAATATATTCTATCAACGCTTTTTTCTTCTTTTATTTTTTTTTTTTATTTTTTTATTTTTGCATTTACCTTCGGTGCTGAAAAAATATTCCTGATATATTCGGCTACAGAGAAAAATGTTTCAAAGCTTGATATCATGTCAAAGATATGTAATTTTGTTCCAGATGTTCATATATACAGTCTGATATATCAATTAATATTCATGGCTTTAACCATTATTTTTGATTCCTTTGAATCAGTTGCGAAACACGCTAGCCACCCAATTTGTTTGTCAAACAGCAAAATGATAAAATATAGTTTGACGGTGGAGTATACAATTTGCTCCGTCGTTTCGTTAATTTTGTGCAGTAAAAATAACTGTGGCCTTTGATTTATAATTATTTCAGACGACAACCCTAAACCTGCAGTTAAAGTTGAAATGAGCAATCATTGTATGCATTTATCATTTGTAATTCAGTCGTCCTCTTTCTTCCGATATAATAAATATAAAACTGGGCATTGCACCTATGAGATCTTGTGAATTCACGTTGGCCTGTGGAATATAAAGAACCAAAGAGATATTACACAATAAAATGTATTTTGTCCTGCATATCGAGGGGATATATTAAATTGGAAATAAAGTTGCTAAAAACACTTCCTTTACTCAATATGAGATCTTTCGAAGACTTTTAAAAAGTGCGCATGTTATTTTTTAGACTTTTCAGGACATAAGATCCACGTATCAAGAATACTTGCATAATTTAGTCATTATATATATATATATATATATATATATATAGATATATATATATATATATATATATATATATATATATATATATATAATGTATTGCTGGAATAAGACATGCACCGACAAAAGTTCAATTTGTCACAATTATCTCTTGGTATCTGCTGTAAACAACATATGAATAAATAACAGTATGCTTGATCCATGATTGGGACAAACTTGTTTAATTTCAAGCGCGTATTTTATCTTTTGAAACTCCAGGGGATCCAATTAACATCAGCAATGGAACCGGGCAGGTACTAATTAAGCGAATATGGCCATTGCGAAACAAAAATATATTAAACTGGTTCTCATCTAAATTTGTGAAAGGGTGGTACTCGTTGATACTACGAATTTATGAAACAGTCTGCAAGAAAGAAATGTCACCTACTGAGATGCACGTGGTTGAATCTTTTCTTTCTGTAAACACAATCAATCAGAGAGATGCAATTACGAGGTTTGGGGTAGTATCCTTATTCCAGTGCTGTGACATCACTATAGTTTATCATAAAACTAAATGTGAGGTCTCATCAAAACGAAGCGAATACTAAGCTTTTAAATGGTATCAACTAATTTAGATTCTCTATTATTTACAAACTTCCAGGCGAAAAAGCAGACATTTTGAGACACGATCTTTCAGAGTCAAAATTCAGATAGCAAAGTGGCTAAATTACATAATCCTATACTGATGAAAAAGAATTGAAAAAACTAGGTCTAACGAGAGATGTTTGCATCAGCTGTCGTCATTAATCCCAATACTTATTTGATACTTCTGTTTTTCCATTCTTTCTGACGTAACAGAACGCAAATGATAAAAGAATTACCGAAACTCTAACAATTGGACAATAATCATACTGTATACTCATACATTGTACAAATGGACAAGAATCACACTGTATACTCATACATTGTACAAATGGACAAGAATCATACTGTATACTCATACATTGTACATAGACAAGAATCATACTGTATGCTCATACATTGTACATAGACAAGAATCATACTGTATACTAGTACATTGTAAAAATGGGCAAGAATAATACTGTATACTCATACATTGTACAAATGGACAAACTTACAGTATTTGATAATAAGTCTGTAATTCTAACAATACAAACTTGAGAGAATTGTTATAAGTACCGTAATGTTTTAGTGTCATAATCCAAAGTAGTCTCAATACATTTAATGTACTAATTATGGCATAGAGTATATTCGATAAGGCTGAATAAAGTTGCTCTCCGTTTGGATTGATAAATTTGTCAATACTAAACAAGAAAAGACATTCAGACTCTATTATAGAGTTCGTGTCATATTGTTTTTGCATTGTCAAAGATTTAAATTCAGTACTCGATTAATGATCTATGCTTACACGAAAGTCGGATGATTCGCGTTTAGGTGTCTAATATATTTTTTTTACAAAAGGAATGTTTATTTTAGAGAGAAACTTGATGAATTTCTTCTAAAGAGAAACTTCATTAATTCTAAACAAGAAAAGGCATTTAAAGTGCAATTATTGAGTTCGTGTTTTATGTCCATGCATTTTCAAACATTTATTTAAAATATTCAATTACGGTGCGATATATTATGCGAAGTTGAATAATTCGGGTTTTGGTGTTATTGCTAGAATTTCTTGATCAGATAACGAGTATCGGTAATAGAATATGCTATACAAAGGTAATGTTTCTTTTAAATGTGGATTTTTATCCAATATGATGAAGCTATTTATCCATTCAGTGAACATTCAAATCTTATGCAGTAATTAGAATATATGAGAATTACAGGTTGAATGAAGTTAATAAAACACTAGTTTCAACCGCGTTCAATAACTGAAAGTGTATGAGTTTCATACAATACCCATTGTTAATGACGGACAGCAGATCGACGTGAAGTAATTGAAGACTAATTTGTTGTAACACAAAGCTAAACATTTAAAGAAAAACTACCTATGTTATGATATACTGATGATAAAATGGTCAATGTCCTGGCACAAGAGAGAAGTTTGTGTACTAATAGATAGCTGGATAGTTAGGTAGGTAGATAGGTAGGTAGGTATGTAGACATTATGCAGGTAATGGACATGTAGGGAAATTAAGGTCAGATCGACAGACAGACAGACAAACATATTGACAAAGAGATAGATTAATTTATACATTCTTTCGAATTTAAATTACAGCCCACGTGTATTTAAATGGTTTGTAGTGGCCAAATTCCATTTCAGCCCCTTTTTGACAGAAATATTCAATTTATTACCACGCGATAAATGTCCTTTTTTATTAGACCCAATGAAAACGAATTACATAATGTTTTTTTCTATGATAAACAGAACGATTGCAAAGCCATTGGACCTGTGGTAAAAAAGTCACCTTTATTGTGTTCTACAATTTAAAACTATAAGAATTATGAGTTTACAATACAATATAATATAATACAATGTTTATTCCGCTCAGGTCACGAATGTGACAAATAAGGAGTACAAAGTAAATCAAACGTAAATAAACGTGCGTGTAACATAGATATCGAATTTTTACAGGGGACTAATGATGTAGTTAAAATCATAGCATGTTAAATAAGGTGTTATAGACAATAGAGTTAGATTTACAAAACACGTATTCACGCGCTTCTTCGATTTGAACTCCACCCCGAAGAGTTATCCTATCGGATTTTTGAGCTTGAGTACTGCCCCAGAGACCAATGTTAGTCGGGAATATTCATTTGTATTTTCATGCCCAGAAAGTATGTACATAGTTAGAGGGTGGCGATCTCGATATTTTTAAAGATATGACGCAGGGACTATTCCCTTGAGGGTAAGGATGGATCCCCGGGCCAATGTCAGTTGAGTAATGAGATTATTGCAAGTGCTGGACCATTCATTTTTTTTATTTTTTTTATTTTTTTATTTTTTTATTTTAACATCCCGTATAGAGATACGAGATCATTCATAATCAAAATTACAATTTACCTGACCAGCAAAACTTGGGCTGTTTTGAAAATCCTTGAAAATTACTAGACCACCCATATATTGTGTATCACCATCTCTTATGGCGATATGAAAACATTACAAACAAAATAAAAATCTACTGGCCCATGGTGAAATTTAAAATAGAAAACTCTTTTTATAAACTAAGTATATAGAGTAGTTTCGAGAAATTGAAATTCCAATACTCACAATGTCTGAACTACTGTAAGAATAATTGGATCATTCAGACTGGGGTATTTCACAAAAATAAAAAATACTAGACCTGCCATACAGTGAAGATTATTAGCGAGAACAAAGTAATAATCTTAATTTGTTTAACACATCATACATAATTTCACAAGGCTTCATTGTACAGAATTCAACAGTTTTCAGAAAGGTGATATTATTTCATGAATTTAACATGAAAAGCAGCAATCTATATATCTAGAGATAACGCCTATTTGTTTTAAAGTTTGGACGGGATAAAATTGTGGTCAAATCTCGATGTGTTGACGAATAACATTCAAGAGAATAAAAGTGTTAATTTGTTTATTTCAAATGTAAAACAATATACTTATAGTCAAATACTTTAGAAAAGATGCAGACTTACAGATTACTTTCAATTTTGATAATATTGAAATAAGTAGCATCACCCCTGATAGCAAGATGGTGAAAACAGTAGAGAATAAATCGAGGGTCCACTTACAACTAATCAATACGGTAAGTCTTTACAATGGAATGTAAATGGAAAAGGCCCAGGCACATATATATTCATTGCAGAGGCCTATACAATTTCTGAAAGGATCGTGTGTGTATTGCATGTGTGTTTGTGTGTGCTTTGTCTGTATATATATATATATATATATATATATATATATATATATATATATATATATATATATATATATATATATATGTTGGGGGGTCTGTGCAGATCAAAACATTGTAGTTATTCTGTAGGAAAACTTTCAGATTTTCAGACTCAAGGAGTAATCACATGTTTACAAAAGAAAGAAAAGACAATGTACATTAAAAACCGGAGATATTTATCTCTTTTAAATGTTGAGTATAAGATTGTTTCGGCAGCTATTGCAGCTAGGATTAAAACAGCTCTACCATCAATATTCAGTTTCATTCAAAAATGATTTATGAAAGATAGATTCATTGAAGAAAATACCAGTCTATTATGCTATAGCATGTATCGACTAGAGGACGAAATTAGATATGGTTTGCTACTGATAATAAACGTTGAGAAACTTTTAGATTCAATTAACTGGCGCTTTGTGGAAAAGCCTCACAACATTTAACTTTGGTGAGTCTGTTTGCAAGTTATTAATTATTTTGTAACAGCTCTAAAAGTTGTGTTATAAATAATGGACATATGTCATCAATCTTTAGGCTTGAAAGAGGCTGTCGTAAAGGAGATCCCCTTGCACCATTTTTGTTTACCACTGATGTAAGCGAGTATAAACTGGGTCAATATGCCAATGATGCTTTTATTCTTCTTGATGGATGTCAGGATTTTCTCAAAGTAACTATACATACCTTCCAAGATTTAAAAAAAAAATTATTATATGCATTTAAATGTAATATAATAAAAACAAAGTCTAAATTAGATATGGTTTGCTACTGATAATAAACGTTGAGAAACTTTTAGATTCAATTAACTGGCGCTTTGTGGAAAAGTCTCACAACATTTAACTTTGGTGAGTCTGTTTGCAAGTTGAATTATTTTGTAACAACTCTAAAAGTTGTGTTATAAATAATGGACATATGTCACCAATCTTTAGGCTTGAATGAGGGTGTCGTAAAGGAGATCCCCTTGCACCTTTTTTGTTTACCACTGATGTCAGAGAGTATACAGAGAGTATAAACTGGGTCAATGTGCTGATGATGCTTTTTTTCTTCTCAACTTATTTTGCTTGGGTTTGTGTCTCTTTTCTTACCATCAAATTTTACATGACATGGTGTTTTGTTTTGCAGTTTAAGTTGTTTCTCTCCAAATGGTATTGTAATACATTCACTCTGAGTTCTTTAATTTTTTCTTCATTGGTCTAGTAAAACTCTAGAATCTCCAATTGGTGTGACATCTCCGAAATCATTAGCCAGACTGACAGTATCATCTATTGCAGGGTCAATATCTACAATATAATCATCATGAACTTCGTATGCGGGATTTTCAATGAAATACTCAAAATAACCATCACCAGGAGAGGCGCAATCACCACGGAAAGAAAGTAACTTTACAAAATTCCAAAGATCCATGTATAGTTAAACTTGGCAGGCAACTTGGAAAACGTTCATAAGAATTTTAAAAAGCCAGAGCTGAACGTTTGAAGAAAGAATAAAAAAATGAAACATCACAAGATACAAAAATCTCACTATGTGAAAGAAAGAATCCAAATTCAAAAAGCTCAAAGAAAGCATATTTTTTTATAGATGGTGGTATATCTGTTTTGGGCATCTTCTTAATTTGGTCAAACATTTCAGTTGTTTATTCACAGAGCCTTAAACATCCAGTTTTATAACATGTTGAAGTTAACAATCGACAGATCAACAAAATCACAGCAACTGCTCTTCCATTTTCATTCAGTCAGTTCACAATCGACTAGGCCTACCTAATAGTACATGGACTATTACCGGACAAAAGTTTTAACACCGTATAAAGGAAAGGGAAATCAAACTTACATTGCTAAATGCTTTAACTTTGTGTGGCTACTAAATAGCAGTGTTTAACCTGCAGACAAATGTTGCCAAAAAAAAATTAACAAACACAATTTATCATGAAATATACCGTATATACTCGCGTATAAGCCTCATCCAAATGCAAACAACATAGACCCTGATCTGCCGTCGCATAATGCGCCGCAGATCAGGGTCTATGTTGTTTGTTCTACTGATTAGTCCTTACAAACTGCATAGACCCTGATCTGCCGGCGCATTATGCGACGGCAGATCTGGGTCTATGCAGTTTGCAGTTGGTATCGGTTTATACGCGAGTATATGACGGTAAACTATGTTCATGCTGCTCATCCACAGGGCTTTTGAAAAAGCTATTGAGGTTTACAACTATCCCACTGTCAAACATGAATATTGATAAAGTTGTAAAACTAATCATGCCTGTTTATTGTAGCCAGTTGACAGTCAACTAACAGATACAATTATTACCCAAAATATGTTTTGCAAAAGCAAACCTTTACCACAAAGCAGAATTAGTGTTAATGGGTCAGTGGATTGCATTTCTATTTTGAAAAGGAAGCTTAAGAAAAATATTGAATTCAAGGACAAATTATACCAAAGGTACAATCACACTTACAAAAGTACAATCGAAAACATCTATAGAGTCGATAAAACATGTTAGGACCCCAAAGTCCAAGCTGTTTATATCCTACATATAAATGGGTGGAAAGACACTAAGCACTACATCGTTGTATCCTACGCTACCAACTGACAAATTGTCTTAATTTCAGGTTGCAAAAAATTTACGCAATTAAGAATGATTTAGTTAAAGAGATTGAACACAACAAAGGTGTTAGAATAAATACAAAGTAGGATACACAGTTTGGAATTGGATGGAGGCTAGCATGACAACAGGTTCAGGTTTTATGGGAATAACATCAGCTGAATTAACTGTTTCAGGAATATCTACCGGTGTAGTTTTTCTTGTAACTTTTCGTGGGTGTAGTGCAACATTGATTGGATTTATTCCGAAAACTTTTAAGAAGTTGAGCTGCTAAAGTTTTAAAAAATATAATGAAATAGTTACCTTACCAATCGGTAATTTGAACAGTTCCGACACAATAAGCAAAGCAATAAGTGACAATGAAATCAACTATGAAGAGTTTCTCTTAATCATAGATAAGATTAACAGGTACAAGGCGATACAAAAATGCAATCAGGATTAATATTAACATTACAAAAGACCAAGATTTTTAAGATTAAAAAAAAGCTGGATATAAAAAAAAAATTTCAAAAATTTGGAACAATAAAAGAAATTGAAAGAAAAATATCTTGGGAGAAGCTTGTCTTCAGAAGTCCAACAAAGAAAGCATAAAACCGTCAACGCATGTGAAATGTCAATGGCATGCCTTGCCAAAGGCGATGAGGTGTTCCGAAAGAACAATACTCTTTAAACGAGGATACAAGCTGAACAGTCAACTCTGTTAAAATGTTTACCATACAAATGATTCGCATGTGCGACCCTTTATCGCTTGATACATAGCGTCGCATTTGCAGAGCAGAATGGAGAGCTGTATTACAATCGACGGTCTCCTTGAGAAAGATATATATTTTACCAGTCTAATTGGTAATATAAATGGTAAACTAATCATTTAGTTACAATATATTTTGTTGTTGGATATTACAATATTTTCAATGAACTCAAAAGTAATATCTTCTATTACATAAACAACAAGAATGAAACAATGGCTGACTTAAGACCTGATGTGGTTTACAACTGGGGAACTGTTTGACAAATATTGTGACAACCACATAGAGACTCAACCTTACAGACATTTGAGTAAATGACAAAATTTATTTAAAGTAAATATTAACTTCAAAGCCATTCTTAAACTTAATCACATGCTACAAAAGCAGTCATGGTGTCGAAGTATTGTTAGGCCTTAAGTTTTCGATTTAATTATTGTCAATATTTGAAGGTTCTTGCCTTCTTTCTATTTAAATTTCTTTATTTTATTTACTGTTTTGATAAAGTAAATTCAAAAGCAAATAGTAAAGTTAACCAACAATGAAAAGAATAGCGTATTATAATATGATACTAATATTTGACCTCATGACGAATTGAAGACAAATCTGCTTTAACTGGCCTCAAAGCCAATCTCATCTTATTTTATGCGGAATATCACCGTACAACACGCACAATAGACGCTCTCCGAATAAGCGAGTTCTGTTGTTTTTATCCTTTGATGACAACTCGTTGAACAGAAAGTGAACGAAAATGGGCTTATGAAATATTTTTTCCCTAATGTGAGCATTGAGATGTCATTTTCAGAAGACAGGAGTTTTTTTATACAAAACGAAAGACATAAATATACCCCGACGTTTACAAAAAAGACTAACAGACAGACAAGGAGAGAGAGAGAGAGAGGTGCAGACATAGTTAATAAGATGTATAGCTATGTTAGTAAAATTGGATATAGAATTTAAAATTAAATAACATACGGATGTAGTCGCTAGATTTGTTCATGTAGATTTAAACATAAATATGGCGCCACTGCTTAATTAGAGGCATAGTTCATACGAGTTACATGTTGATTTCTTTCGCACGCTAACTGTCTAGTTATTGATAATACGTGCCTTTGATGCATTTTGTTATTATAGGATTAACTGATCATGGTTGGGTATTTATCGAAGTGTACATTTTATCGAATCACTTTCAAAATAATGATCGCTTAATCCAAAAATTCCACTTTTCGTCCTTTCTGCGTTCTAATCAGTGGATTTCATCAACAAAACGTTTCATTTTAGGTAGCACATAGTTTTCTTTTAGTAGCCTATTGAAATAGCACCAGAATACCTAGCCCCATCTTCCTTAGCCAAGGATCGTCGAATCACTTCGTTCGTCGTCGATGTGGAACTGAGTGTATCAACAACCCTTGGCTAGTGATGACCTAGTCCGTACAGAATCACAACACAGGAGCTAATAAGGTCACGATTACTTTAAATGTGCAGCATTCTTTGTTCCTCCTTTCTACGCATTTTGAGAAAATCGCATCCATAAGTGGGATCCGCAGCTATTACGTCATATGACAATGACTCTGAATAACAGCTGATTGATTTTGCAAACCCAATGTCGAAGCAAAAAAGCAGTAATTTATGAATGTAGAGTTACTCGTAAAACCTAACATGCGCATTGTTTGGATACAGAGGTGAGTGTTGGAATGCAGGAAGGGCTGCACAATAACAGCGTCTGAACTACTAATCGGAGATTTTATTTGAGGTAGCAAATTTTTATCTCAAGTCACGGGGGGGGGGGGGGGGGGTAGGGTAAGGTGTTGATTCAGACACAGCTTGACCAAAAGTACATTGGAAACCGAAAGTTGTTCCCAGAATTAACTCAGTGCAAAAATTTCCAGTTCAATATTACGTGACCTTTTACAGCCAATCACATGGTTGAAAATTCAGTCAGTTCATAACAATTACATTTTTTCTTATTTATTTTACGTCAATTGCGCAACTGGTCCAACAATAATAAAAGATGGGATCTCGATGACTAAATTTGTTGCACGAAGTGATCTTCAAGTTGAGGGAAACCGAAGATCACGGAGGAAAAACAGAAATCCACCTTCTATGGATAGATGATCGATGACACCTGCACGTGCCCACTGAGGGGGATAGAACCAAATACCGCGAGGTGCAAAGCGAGTAGCTTTATCAATCCGCTACCAGAAAGAATTTTTTGGTTCTACTTTTAAACAAATAATTAAAAAAACACTTTCTATCAAAGCTTTTTTGTTACATTTACCTTCGATCCTGAAAATATAAACCTGATATATTCGGCTACTGAGATAAATGTTTCAAAGCTTGATATCATGTCAAAGATATGTAATTTTGTTCGAGATGTTCATATATACAGTCTGATATATAAATTAATATTCATGGCTTTAACCATTATTTTTGATTCCTTTGAATCAGTTGCGAAACACGCTAGCCATCCACGCTAGCTAGTCTTTTCGTTTAGTTTGTACAGTGAAAATAACTGTGGCCTTTGATTAATAATTATTTCAGACGACAACCCTAAACCTGAATTTAAAGTTGAAATGACCAATTATTGTATTCATTTATCATTTGTAATTCAGTCGTCCTCTTTCTTCCGATATAATAAATATAAAACTGGGCATTGCACCTATGAATCTATGCGAATTCACGTTGGCCTGTGGAATATAAAGAACCAAAGAGATATTACACAATAAAATGTATTGTGTCTTGTATATCAAGGGGAGATGATAAAAGGGAAATGAAATCGCTACAAACACTTCCTTTACTCAATATGAGATCTTTTGAAGACTTTTAAAAAGAGCGCATGCTATTTTTTAGACGTTTCAGGACGTAAGATCGACGCATCAAGAATACTTGCATAATTTATTGCATATATAATGTATTGCTGGAATAAGACATGCACCGACAAAAGTTCAATTTGTCGCAAGTTTCTCTTGGTATCTACAGTAAACAACATATGAATAAATAACAATATGCTTGATCAATGACTGAGAAAAACTTGTTTAAAGTCAAGCGCGTATTTTACCTTTTGAAACTCCAGGGAACCTAATTATCATCAGCAATGGAACCGGGCAGGTACTAATTAAGCGAATATGGCCATTGCGAAACAAAAATATATTAAACTGGTTCTCATCTAAATTTGTGAAAGGGTGGTGCTCGTTGATACTACGAATTTATGACAAAGTCTGCAAGAAAAAAATGTCACCTACTGAGAAGCACGTGGTTGAATCTTTCCTTTCTGTAAACACAATCAATCAGATAGATGTAATTACGTGGCTTGGGGTAGTACCCTTATTCCAGTGCTGTGACATCACTATAGTTTATCATAGACCTAAATGTGAGGTTTCAACAGAGCGAAGCGAATACTAAGCTTTTATATGGTATCAACTAATCCAGATTCTCTGTTATTTTACAAAGTTCCAGGCGAAAACGCAGACATTTTGAGACACGATATTTCTGAGTCATAAAATGCCCCTACCGAGTTCGGATCTCGAGTCCACATTTTAGTCTTCCTCCCGTAACATATAAACCAGTTTGGTCAAATTCTGATATTGTCTGACGTTATTAACAAAAGTTTACCTCATGTTCCCATCGAAAATTTAAGCCTGGAGAAATTAGAACATAGAACTTTGGAAATATATTAAAAATATATTTTAGTGATAATGAAAGTCGAGACTGGCAATTATATATCATTAGTGGCTCTGCTGCAGCGAAACTGCAAAGTCAATTATATATGGTTCCAATAAGATATTAACGTTTCTTAGCAACTATAATAAACAAAAGAATCCCAATTAGGTTTGTAAAAATGATAGTGTCGATCGGACCCAATAAATGAAAGCAAATACTATTGTTTCATAATTGACAGCGATCTTACTTCCAAGGAATCTGCTAATTAAGTTGACTGACTTATACATATTTTATAAGTTTCTTCTTTTCAACCTATTATGTGTCCTTTTTATTAGATATCCAGCCTTTTGCAACATAACATGTTATAAAAAAATTAGGTTATTTTACAATAACCAAGAAAGAGTTTCACAATTGCTCAAACGCGCAGCAACCGCCCAAGCAACCCCCTTAATTGCAGGGGGGGGGGGGGCGTAGGCCCAGTGGGGGCCCAAAATTCCCATCAAACAAGTGTTTATATTGGGAGGGGGCCCCAGAAATTAGTTTTTGCGGGGTGGGGTGTGGGGAGGGCCCGGAATTTCTTGCTACGCCACTGTAATCGCTGATAATCAAGGTATTGCCGGTTACCGCGTTATCATAGGGTATAAAATACCTCATGTCTGAACACAAAAAACAATGGTTGACAGTCAATAGCCGAGCATCTTATTTCGATTTGTTATGGTACATAAATTGTTCTAAATTGTGAGAAAAAACAATAAAACAATGAATAATAAAAATAAGATAATAAATAGTATCACGGGATTAATACGTTGTAATGGTTAGATTGTATGCTCCTGATTCCTTTCTCGAGGTCAACAACTCGAACGAGTGTGACATGCATCATCGAAACGATTTTAGCCTGTTGGATTTTTATAACTACATTACATATAATACTATAATGACCTTTATTACATACTTTCAACCAAATCCTATTCATGTTTGCATTATTGTAACTATTCGATAGTTTCCAACAGTGAACGACATGAGACTATTAATCTCTATCAGGGCAGCTAGGCAGGTTCAGTAAGCACGTTATATATCTATGTAACCGTTGCTCTGATTGGATCCATGCAAAACTTTTATTTGTGACGACATAATCTTTAATCATATGTCATACACCGAGCTTTAAATAGACAGGGATTAAGATTAGCAACAGACAAAAACACAGCAACAGTGGTCGACGTTAATTAATTTAAAAGGCAACAAATGAAATCACTCTGTTCAAAGTTCCATAAAAGAAGAACAAAATCCATTCACAGCAATAACACAAATATTTTGACAGCAATCTGTTTTAAAATTTTTAAAAAGTTATAAGATGAGTACCCACGGGAGTAAATCTTGCTTGAATACTTTAAAAGGGAATTCTTTACAAAACCAATTTGGCGGAAGGGCAATAATAGTCTCCTTTCGTCTGCGAGACCGGGTTATGTATTGTCTATGAGACTACTTCTGTTTAAAAAAAAAAATATATATATATATATAAATGGCGTCAGTACACTATGATGGCATGGTAACTAAAATTGAGACTTTTTTTTAGATTTTACAATATATTTTCGATATAATGCCTATATCGGTGATATCGCTGCTCTTGCGAATAACAGAAATGGTCATGGTTATTAACCGATTCAGCATTGCGGTTTCAGAGGCGCTTACAGGAAAACTTAATCGCTACAATCGGGAGAACTGATGCTTGAAAAGGACACCGAGACCAATTTTATACAATCTAGAGTTTATTATGTATCAAATGTTGGTTTAAAGCTACCAATCCACTACTTGAACTCAAAGAAATATGTGCAAAAATTAAACGATTACGCATTATCACTTGATGAAATTGAGAAGCTTTGTGGACAAAACTAGTTTCATTCAACCAGCCCCCCCCCCTCCCGTGGCTCAGTAAGATCTCCGCCATACTAGTCCTGTAATGAGCAAAGTTTTTTTTCTTGCAACGCCAGAGCGAGACTTTCCCAAAAGAGTGATTTGATTGGCTGGTGAGCTCAGGTAATGTCTTATGTCATTGTGATTATGAGATGATGTCACGTTTCACGTACACATTAATATTTTCATTGGCTGATTGAGACACACCTCCTGCATCAGCAGCTGTGCTAATTTATATTCTTTCAATGTTTCAATATAATTTGATGTGAATGATCTCAGAAAATATGTACCGACAAATTTTGAGATAGGGAGAGATGTCTTTGTAGTTTCACTTTTACAACAGTTTACCGAAGCGCCTCCTGTAAGTAACAGAGATCAATGAAGCATTTTACCAGCCCCTCGTATGGCATCCTGTATGAACGAGACTACGACAAAACGAGAATAAGTAAATATAGTTTCGCCTTCATCAAACAGGGGACGTGACAAATCGGAACATCCTCGTCTCGGATAACTTCGACTCACTGAAAGAGACTCAGAAGGACTCGTTGTCCTGTTTCCTGTATTGATAAGTTTTTGGCGGACGAACAACTGGCTAAATAAGAAGAAGCAATCCTCATAATAAAAGATAGGCGTTGAAGAGAACATTTCATGACTTTTCACCTTAAATGAAATACCCGCACTTTTAATTTTCAATGTAATTCCTGAAACTTTCGAATAAAAGAAATTGAAGAAAAAAAAAAAAAAAAAAACAGTTTCCATAGCCGCAAACTATTATTTACCTTAATATTAGTGATGACGCGTCATCTTATCGTTGTGACGTCAGTGAGGTTATTATGAGGTAATAACAGCAACCTGCATGAGAGCAATTCAAAATGGCCTACCTTGTGTCTATTATCACTTATTGAAACCCAAACAAAAATAATGCAAAAAGAACCAGGCTCTGTTTGGAGGCTCAGAGGCTCTTCATAAGTGACGTCGTCGATATATTGTGACGCCTTCCACGTGCTAACTTGTAACAGCATAAGTTTTGTGCTACATCGCTGCAAGTAAAGAATTCCTTACTTTTTTCATCCTAAGTATTGGGCAAAATCTTCCCATTCTGCACTAAAACCATTGTAAAGAAAAGATTGCAGAACAAACCATGTAAATTAAGTGTGATGCAGATATCAAAGCATGGATGGAGGTTTGGTAAGGTTTGGTGTTTTACGGTACAGCAATTCATATCGTGCCGAGGAAACCCGAGTATATCGTTTGGAGGAAAATAAAGTGCAGCTTATTATCTAGAATAAGTTTGTTAACGAACATATTTATTGCAACAGCAAAAAAAAAAAAAAAAAAAAAAAAAAAAGACCGGTCCTTTGAACTAAATGGATGATCAATATCTTGTGTATTGCATTCAAAATAAGAGAACCTATTATACTGTGTCACTGTATTCATTCCGTTACTCTGGTGGTATTGGCTTTCGCTGAGAACTGCGTCACACTTCAGGTGCTCGTGAGACCGCAGACAATTAGCATCCTCCATCTTAGTGAAAGTACGGTAGGGGATACATTGACAGAAGGTTTGGATATACAGTAGAATGATTGGGTATTTTTTACATACAGCTTCAGACAGCAAATAATGTAGCAAAACATTTGAATATCAAAACTATAGTAAAGATTATTTCAGAATGATTGGCATCGATCAAAGTCTTCTGATTTGCAATAAAAAGAAGAAGAAACAAAAAGAAAAAAAAAGAAACAAGAAAAATTATGAATGGATCTGTAGAAGTCGAATAATTTGATATCCTTCAAAGATGTAACACCTGATCTAATCTTACGTAATTTCCTGTGTATTATTATTATTATTATTATTATGTTGTTGTTGCTGTTGTTGATCGTGTTGGTGGTGGTGGTTCTACTGCTGCTGCACCAGGCAAAGTGCGTTATCATTAAGATAAATATATCATATATCTATCTATTTATCTATCATTGTTTGTTCGTGTATTAATCTTGCTTTCAAAACTATCACCAAGGTTACAACATTGTATGTGTCCTCATTGAATTATAAGCCAGAACAAGCTGTTTGCCCTATAACAACTTCGTCTGCACTGATAACGTTTTATGTTCAATCTTTTAATCGTCGGCTTGGAGGTTATTTAACGAGCCAGCTTTTCAACAAAAATAATAGTATATTGCTATTAAAACCCATTAAGATATCTTATCCAATAGTGGTATGTAAATAAAATCTTCGCAAGAAATCCTGTCGTTGATTTCTTTACAGTACATAGCGGCTTTATTATCACATCACTAGGCCTTGTCCGGTTAATGCCAGGGATGGAATCTCCTAATGAATATCACGTGACACCGGTACAAATAATGGGCATATGTTCCGTTATGACTGTCAGATCTAACAGATTATGTACATGTACAGGATTGAAAATTGACTTAAAAACATATGCTAGAGGCAGGTATTGTTGAATGCAGATATATAAGCATGTCTATCATTTGGCAATTAATCAGGAATTACCCAACTTTCGGAAGTTTGCGAGAATTGTAATTAGTGTACCAATAAAAAATAGTTGAAGCAGAGGGTAGTCGCTAAACAAATAGTATCAAAATGATAAACAGATACAATTTATATACAACAAGGCAGTGTTTTAAAACCTTTACTTTTTCTGATTTGTATAAATGATTTACCAGATGTTATTCAAGAATATAACAAAACAAATTTGAAGATGATGTACAAATTTATGTAGTAGTTGTCAATGAGGAAAAAGCTGATTTTCTACATAAACACTTTAATCACATCTGCCAATGGTTTCACTCACTGAAACTACAATGACTTTACTGAAGAGGGCGCTTACGTCGATGACAAAATGGGTCACCAGGTCAGAATGGAACTTCCGTGGCAGCTTCGCATTATGATTTTATTTGTGGAAGCACTTCCTATCTTTCAGAAATCAATTACAGAACACAGTTTTTGAAACACGCTACCACACAGATTTTTACTTCAATTAATTTATCCTAAAGAGTTATGAATTGTCACACAGTTGATGCAACTTATTGCACAATTGGTAACTTGTCATTGGGGGCGCCTGAGCGATCTTTTATATCTTTGCTCGGGTGGCTCCTTTGGGCAGTTTATAAAATAAGAAAGGAACATATCCAATCATTGCAGACCCAGCGTATGATTAGGTCAAATATATATATATATATATATATATATATATATATATATATATATATATATAGAGAGAGAGAGAGAGAGAGAGAGAGAGAGAGAGAGAGAAAGAAAGAGAGAGAGAGAGAAATACAAATATAGACCAAACAGAGCGGAAAGTGCTATCCCTGGATCCTACAGGAGAATGCTTGATAACATGAACAGCATTTTTAAATACGAATAAATAATATTATCATACAGTTTGAGAATTTTTAAGTCGTACTCTACGGAGATGTGAACCCGGGTCCGCGGGTTACGGCACCCATCGCCTTGCCTGCACGCACCAACCCCTATACCATCTTGACCATGCACACATCACCAAAAAAATGATGCTACAAAGTCGCTGGTATAGGCATTTGTGCGTTGCAGACACACCCGCATATCGACCCAGTAATTAATTCTCATCTTAGTACACTATCACTTAAGATTGCTAAGAGAGAAATCAAGGTATATCGAGTTTATTATTGAGAAATACAACTATACACCAAACAGAGAGGAAAGTTCTACGGGAGAATGCTTGATAACATTAACAAAATTTTTAAATACGAATAAATAATATTATCATACAGGTTAGAGAATGTTTAATTCGTTCTTTCCAGTTATTCTACTTTTCTATCTAATCAAGGGACTGTAAGCGTAAAAAGCTTTTCTACCCCCCCCCCCCTTTTTTTTTCTTCATTTGGATTGAGATTCATGACGGATATTTTTTTAAGGACTTTTCGTATTCTTTCTGGAGCTTTTAAATAAACTATGCTTTACTTAAGTTACTTCGAGCTCAAAATTTCACACCTTTTACACTAAAAACTATAGAAGGCACAGATGAATGCGTGATAAGGCCATAATAAAATACTTAATTCTTCAATTTTCTTTTTTTTTTTTTCTTTCCTGCTATAAATTTGGCTGTTTGTCTTCTTTTATAACTCCTTACTTTGTGCATTTGACACTTTCATATTCAACATTTGGTTTGAAGTAGAATTCATAAAAGGTTTGACGGTTTTCCTCCAATTTTTCTTCACTGTTATTATGGACAACCTTCACTGTTATTCTGGTTATTCTGGACAATCTTCACTGCTATTCTGCTTTTTATGGACTCTTTTCACTGTTATTTTGGACAATCTTCACTGTTATTCTGGTTATGTTGGACAACCCTTCACTGTTATTCTGGACAATCTTCACTGTTATTCTGGTTATTCTGGACAATCTTCACTGTTATTCTGGTTACCGTATTCTGGACAATCTTCACTGTTATTCTGGACAATCTTCACTGTTATTCTGGACAACCTTCATTTTAATGTATTTTGGACAGTATTAAATTAAGCTATACATGGTACTATACGCATTTTGTCCCGTTTATTGCATAAACTCATCAAGTTCACCTCAGTTAAGTTTACTTAAGATCTCACAATTTGAAGTGATCCTTACCGGGCCGATTATGCTTTTCAAGAAAATGTCAACAAAGCAAACTATGTTTTCTAAACAGACACAAATGAAACGTATGAAAGGTAACCTCGCTGAAGTGTATCGCCCATTTTTTCTTCTTTATATTCAAGATAAAGCTAAATTGAAATACACCCAAAAAGCTATATAGTGTAAACACAGCATGAACATCAAAACAAACTCAGTTTTTTATCCATAGGAGACCGGATAAACATGTTATTTATTATATAACTGTTGAAATGTCGGCCCTTGTTAAGCATGCTTTGTTTGCATTATAATTAAAGGAAATATAAAGTGCCTAAATAAAAATTTCCCTATGGGAAGTTTAAGTGAACATTACTTAAATTTACAAGAAATATTTAATTTCTAACCTCTGTGTAACCTAATGTTGATATAAAGAATAGATTACAAACAACAAATAAAAGAGGATATGCTAAACTCATTTTATCACCTGTAAGTAGCTAGAGGTCATGCTAAACTGGTACCTAAGGCTCATTTTATCACCAGTCAATAGCTATAGGTCATGCTAAACTGGTACCTAAGGCTCATTTTATCACCTGTATGTAGCTAGAGGCCATGCTAAACTGGTACCTAAGGCTCATTTTATCACCTGTAAGTAGCTAGAGGTCATGCTAAACTGGTACCTAAGGCTCATTTTATCACCAGTCAATAGCTATAGGTCATGCTAAACTGGTACCTAAGGCTCATTTTATCACCTGTATGTAGCTAGAGGCCATGCTAAACTGGTACCTAAGGCTCATTTTATCACCAGTCAATAGCTATAGGTCATGCTAAACTGGTACCTAAGGCTCATTTTATCACCTGTATGTAGCTAGAGGCCATGCTAGCTGGTACCTAAGGCTCATTGCATCACTTGTAAGTAGCTCTGTTAATGAAATAAGTATGATATCATGTTTGCCAATATGACTTACATATATTTTACATACATAGCATAACTTTTCCGTAGATGAAGCTGACGTATGGCGGAGACTGAAATGCACGTATCATGTTCATTTATTTATTTATTCATTTTCAAATTCCATAACCCTTGACCGAAATAACACACGTATCTATGATATTGCACTAAACAAATTAATGAAATAATGTATATTTGATATTTATTTTGCAGAGAAGAATTAGTTAATCCATAGGAACATTATTATTTGAAGTGGAAAGGCACATGAGTGACAAATATGAATGAATTTTTAACTTTAAACAGATTAAAAATTATCTTTCTTATAATTGATCAATAGCAATGTTCCTTTGTGATATACACGTTTTATAACTTCCCATTTTGTGCAGTGACACAAAATATATTTTTACCAGAAGCAAAGTTCATGCAAGATCGTAAAAATTGCCTTCAATTATGGAAGACCTTTTCTATTTAATTTCACCATAAATCATATCAGTATCATATTATTTTATAATTTATCAAATGACTAGACTATTGTCGTATTTACATTAATAAATCCATATCATACTTGTGTCATATTACACACGTATAAATAACGCCGTCATGCTATGTAAAGGCGTAATGTCAGTGGCATCCGAGTGTGTTCAGAATTGTTCGATACACTGTTTTTACGTTTTTTTTTTGGATTAAAATCAGTATTTTTGGTGTCATGTGATTTTCGCCGGGTCTCGCAAAAGCTGAAAGATCCTATTCTATAGATTGTAGATAATGCAAGGTCAAACATGCCAATCGCACATGTATTTGACGCGGTTCAATTCAGTAATAAGCTCTAAATATTTTAAGTAATATTTGACTTGGGTGATCTTGATGTTAACAAAAATTGCAAGCAGGTGAAGGTAGTTTTTTAAACAGACAATATTTAAAAAAATGAAAGACGATTCTGCTGAGGTAAGCCTATATCTACCCTCTTTATTGTCACCATGAAGCTTAAATGAAATACATGAAAGAGTCAATTAAACAAACGACACTACAAATACGATGCATCTTTAAGTATCAGATCATGGTAGGCCATGTAAATATGACTGTTATCACATACATAAGGGGATAGTCCCTTTTCAAGATTTAAAAAAAAAAACTATCTGAAGATAAATATGAAGCACTTCACCAAATTATCGGATAAAAAAAATTGAGAAATCGAACGCAAATTTCGAATCCTGCAGAATAGAAAAATATATGAAAGTGAACTTGACCGACCACCCATTTCCCTTTCTTCTTATAGAAATATTAAAGTGAACTTGACCCACCACCCATTTCCCTTTCTTTCTATAATATTCAATTTGAAGCTTAATGGAAATACTTGAAAAAGTCTGTTAGATAACAACGTGAGTACAATGCATGCACGTTTCATATTCCTAACAGACCACAATAAGCATGTTAAATTTCGGCACTTTTTAAGATCTGAAGAGAATTATTAAGAGTCGAAGTCTAGTATAGTTTATGCTTAGTTTAATAAAGGATGAATACATTTTATGTTTCATATTTAATTTGTTACTTTTATATATCCTAACTGTGATTTAACAAGTAAATATCCATTTTTTTTTTAAAAAACGGCCAAAATCGATTAGTGCACAAATTTCATTTTATCACTAGTGAATAAATCACAAGACAATGTCTTCTACACTGTCAGGTAAAGTTTCATTGATTTGACTATAGTAATAGATATAAAAAAAATATAAATAGTGAAATATATTTATCATAAAAATTACATAAAATCCAGCCAAGAACTTTTCTCAGATGACATTGGCTATATCAATGTATGATTCAAGTTACGATGTTGCATGCAATACATTGCGTGACTCAAAACTGATCGATATTTGTTTCCCCGATTTTCTCTTTCTCTGTCCGTCAATGATTGTCCTTCTCTCATATCCATATACCTGAATATACATATCATTTTGTCTACATCTACATGCATATCTAATTCTCCATCTATTTATACTTACGCTATTATGCATAATTAAACCCTTTTATATCTATCTATCTGCATGGGCACTGGCTGTTTTGTTTTTTTTTTGCTTTCTGTTTTTCTTCATACACAGATCTTGACCTTTTGAACAGACCGGTAGAAGTTTAGACATAAATAAAAACTTGCAATCATAACATTTTGATGCCTGCTTTTGTTCAGCTTATTTTCGAGACGTAACCAACGTATAAATCGTAGTTATGAATGGCAAAGTTTCGGGGTTAACATAAAATACATGTGAAATTTGCAAATTGTGTACACAACATAAAAGAATAAAAAAAATGCTGTACCTGAGATACTGACGACGACCGTAGTGAAAGCTTCATTAAGAAAGCTCTCTCTATCTCTCTCTGTTTACTTAAGCACTCAATGTGCATGAAAATATTCAGCAATCTTGATAGAAACGTTTTGAAAATGTATTGTAAACGTTTATTTTATTTTGAGAAGAAGGTAAAATATAATTACCTTTCCTATTCCCTTTTAGATTCCCTATTTTGAAATGGTTGATATTGATGGAGGGGTCTTTTCTATACAACAGGACTATTGACTTGATAGTATGCATCAATCAAGCATAGTCTAGGAGAAGCAGTATTTACCGCTTCATATAGCGAGTTAAACTGGTTTGGAAACAGGCTGAAGAGTCTTGTCAAGCGATTAAAATGATTTTAGGTGGTCAGGCTCAATCGATCAATCAGTCAATCAATTAATCATTCAAACAATCAATTTGGTTCTGTATGTCTGTCCGTTTATCTATCTGTCGATTCATCTATATATGTCAAACAATGTATTCTTATGTATGTATGTATGTATGTATGTATGTATGTATGTATGTATGTATGTATGTACATACCTATCTAGCTATAAACCTACTGCTAATCTACCACCTTATCTATCTCCATGGGTATTGACTGTTTAGTTTTTCTCGCTTTCTTTGTATGCAGGTCTTTCAGTTTTGAACAAACCGGTTGAAGTTTAAGCATAAATGCAAAGCTGGATTGACAGAGTTTTTAAGCCTGCTTTTGATCAACCATTTCCAATACTTAACCTATAAATTACGTGTATTTATTGCAATATCACAAAGACGAACATCTAATGTATTTGAAATGTGCACAATATGTACACGGATTAAAGGGGCTCATAATCACCGACAATAAAATGAATCATTCAGACATATTCCGCAAAGGATAATCGGTCTTATTAATTTATTTATTTATTTATTTAAGTTTGATATTAAGCCTTCTCTTATTAAAAGGTAAAGTACTTGAACAAAATGTGTTACAAGATTGATTACTTGTGATGTCATCTAACTGAAAAATCTTTGCTTTCAATAGGCTGTTTAGATCTAATATTTGAATCGGAGTTTGCTTTATAAAAACAAACATTAAATACAATAAATACATTCAAGGAGCGCAACGGAGGAACTTTTCATTATATACTACCTTCTTAAACATCAATCCACGTCTTAATAATTGATTTAGCAATAGCTCCAAGGCATATAGTATGTTATATGAATGGCGCAAATAATTGCCCTCAAGTGTATATTTACCTTTATTAAATGCAGTAATTTCTTTCATAATATAGTAAATAGTCGACTGTCTATATTCCAAAGCTTTCTGTCGAATGGACTTTTTAAGTCAGTCCCGACATTCTTATTCAGCCTAACACACATTTCGCCTGATTTTTTTTTTATAACTTATGTTCATCCACAGAGTTTTGGGCTGACTATTAGGGGCGATCTTGCTAACTATTTGGTTCAAAAGAGTTGCTGTACCTAGTGAACCAACTTAACTGTATTGTTATCATCAGTATGTCATACACTCTCTTAGTTTATTTTAAACATATTTAATTGCCATAAATGTTAACAAATAGGGTCGGGCTACAAGTTCTCACAACTTAGAATAAACACTTCCCCTACAATTGATAAGATATTTACATGGATAGAGGCACTAAATTAATATGATTTCATACAATTTTTCTGTAAGCATACATGATTTAGGGAAAATATATGTATGAGAGAGAGAGAGAGAGAGAGAGAGAGAGAGAGAGAGAGAGAGAGAGAGAGAGAGAGAGAGTAAATTAATGATCGTGGCAGAAATTGGACAAGAGTACATACACCAAAACGAATACAATAGCTAACAATTAAGAACATCATGTCTTTCTTTATTAAAATAGCAGTAATTAATTCAGTAGAGAAATCAAATTTTGAATACTCCTTAATTATATAGAGCGTTTCATGTCTTTAATATATGTTTGGAACAAGTCAAATAAGCGAATATTAACGTTCGCTGTAAAGTCAGATGATCGGTATAACAAATTATTTGTAGTTGCTGGTATAAAGATGATTTTGATTTTGAACCAATTTCCTACGCTGTTCAATTTAGTATTTGCAAGTAAATCTGTAATGGTATGCATTTTCTATATCATCACCACAAGCACACAATGAATTGTCTCTCAAATGATTAAAATATAAATCATTATGTAAATCACTACAGTTATTTCTAATTCTAGTATGCAAAATAGATCATTTAATGTTACCAAACAAAAAACAAAAAAAAAAAAAAACAAATGAGAAGGCACTAATGTTGTCTTAGCCTCAGTTTTACTTCTGAAGATAGGATATTTACTTTCACCTTTTATTGAATGTGGGAGTGAATTCCAAACATGAAGAGCAGAGTGTATAAATGAGTTTCTACTTATTTCGAGTCTGGTGTTAATTTGATTAAAATTATTCCTATTTCTAAGATTATACCTGTTTTTCTCACCAACCAGTGGTGGCAGAAGGTCAGTAAGATACGAAGGAGAGACAGCGTATACAAATTTATGACAGTAACATAGGTTATGAAACTTTCGTATATCTGCCAAGGTAGGCCAACCAGTTTCTTCATAAATCTTACGACACGATACACTTCTAGTAAGACCAGTCACAATTCTCACTGCTTCTAATTGTAGCTTTTCTAAATTAAGAGAGTCTTCAGCGGAACAGCCATCCCATACAACATCAGCATACTCTAGTAAGGGGCGGATGTATGTAAAATATATCCTTTCTAACGTTTTTCGGCTAAATTTATATTTAAGTATTTTCAAGGCAGTTATCATTTTTGAGGTTGACAGAAATATGTTATCAATATGTTTGGTCCAGTTGCCTAGACTACTGAAAGTTACGCCAAGATGTTTATGGAACTCAAGAAAAGAGAGGATTTCGTTTTTGAATTTTAGTTCAGGAAAAAAACGGATTCTAGCTTACGCGCGAATAACATTACCTCAGTTTTAGTTGGATTGAAGTCAACGAACCACTGTTTAAACCAATCGTCAATCGTTTGTAAATATGTGTTCAGTACATATTCAATTTCGTAAGTATCATTTGATGAATACACCAGTGAGCTGTCATCAGTAAAGAGTCTCGTTGCACTCAAGAGGTCGTCGCCTTTAACATTAATATACACAATAAATAATAACGGACCTAAAACAGAACCGTGTGGTACGCCAGCCGCAACATACTGGCTACTTGATTCGGCAGTATTTACAAAAAATGTTTGTAGTCTATTAGATAGGTAGTCAGAGAGCCAATCACAAAGAGAGCTATCAATGCCATTGCACTTTAATTTATGTATTAGACTTTAATGCCAAAAACGATCAAATGCTTTAGAGACATCGCACAAGACCACACACATGTCATCCTTGTTATCAAGCGCAGTGCAAATACTATGGTACATATCTATGGGCTGAGATACTGCAGGATTGTTTGGAAGAAAACCGGATTGATATTTGAAAATAAGATAATCTGAGTGTAGGTGGTTGTAGAGATGTTTTTTAAAAAATCTGTCCGTACCTTTCCCAACACAAGTCAATAGTGAAATAGGCCGGTAATTTGAAGGATCACTGGCACATCCCTTTTTATACACTGGCATTACTCTCGCTGTTTTCCATAAAGATGGAAACATTTTATTTTAGCAAGGGACATGTTGAATAGAATACAGAGTGGTTTAACTATGGATGCGACGGTTCCTTTGAGCATATGGTGACTTATTTTATCCACGCCACATGCCTTGTGGGTGGGTAAAGTGTTGATTACATCTAAAATGTCTTGTTCTGCTATTAATATATTAGTTAGCTTGTTATTAGATTTTTTAGTTTATATCCGGTATATTGATATTGGTGTCATCAACCTTCGCTGTAACAGCGAGAAAGGAATTAAGACATTCTGCTTTTTCGACATTTGAAAATGCTACATGTAACGAAACATTCGCATTAATGCTCCTTCATGGAGGTATTGAGGTTGAAAACTTTTCTTTGACAAAATGACGCACACGTTTCCAATAATCTTTAGAGTTTACATCAATATAATCAATATTCTCCAAGTTACGAATACTGGTTTCCTTTGCTATTTTTTCTGGTTATTGAGTTTGTTTCGTTATTTTTTGTATTTTTCCCAGTGACTCGGATTATTACTATTAATATATATTTTTTATGCGGCCGCGCTTCCTGCTTGTTCTGAGTAAGTATTGTGCCATCATACGAACATTTGTCCCTCAGCCGAACGGTTACTGTGCGTAATGGTATACAATCTTTAGCAAATTGAATATACGACGAAGTAAAAGTTGCAACGGCATCATTGACATTACCAGAAGTTCCTAACTGAGTTGTCTAGTCTATACCTGTTATAAGATTATAAATTTTGTCAAAAAATCCTCTTTATTATAAAGCTATACTTCTCTCTTATAACAGGTTAAAGATTCAGTATGCAGCCGAGTAAATTAAATAGGAGGCCTTGTGATCACTTACATTTGCATCAACAGAGATAATTCCAGATTGAAGAACATCTATGGTTGGAGATATAATAATTGGATCTAACAGAGTTGCAGAGCTATCTGTTAATCTGGTCGGCTCAGTTATTATATTTTGCATGTCATTAAGCATCATCACCTCTCTGAGACTTTAGAATTCAGCACTGGGTAAGTCATCGTTTAAATCACCCATAATTATAATATTATCACAGATACTGAAGCCCCGCTCAATGATGATATTCAATGAGTCCCAGAAGTGTTATGGCGCAGATGGAGGATGGTAGATGACAAGTAATACATATTTCATAACTTTTACACATATTTCTATCCCTGTTGCTTCAAGATTACGTATCAACAGATCGGTACATGGTTTGAAAATAAAATTTTCTGAAATATATACTACTACACCTCCCCCACGATATGTGCGATCACGCCTAATTTTGGTTTATGATAACCGTCTAACTTAAAATCATCGTCAGTAATGTTATAACCTAGATGAGTCTCTGTAAGTGCAATAATGTCAAAATCATCAAAATGTGAGACAAAATCTAATGTATGGCGAACAGATTTAATATTTAAACGTACAAAAGATAACGTACTATCCGTTGATGACGTAAGTGAAGTATTGGAGCTGTAGGAATCAGATGAATCTGAATCTGATATAGATATTGGACCTGGATTCAGCTCAATGTCCCCGGAAAATATAAGAACTAGAAACAACCATAACATACGAATGGACAAATTTGTGAACACAAGATTTGCAAAAGCATTACATCTTAAGAGTAATTTTATCATATCTATTGGTACTACTGACATGTAGCAAAAACTCTGATAATGCAGCATTACAACATAAGAACGGTACAACGA
The DNA here is from genome assembly GCA_029931535.1 of Margaritifera margaritifera. Classification (NCBI taxonomy): domain Eukaryota; kingdom Metazoa; phylum Mollusca; class Bivalvia; order Unionida; family Margaritiferidae; genus Margaritifera; species Margaritifera margaritifera. Next base: position 1,720,897 of record JAQPZY010001672.1, on the reverse strand, counting down.
AAAGCCAACTAAATATTATTATAACAGTGCCTTTACCCACTGTAATAAGCAGATTCAATAAATACAGCATCATTACAGTTCAACCTTTTCTTACTAGGTACAATTCTAGCTCTAATGAGGAAAAAACCGATGCTTATCCTACAGTATGCTTTAACGTCAATAATAAGACGGACTTTGCCTCGTGATTTAACTCTTCAAAACACATTTCATAAAGTGTAACATATAAAATGCAACCTGTCACAGTCAACAGTAGATGAAAGAAGAAATGCAGAGTATAAATAACACAATGAAGGAAGAATAAATGCATAGATAATGAAAGAGAAGAAAAAAATTGCTTGTTGATTTTACTTGACTCTATTGGTTTCACTTTCTTTCTGTTACATATTTTAAGACCTAGAGTCGTAACAACTGTGCTATTAGATCGTTTGAGCGCAGGAGCGTATGAAATCGCAAGAGCATATGTCACAGTAAGAACATACGAAATTGGCTACCAGTTCGGTGTGGACCTTCCATGGCAGCTTAGCATTATGATTTTCTTTGTGGAAGTGCTTCTAATCTTTTAGTAAACGAGTACGGTTTTACTGACAAATAATACATTTTGAAACACCCTACCGCACATATTTTGACGATATCAAGCAATAAAAAAACTCCCAACTCCAAAAAAAAGTTCTCTGGGCGGTCGTCACTGATCCGACGTTCCGATTAATCCGCGTCGCGAGAAAACGTTCTTCGGACAATATGAGTTCATCTAGAAAAACTTACGTGATATAAAATAATTTCTCATCTCATAAAATGTTATTGTATTAAGGATTCAAACTATTGGATCTCTATTAATATCTATGGTCCTTTTGTGAAATAAACTGCATTATGGTTAGGAATGATTCTACTTTTCGAAATATACAAAAAGTTGAAATGACAATTATTTCTCGAGGGACGTTGTGCCTGGGCTGTGTAATTATACAAGCCCTTTTTCATCGAAGAGCTAGAGCGGTAGCACCTAATAATTCTTCCAAATCTCCGATTGAAGAAGTTACCAAAAGTCACTACAAGTACTTGACAAAAAAGAATGGAAGGAAAATAAGAATGTACCTTAGCAATTACTTCTACAATGGTTAAAACAGCAATTGTCTAATATATAGATAAACGTCCTTCCAATGCAAACAAAGTAATACAACTATACAGAGAAATAACTTTTAGAAAACCATGTAAGCATGTAATAGCTTCTAATGAAAGTAAATATGAACGTCAGAACAACTTTAACTCCGTTTACATTGCATACAAATATAACCACGCAAACTGTTGTAAAATTATTGTTTAACTTTTGTGCTCTTCAGACTGTTGTCTGGATTGCAAAGTACATCGTTCTTTGCTCTTGCTATTATTTTTGTAGTAGTTGTTGTATTTCATGTTAAGATATTCCAACGCACGTATCAGACTTATCCAATCAACTAAATAGAATATCGTCCCAGGGAGACGATATCTCCAAAACCAACGCTCGTAAGATGATTAAGAAAAATACATGATATCGTCTTATGATAATGACCTAATATAAACCATAGGAAAACTCTTATTATTCGATTCCACATTGTATGCCATTGACCATTTTGACCATTGCAGACTATCTCAAAAGTATATACCATTAAATTATAATCGGTGTTATTTCTTCTTCTTTTTTCTTTTGAATACAAAACATTACCTATTAGATTTAAACCAGTTGAATCCCAGCTTTTGTGGTTTATTGATTGCTGTCGTTTGTATTCCAGAGTCATATGGGTTTCAGCTGCGTCATTGGATTTCAAGTAAGATTTACAAAGTCAGGAGTAACATTTACGATCATGTTGAGTAATGCTTTATGACGGAGGGGCAAGTGATATCAAATCCACAGTCAGGAGTAAATAATTCAGAAAGTCTCTCAAAACCTAGCAAAGTGCTGGCAAATTTATACAGGGCAAATTCTTGAAGACTCGAGGAGCAAACAGCTTGTAAAAAAAATAATTATTTTAACCAGTAATTGTGACGGTATTATTTGATGACAAAAAAGAAACACCGTTCCAGAAAAATGTTTGCAGTCATACAAGGAGAGAGAGCGAGAGAGAGAATGACGTAATGGTGATGGCAATACATTTGCGTTGGTCCACTAGGCAGCCCTTTTGATCCAAATAGTTAACAAGATCGCCCCTAATAATCAGCCCAAAACTCTGCGGATGAACAAAAGTTATAAAAGATCCGACGTAATGCGTTTTAGGTTCAATACAACTGTCGAGATAGATTTCAGAACTCCTTTCGACAGAAAACATTGGCAAACTATCTATTAAATCATGAAAGAAATGACTGGATTGAATGAAAGTATATATACACTTCAGGGCAATTATTTACGCCATTCATATAACATACAATATGCTTTGGAGCTATTGCTAAATTATTATTAAGACGTGGATTGATCTTTAAGAAGGTAGCATGTACTAAAAAGTTCCTCCGTTTTGCTCAGTTAATGTATTTATTGTATTTAATGTTTATTTTGATAAAGCAAACTCTGATTCAAATATTTGATCTAAACAACCTTTTGAAAGCAAATATTTTTCAGTTAGATGACATCAGAAATAATTGATCTTGTAACACATTTTGGTTAAGTACTTTACCTTGTAATAAGAGAAGGCTTAATATCAAACTTATATAAATAAATAAACAAATAAATAAGACCAGTTTGTGATTATTCTATGCGGAATATCTCTGAATGATACATTTTATTGTCGGTGAATACCAGTCACCAGGTCAGTGTTCTTACAGTCGTACTCTTTAATCCGTGTACACACTTTGCACATTTAAAATACATTTTATATTAGTCTCTAAGATATTTCAATAAATACCCGCAATTTATACGTAGGTTAAGTATTGGAAATGGTTGATCAAAAGCAGGCTTAAAAACTCTATCAATCCAACTTTGTATTTATGCTTAAACTTCAACCGGTTTGTTCAAAATTGGAAGACCTACATATAAAGAAAGAGAGAAAAACTAAACAGTCAATACCCATGGAGATAGATAAAGTGGTAGATTAGTAGTAGGTTTATAGCAAGATAGCTATGGTGGTAATTAGGTAGGTACATACATACATACAAATACATGGTTAGACACATTGATAGATGAATCGATAGATAGATAAACGGACAGACACACAGAACCAAATTGATTGTTTGAGTGATTCATTGGCTGATTGATTGATTGAGCGATTAAGCCTAACCACCTAAAATCATGGTCTATTTTAATCGCTTGACAAGACTCTACAGCCTTTTTCTAAACTAGTTTAATTCACCATATGAACCGGTAAATGCTGCTTCTCCTAGAGTGTATGCTTGATTGATGCATACTGTCAAATCAATAGTCCTGTTGTATAGAAAAGACCCCTCGACCCATATCAACAATTTCAAAATTGGGGATGTAAAAGGGAATTGGAAAGATAATACTATTTTAACTTGTTCTCAAGATAAAATTAACGTTTCCATACATTTTAGAAACGTTTCTATCTGGATTCATTAATATTTTCATGCACATTGAGTGCTTAAGTTAAAATTCAGAGAGAGAGAGAGAGAGAGAGAGAGAGAGAGAGAGCTTCTTAATGAAGTTTTCACTACTGTCGTCGTCAGTATCTCACTTCCAGTATCTTATATTGTATTTTGTGCACACATTTTGCAAATTTCATATGTATTTTATGTTAGTCCCTGAAACTTTGCCATACATGTCAGCGATGTATACGCTGGTTATCTCTCAAACTTTGCCATACATGTCAGCGATGTATACGCTGGTTATCTCTCAAACTTTGCCATACTTGTTAGCAATGTATACGCTGGTTATCTCTGAAACTTTGCCATACATGTCAGCAATGTATACGCTGGTTATCTCTGAAACTTTGCCATACATGTCAGCAATGTATACGCTGGTTATCTCTGAAACTTTGCCATACATGTCAGCGATGTATACGCTGGTTATCTCGCAAACTTTGCCATACATGTCAGCGATGTATCCGCTGGTTATCTCTCAAACTTTGCCATACATGTCAGCAATGTATACGCTGGTTATCTCTGAAACTTTGCCATACATGTCAGCAATGTATACGCTGGTTATCTCGCAAACTTTGCCATACATGTCAGCAATGTATACGCTGGTTATCTCGCAAACTTTGCCATACATGTCAGCAATGTATACGCTGGTTATCTCTGAAACTTTGCCATACATGTCAGCAATGTATACGCTGGTTATCTCTGAAACTTTGCCATACATGTCAGCGATGTATACGCTGGTTATCTCGCAAACTTTGCCATACATGTCAGCGATGTATACGCTGGTTATCTCTCAAACTTTGCCATACATGTCAGCAATGTATACGCTGGTTATCTCTCAAACTTTGCCATACATGTCAGCAATGTATACGCTGGTTATCTCTCAAACTTTGCAATACATGTCAGCAATGTATACGCTGGTTATCTCGCAAACATTGCCATACATGTCAGCGATGTATACGCTGGTTATCTCGCAAACTTTGCCATACATGTCAGCGATGTATACGCTGGTTATCTCTCAAACTTTGCCATACATGTCAGCAATGTATACGCTGGTTATCTCTCAAACTTTGCCATAGATGTCAGCGATGTATACGCTGGTTATCTCTCAAACTTTGCCATACATGTCAGCGATGTATACGCTGGTTATCTCTCAAACTTTGCCATAGATGTCAGCGATGTATACGCTGGTTATCTCGCAAACTTTGCCATACATGTCAGCGATGTATACGCTGGTTATCTCTCAAACTTTGCCATACATGTCAGCAATGTATACGCTGGTTATCTCTCAAACTTTGCCATACATGTCAGCAATGTATACGCTGGTTATCTCTCAAACTTTGCCATACATGTCAGCAATGTATACGCTGGTTATCTCTCAAACTTTGCCATACATGTCAGCAATGTATACGCTGGTTATCTCTCAAACTTTGCCATACATGTCAGCAATGTATACGCTGGTTATCTCTCAAACTTTGCCATACATGTCAGCAATGTATACGCTGGTTATCTCTCAAACTTTGCCATACATGTCAGCAATGTATACGCTGGTTATCTCTCAAACTTTGCCATACATGTCAGCAATGTATACGCTGGTTATCTCTCAAACTTTGCCATACATGTCAGCAATGTATACGCTGGTTATCTCTCAAACTTTGCCATACATGTCAGCAATGTATACGCTGGTTATCTCTCAAACTTTGCCATACATGTCAGCAATGTATACGCTGGTTATCTCTCAAACTTTGCCATACATGTCAGCAATGTATACGCTGGTTATCTCTCAAACTTTGCCATACATGTCAGCAATGTATACGCTGGTTATCTCTCAAACTTTGCCATACATGTCAGCAATGTATACGCTGGTTATCTCTCAAAAATACGCTGAGAAAAAGCAGGTATCTAAGTATTATGAACGCAAGTTTTTTTTATGTTTAAACTTCGACCGGTCAAGGTCAAAAGGTCAAGATCTGTATATGAAGAAAAACAGAAAGAAAAAAAACAGCTAGTGCCCATGCAGATAGATAGATAGATATAAAAGGGTGTAATTATCTATCATAGCGTAAGTATAAGTAGATGAAAAATTAGATATGCATGTAGATATAGACAAAATTATATGTATATTCAGGTATATGAATCTGAGAGAAAGACAATCGTTGACGTACAGAGAAAGAGAAAATCGGGGAAACAAATATCGATCAATTTTGAGTCAAGCAATGGCATTGTTTGCTCATTTAAATGTTTGAGGCAATAAATCCATTATATTCCTTTTCAAAATAATGTCTATATCTATCACAGATTAGTAAACATTGCATGCAACATTGTAATTTGATTCGTACATTTATAGAACCACTGTCATCTGAGAAACGTTCTTGGATGGATTTTATGTAATTTTTATAATATATATTTTTCACTGTTTACATTTTTTTAAATCTATTACTGTAGTCAAATGAATGAAACTTTACCTGACAGTGTAGAAGACATTGACTTGTGATTTATTCACTAGTGATAAGATGAAATTTGTGCACTAATTAATTTTGGCCGTTTTTTTAAATGGATATTTACTTGATAAATCACAGTTAGGATATATAAAAGTAACAAATTAAATATTAAACATAAAATGTATTCATCCTTTATTAAACTTAGCATAAACTATACTAGACTTCGACTCTTAATATTTCTCTTCAGATCTTAAAAAGTGCCGAAATTTAACATGCTTATTGTGGTCTGTTAGGAATATGAAGCGTGCATACATGTTACTCAAGCTGTTATCTAACAGACTTTTTCAAGTACTTCCATTAAGGTTCAAATTGAATATTATAGAAAGAAGGCGAAATGGGTGTTCGGTCAAGTTCACTTTAATATTTCTATAAGAAGAAGGGAAAGTAGGTAGTCGGTCAAGTTCAGTTTTATATATTTTCTATTCTGCAGGATTCGAAATTTGCGTTCGATTTCTCGAATATTTTTTTTCTAAACAATTTGGTGAAGTGCTTCTTTTCAGATAGTTATTTTTTATTAAACATCTTGAAAAGGGACCAAATCCCATTATGCATGTGATAACAGTCATATTTACATGGCCTACCATGATCTGATACTTAGAGATGCATCGTGTTTGTGGTGTTGCTTGTTTAATTGACTCTTTGGTGTATTTCTATTAGGCCTCACGGGTCGATGTGGGTTTACCTCAGCAGAATTCCCTCTCATTTCTTTTAATATTGGCTGTTTAGAAAACTGCCTGTGCTGGTTTGCAATTTTGTGAACATCAAGATCACCCAAGTCAAATATTACTTAAAATATTTAGAGCTTATTACTGAATTGAACCGCGTCAAATACATGCGCCATTGGCATGTTTGACCTTGCATTATCTACAATCTATAGAATAGGATCTTTCAGCTTTTGCGAGGCCCGGCGAAAATCACATGACACCAAAAATACTGATTTTAATCCAAAAAAAACGTAAAAACAGTATGTTGAACAACTCTGAAGCACACTCGGATGCCACGGACATTACGCCTTTACATAGCATGACGGCGTTATTTATACGTGTGTAATATGACACAAATATGGTAATTACTTTATTGACGTAAATAAGACAGTAGTCTAGTCATGTGATAAATTATAATATATTATGATACTGATATAATTTATGTTGAAATTAAGTAGAAAAGGTCGTCCAGAATTGAAGACAATGTTCAAAATCTTGCGTGAACTTTGCTTCTGGTAAAAATATATTTTGTGTCACTGCACAAAATGTGAATTTATCAAACTTGTACATCACAAAGGAACTTTGCTACTGATCAATCATAAGAAAGACAATTTTTATTCTGTTTCAAGTTAAGAATTCACTTTTATTTGTCTCTCATTTGCCTTTCCAATTCAAAGATTAATATTTTTACGGATTAACTAATTCTTCCCTGCAAAATAATATCAAATATACATTATTTAATTAATTTGTATAGTGTAATATCATAAATACGTATGTTATTTCGGTGAAGGGTTATGGAATTTGAAAATGAATAAATAAATAAATGAACACAATACTTGCATTTCATCTTCCGCCTTACGCGAGCTTATGTATGTAATATATATATATATATATATATATATATATATATATATATATATATATATATCATATTGGCAGACGTGGTATCCTACTTACGAGGGGTATTTAAAAAGTTCTGAATATTAGTGCATTGCACAACAAAGTTCTTTATTAGTGAACAGTGCGTCAGTGCAAAAGTACTTCCCTTGCACCTCTGCAGACTTTCTCAGTCTGATTATCCAATTATTAAATGCCATTTTGTATTCACTTTTTTGTATGTTGTTCAAACACTAGAAACTGCACTTCTAACAGCATGACAGCTTTCAAATCGTCTGCCCCTCAGCGAATCTTTGATAACGGGACTCAGCATAAAAATCATTTGGAGCTAAATGTGGGTTGTATGGAGGATGTGGCAAAGTTTGGATGCTGTGCTCCTTCAGGAAGTCTGTCAAGACGGCGGATTTATGCACCGGTGCGTTGTCATGGAGTACATGGATACCTCAGATGCCGGTGCATGGACAGGTGTTTCGGTGTTGCCTTATGACGCATTCAACTGTGCCTTTTTTATAGTTTGTATTGCAAAAGCAGTGAAATGTTTTGTTAGAAGTTAATTAATATAAGGATATTGTAATTAAAAGCTCCAGAAAGATAACGAGAAGTCCTTCCAAAAATATCAGTCATAAATGTAAGTCCAAATGAAACAAGAAAAAGAATATATAGAAAGACAGTCCCTAGATTAGATAGAATATAAAAGTGGAATAACTGGATTTAATTTTTAAAAAAACGTGCTCTGAAAAATCATGTATATATATATATATATATATATATATATATATATATATATATATATATATATATATATATATATATATATATATATATATATATATATATATATATATATGGCTGGTTGAGGAGTGAATGTATCAGCCAAACTGAAAAAAATATGAGTGGATACAGTAAAAGATTCAAGGTAGTGACGATTGAAAAGAGAATTTTACAGTATTACGCATTTCTAAATTAAATCTGCTAAATGATTTCTATCATTTACGAGTCTTGCCAGCAGAGGATTAAATTTTATACAACGTGTTTCATATATTAAATTTTATACAACGTGTTTCATATATTAAATTTTATACAACGTGTTTCATATATTAAATTCGAAAATGCTAGTCTTGGTTAGCAAATGATTCAACAAAATTAAACAAAGGAGTTTAATAAATTCCATTTGAAATTAGCACTGATGTAATTTTCTTTCTATTATCACATGACGAAGATCACTGATTGTTAAGAAAATAGTAAATTAGTGAAAAGATTTAGAAATTGATACAGACGCCTCTGACCTTGCCCTTGTCTCGTTATTAGACGCCTTTGTGCATATTGAGAGAGGTACATATACATGGCATGTCCTAACTCACTGAACTACTTAAAACCGGTTTTCCAAATAACCTACCTAAATAACATGTGCCCATTCACCTTGTTTGTCTTTGAAGAAACCTTAGCCCACCAAGATGTGCCCTCTCCTCCCCCCCCCCCATTTTAAGTTTCAGGCATTTAGGCCCCATCACAGAAGTCACCTAATATTTCTGTAATTCAAATAATCAAGTGGTAATCACGTCGTACAAATTTGTTTTAAACAATAAGATAAACTTATAAAAAGTTATAGGCACACTAAATAAGTTTGTAGTTACTTCCCTAGATTACAGACATTAAAGAAATTAAAATTGACTAAGTTATATCGAAAATGACGAGCCCTGGAGACTCACAAAAGTCACTTTTTAATTTAGTAATTTAAATAATTCATTAAATTAATTTAAATTTCAAAACAAAAGAGTTATAACCAAAATTTGAGAGTTCTTACACAAAATTTAGAAACTAAAAATTACTAGGTTATACTGAAGTTTAGGGCCCCATCACAGAAGGTACCTTATTAATTAAGTAATCAATGATTTTCACTGAAACATCAAAACAATTTATATAAATGAAATAAACACATGACCTATGTAAACTGGTGATATAGGTTTTTAATAGTCCAAAGTTCTCATTAGTTACTCTAATGTTAAGTATTTTATATTGGTTTTTTTATATTCAAGGAAACCAAAAAATGTTTTATAGAAATAAGCATTGCTTATAAATTCTTCTCTTTCTGACTTAATTAAGGCTACTTCATACAAACTTCCAAAATAATAGAATCTAATTGAATTTTCAGTATATTCTAATTCAGATTTAGATGAATCATTAAGAACAGATTTAGAAAAAGTTATTATGTCGTTTAAATTTATTGAAGAAAAAAATATTTAGAAACCTGGAAAATTTGTTCTGTAATATCAGATTGTGTTATTTATCTTGCTGCTACAATAATTGGTTTGTTGCTTGTTATTATAATCAAAGTTATAGAAACAACAGCAAAAATTAAAACGAGTTCCTACAGTCATAAACATAATTATAAACTCTTTGTTTATTTGTTTCATAAGAAAAGCAAAAAACTGTGTTGTCTATATCTGTAAGAATAACGTCTTCTTCCTCGAACTTATGAACTTTGGTGTCATCGACATTATTCTTGTTATCTTTAACTTTGTCGTCTATCTTTTGTCTAATTCTTACATACTGATTATCAGCTTCAGGTATTAAAATCTTCCCAAAGTCAGTATTTATATCAGTATTCATTCCTTGAATAAATGTATCAGATGATTTTTGCAAATTGTTATTATAACCTATTATGCTACCTATTTTCATCACCATACATCCTAGAATTAAAAATATTATATCACCACCATGTTACCTAGAATTAAAAATACTCCATCACCACCATATTACCTAGAATTAAAAATATTCTATCACCACCAGCATCATAGTTTTCTCTAGCTTTAGAATCTGAAATATTATCTATTATTATTGAATATTATTGAAATATTATTGAAATCTTATTGTAATATTTTCATCTCAGTCATACCCTTGCTGTCTTAAAATTATATTTTCAATCAACTTTTTTACAGTAATTTGTACAGTTGATACAGACTGTTTAATAGCTGTTCTATTTTGTACTTGACCACCTAAAATACATATCACGTTAGACCTGGTACCTTTATTCACTCTAGATATTATTTCAACTGTTAGACTATTGCTGTCTTGTAGAAAAAAAAATAAGTCCATCCCATTGTTTCATCACCTGGCAATAATTAGTTTATTTCTGCAGCAAATATTTTTCTCCGGTATTCAACTGTTCCGTATTTGAAAGTAGATGTGAAACCTGTAAATTGGTTTTACTAACTCTGGTATATTTTGATAAGTTAAATGCCAGCAAGATATTCCACATCATGATGTTGCCGTCCGTACTGCTCAGTTTAACTCTGCTCTAAATCTGTTTAAAGAATCAGCATTATCAAATTTTAAAGTATCAGTATCAAACTTATCTAATGGTTTCTATCAAGAATGTATATTTATGTGTAGTATATCTTTATCTTTTTAAATAAATTTGCTATTCTTTTATCAGCTGGAGCATTAAACTGAGTCGGAGGACAATAATAAGATGCACTGCTTGTTAGTTTGTGAAGTCCATTGATTTGATAAAGTTATTAGAGTGAATTGTCTAAAGTTGGTAAAAAGTTCCATTTGATTAATTCTACTTTTTAGTCTTTTTAAAATTTGTTTTTGTTAAAAAAAACATTCTTGGACTGGGTGTTTATCCCCGCTAAATCAGTTAGTTCCCCAGGAGCAGCGGAACATAGCCAAATTGCTACCACCGGTTTTGCGCCCAGTCTCTAGTATAAACGGCTTTGGAAGCGGGTTCAGCCGTTACCTTTTTAACGCTATTTACATCTTTTGAATCCATTAGTTTATTCAAATATAGAAAAATTTACCTCACTGTGAAGTAAGTCTTGACTGGTCAAGGCTGAATGCAGTAAATATCATTGAATCAAAAATACAGACCCACTGATTGTTTTCAGGTAAAGCTGAGAACTGTATATGAATACAGGCAGATGTTAAGTAATGTAATTATCAACTTGAAGAAAAATTGATACTCTCTAGTTGAGTAATAGACTTAGCTACTTACTGGTAATCAAATCATCTTTTTCAAATTAGTTCGATATGTTTTTAGTTTTGTACTAGTGGAGCATAGTCTATTTTGTTGCCTATTGTTTATTTATGACTTGATAATATACAACTGAGAAAAAAAAAATTCATTTCAACTTAAATCATTCGTTCTCTTCAAACTGAGCAGAGGGAATAACTGATTAAGATACTTTTACATTGCTCTTCAAATCTGGCAAGTAAATAGGAAATTCTTTAACATTTCTGAAAGGTAAACACTTATTTAATGAAAGCCATATTTATATGATTCTTTTTGATATGGTACATAAAGATACGTGGTATTTACACTGATATTATATTGACTTTCTGACGTAAACTTCATATTGAAGGTAAACGAAGGTAAAAGTAGTCGGAGTATAATAGATAAGTTTCCTTTATTATTTTTCCATGATTTCAATTTAGAAACAGTCGTTCGCCTCTTGAAATTGTCTTGAAGATCACGATAATTCCCTTCAAGTATCACCTTAAATGTTTGGGTCTTTTTTGTGCATTGACTGAAATTGAAAAGATTGGTCAGCATATTATACGAGGATAAAACGTATGTTTAACCTTACATAACGGAATACTGGTATAATTAAAGGTGGACTTAAACGGAGAAGGTTGTCCGGAATTGGTTCTAAAATGTATGAATTTGCATAACTCTGCTTCAAGTAAGCATACGGACTTTTTAAACTGCACAGGAAGGGTTGTAAAATCCATATCACAATGTAACATTGCTAGTTAGGGATGACATACAATTATTTATTACTAACATAACACAAGTTTGGCAGATAAGGGTATCTTGTAAAACACAAATAATAACGCTTGACCTCTGTTTGGAACAGATCTAAAAAAAAATATCCTTATTTGCCTTTTGTCTGCTTTTGGGCTTCCATGAATGACGTAATTATGTCCACTACAAGTAATTAATATGTGTCCGTAAAGAGTGTTTCTTAATTATACATAATTTAATTTAATTGTTTCGTTTCATATTTTATATACGCACGGTATCTTAGATATATCGTTATGGGATATTAAAAATAAATAAGAATGATGTTTATGTCGCCGCCTGTTGCATGTGTAGCCATCATCTCTGTGAATGTTCCCAAGTCCCTTTCTCATTCGGCTCCAGTGACCTATGATATTTGACCTTTCTTCCCTTGGATCTCTTGAAATATTCACAAGTTTGTTAAACATATGTGCACATTCTGATGGAAAGCAACTGAGGCACATTTTTGTGCAGTAGCTGATTTCCATCACATTTTGGCACCGACCGTTAAAAGGGAAAACAACTAAAAAGGACGGAAAATAGCTCTGTAAAAATTCAAAAAAAGCTCTAGCGAAATTTATCGCAGGTGATACAAAAATGAAACTAATTAGTAACAATATTTCCATCACGCAACTGATGAAGTTCACTGGCATTTTGATAATAGATATATAGTATACAATACAAAGAATCTGTACAGTAACTGCAACCACTTTTTGACATTGCATAAATTTCACTCTGTCAGGTTTAAGTTCTGATGGCCCGGTGGGCTACAGGCTTGGTCTAGAAGAAATACGTCTGAATCCAGCAGCATGGTTTTCGAGGTCACACATCGGCGATGTGTTAAGTGCCAAGATCCACAACAACAATTACAACCCTTGATTCTCATTCACCTGCAAAAGTGCATGAGAAAAGAGTTGAAAAGACAGACCCGGCGAAAGTTGTCGCCCCTGGCAAAAGTGGTCGAAAGTAAAACATAACTATCGCCACTTTATGCATTTACCTGTATCATGTAGTATAAACATTATAAACTTTGTACCATCAAATCAAAATAAATAAGCTGTATTTTAATTAAGTTACATAAAGAATACGGTGTATCATTCAAAAACGTTCATTATTATTATCACAGGTTTGCAGACGAGACGCTAGAAAAGAGAAGTCAGACAAATTTAGTTTGCTTACAGTGCCTGAATGGATATTTAGAATAATAATTTAACTTTATTTTCAAACTCACGTCTCTTGAAAAGCTTCAGATAAAGGAAAAATTTCATATTAGTACGAGGGATAGATTAACGGGAATAAAATACCACATTATACCATATTATTTAATTTTCAGTAGGATTTTAAAAAATGTATTTCGGTCTGGAATTTTCGTGAGAGGTTTCCATCGATTTTCTATTTACGATGGAAGAAGAACTGTTCAAACATAACCATTCTGGCAAAAGGTTACAAGTTTTCTGGATTTTTTACTTTCATTGTTTTTTTTTTTTCTTTCTATTTTTAATCTTAGAGTCCAAGTGAGAGGGATGTTTCTTGATCATGTATTCACAGGTAAAGTTTGAATGTACAGTTTGCTAAATTTTGTTGGCTTAAATCCATTATTTGGGGGAACAAAAAACACAAGAAAATATCAATTTTGTTAAGAGTGTGATATTCTTATTTTAAAAATGTATGGTTCGATATGTGAAAAATAAATATTCACTTCTGCTCCAAAGGATAAATAAGCCTATCAATCGAAGCGTCCCGAAAATCCCATACAAGTCTATACTTAACATGAAAAAGCAGCTATTTCTGTGTCACATCCATCGGCAGGATATTTATGACTGGTAGATTTTAGGTCAATACATGTTTCCATCTGAGAGTATGCATAGTTTGTAACTGAATTACAGAACATCAGCATACTGCATTCCATCTCAATTATATAGGTGTAGTACAAATCGATGTGGGTTCATACCAACAGTTTCTAGTTTTCACGTGTCCACCTTTAGGCCGTCGCAAAAATCAGCCGATGCCAAGCTCTTTTCCCTGCTTCGTGCTTTCATGGTTTCCGGGTATATATACCTACATGCAAGAGACAAATTCAGAGTTGTCTAGAATCAACTCTAAATTATAAAGGTTGGAGTCTGTCTGTAGAAAGGTCGACAGTTGCTAACAAGAGCTTAAAGCTCGTAGACTCCACACGGATAAAGTAAAGGGACAAATGAAACAATCAATTACATGTTACGGGAAAAGCGGTGACAACATGGAAATTTATAAAGGGAGATTTGAATAAAAGTGTTGAAAACCTTGAAAAGAAGAACAAGAAACTTAAATCTGATATAATATATCAATAATCACTCATCTATACCTGATAACCTATCGTACCTGGATCCCCTGAGAATACTGTGCATGGACCAGGTGAAGAGTATGTTCGTCTGTCCCTGATAATACAGAAGAATTTGTAAGATAGTCCCTTGCTGATCAAGTAAAAATTGATGCCGACAAGTTGTCGCTATTGAAGTTGAGAGTGTCCAGTTAACGGGTCACAAACCAAAGCGACCGACAAATCAATCCTGTAAATTTCACCGAATTTTCTGATTTCGGGATTAAGCTTTCACCAGTATTCACATTTGGAAGCAGCAGCCCCCCCCCCCCCCTGCCACTTCTACAAATAAAATCGTGTAGGAGAGAAAAAAAAAATGATTCTACAAATGGAAAAGGCACGGGAAGAGGCGAAAATGCATTAATCCCAAGCAGTCTGTTTACTGATTACATTAAAACGGTTCTTCTGCAACACGACTGTGGTCAACGACAATAGTACTGCCGGGAGACTGGACAAGCAGCAGTTGATTTCCATAACACGGATGCATCAATAGATATCCTGGCAGTGTCTGAGAGGACTCGAAAATAAACGTATTGATCAAGATTTTTTAAATCTTCATAGCCCTTATCATATAATATTTCTTAGCGAATTTTGGATAGATGAAAATTTTCCAGTTTGAGTTAATGGTTATGAGAGTCTGTGTATTTTTTTCCTAGAAAGAGTGTGAAGGAGGGGATCTAGTCGTCTGTTACAAATCTCAACTATCCACTTGCTTTGGACTGTCAAATATTTCGCATTGTAGTATTCTTTGGATTAAAAATATATAAATCAATTTTATGATAGACAAGCTTTTGACAATATCCCACCAGAGGGAAATATGTTCTGAAAAATTAAGATAATTATTTTTTTCATTTGGAATCAAACAGTGCATATCATAGCTCTATAGGCAGGACTGTAATGTAAGATGGTTTGAATTCATGAACTAGAGATAGTATTGATTATCTCCCTTTAGATGTATTACAAATTCTTCTGTTTTGATTTATTTAGAAAATGTATTCAGTTATGATCTAAATGAATTGTATATCTGCGTAACACACACACACACACACACACACACACACACACATATATATATATATATATATATATATATATATATATATATATATATATATATATATATATATATATATATATATATATATAAAATTTCCATAAATTTGTAGAGTAAGAAAATAATTAACAGAATAATAGTTTGAAAAAACTAAGCAATGTGAAGGAGACAGACTCCTGAAATTTTTCGCAAGAAATAAATAAATAACAATGTCCATATTATGCATTCAATTTTTGCACCAAAGTATTTAGCTGTGGATGTTGGTACTATCAAATTAAAATATATTTTAAGTAAAACTGACATAGAATACTAGAAGTGGTTCAAAAAGATTAGCGACAGCAGTCTCTAATTATCAGCTTACCTACCGTCTGTACTCCCGTATAAGTCGGGTCCAAATGCATACAACATAGACCATGATCTGCCGTCGCATAATGCGCCGGCAGATCAGGGTCTATGTTGTTTGTTCTACTGATTAGTCCTTACAAACTGCATAGACCCAGATCTGCCGGCGCATTATGCGACGGCAGATCTGGGTCTATGCAGTTTGCAGTTGGTATCGTATTATACTTGAGTACATACGGTAATCATCTATTGATACTTCTAATGGTCGGTTTATGAGTGGGTAGATCAGTAAGACAGACAGACATGGATGAATGGAGCAAAAGATTCAGGTTTAAGAAAAACGAAAAGAGGATTTTCATGAGTACACATACATTTCTAATGAAATTTATGAAACAAACTGAATGATCTTTTGCAAATCTTATAGGAAAATTTTCAAAATTGTGCAAAGATTTCCGTTAATTTCATTAGATTTAAAAACTGTTAAATACTTCTTAAACCAGCTCCAATAGTCCAGTGGTTAGAGCGGCACCAAGAGCTACCTCGTTTGACGCTTAACACTAAGAACTTCCTTGGACTGGACAGGCAGTGGGAAAGATAAAAAAAACTTGCAAGGGAAGGTTTAAGACACTCCCGCCTCCACGAATCTTCCTACTTATGGGAGAAATAGGGTGGTGGTAACATGACATCACTGGGCGGAAGTCTTCCAAGTTGAAGTCAACGGCCAGGGCGGAAGGGTTCCAAAGATGAACTTAACGGCCACATGTTCGAGACCAGGGCGAACCATATAGTAACATGGATATCGGCTGTGGCCTACAGCCTGGAGAGGGATGGGCGACGCCAGGTTGAAACGGCCCATGATACGCCAATGATGACGAAATGACAATAAATAGATTTCACATACCGGATCGGTCGCAGCCCGGGTTACCAATGACCGCGCCATCCGCTGGACACCAGGACGGAGATGACAAGTATACTACTGGTGCAACTACCATCAAATTACGGGCAAGAGATAACATCACCATTGGAACAAGGAATGTCAGGACATTAAGACCAGCAGGGAACTTGAGGAGCTAACCCATGAGATGGGAAGATACCAATGGCACATCCTTGGACTCTGTGAGATGCGCTGGAAAAATTTCGGAGAGAGATCAACAGATGACGGACACAGGATCTACTTCAGTGGGCATGAGAACAAGCATGAACATGGAGTTGGGTTTATGGTACACAAGGGCATTGTGAGTGCAGTCATGGGTTGTCGACCAGTGTGTACTAGGACGATTACAATCTGCGTGAGGGCATCTACCTTTAACATCACTATCATACAGGTCTATGCCCCAACATCCATCCATGATGACGAGGAACTGGACGAGTTCTACGACCAGCTTCAAACTCTCATAGACCAGACACCCAAGAAGGATATTCTGGTTATTCAAGGAGACTGGAATGCTAAGGTAGGAGAAGACGCACAAGCAGACTGGCGAGAAGTCTGTGGTCCATACTGTAACAAGCAGACCAATGAGAGAGGTCTCAAGCTCCTGGACTTCGCCACATATAACAACCTAGTGCTAACGAACACCCTTGGCCCCCACAAACTATCCAGAAGATGGACTTGGCACAGCCCAGATGGAAAACATCACAACCAGATTGATTACATCTTGGTGAGAAAGCGCTTCCGGTCTAGCGTAAACGTTGCCAGAACACGTAGCTTCCCAGTAGCTGATATAGGAAGCGACCATGACTTGCTGATGATGACTACCAAACTTTGTCTGAGGAAGACCAAAAAGCCACGACAAGCTAGGATCAGGTTCGACCTTGAAAAACTTAAAGATCCAAGCGTGGCACAAGCATTTGAAGCATCAATAGGCGGCAAATTTGCACCACTCACAATTCTGGGACATGAATAAATAAACATAGACTCCTTGATCATCACCTTCAGCAAGGCAGTAATAGATACAGCCTGAGAGATCCTTGGCAAGCATCGTAGAATAAAGAAGCCTTGGGTCACAGCAGATATCCTCGACCTCTGCGATGTGAGGAGAAAACTGAAGAGTAAGCGAGGAGACCATGAAGGAGCAAAGAAAATACAGGGAGATTAACAACAGGATTAAGAAGAGCATAAAGAAAGCAAAAGAAAGGCTGGTTAGAGGACCAATGCAAAGAAGTCGAGAAAAGCCTGAACCAGAATGACAGTAAAAGGGCATACCAGTTGGTGAAAGACCTGACAACAGAGAAACAGGGGAGATCTAATACGATTCAGGACAAGGCTGGTAAGAGTCTGACAGAAAACCAAGACATTCTTAACAGATGGACGGAATACTGTTCGAAGCTTTGCAACCAGGAGACTTCTGGAGACCAAGCTATTCTAAACGTACCACTGACCACAACAGAAGTTTACCACCCGATCCTCAGGGACGAAGTAGAGGCTGCAGTAAAGGCGCTAAAGAAGGGGAAGTCAGCTGGGGTAGACAATATACCAGCAGAACTTGTTAAAGCAGGAGGAACTTCCATGATAGAAGTCCTCACAACAATCTGCAACCAAATCTGCAAACAGAAGAATGGCCCACCCCATGGACCCAGTCTCTGATCGTGACTCTTCCTAAAAAAGGGAATCTACAACTGTGCCAGAACTACCGAACAATCAGTCTCATCAGTCACCCAAGCAAGGTTATGCTTAAGATCATCCTCAATAGACTGAAACCCCAAGCAGAGCACATCATTGCGGAAGAACAGGCAGGTTTCAGAGCAGGACGTAGTACTACAGAACAGATCTTCAATCTTAGAATCCTCTGTGAAAAATATCTCCAGCATCAACAGAACCTCTATCATGTCTTCGTTGACTTCAAGAAGGCTTTCGACAAGGTATGGCATGCAGCCTTGTGGGCCACCATGCGGATATACAAACAATGCAAAACTAATCCGCACTATAGAAACCCTGTATGACAAAGCGACTAGTACAGTTCTCGTCAATGGCAACATAGGAAACTGGTTCAGAACCACAGTCGGAGTCAGACAGGGGTCCCTTCTCTCACCCACTCTCTTCAACATCTACCTGGAAAGGATCATGTCCGACGCCTTGGAAGACCATGAGGGCAGTGTCAGTGTTGGAGGCAGAACAATCACCAACCTGCGCTTCGCTGATGATATCGATGGCTTAGCAGGAGACGAAGAAGAAATGGAAACCTTAGTGAACCGTCTCAATCAAGCATCACTAAGATATGGGATGGAGATCAACGCTGAAAAGACAAACCTAATGACAAACAACCCGAGTGGCATTCAAAAGGAAATAAGAGTGAATGGACAGAAGCTGGGCACAGTAACAAGCTTCAAGTACCTAGGTGCTATCGCCTCTGATGAAGGTTCAAAACCTGAGGTTCATGTCCATATTCCTATATGGATGTGAGACATGGACCCTAACAGCAGAATTAGAGAGAAGAATCCATGCCCTAGAGATGAGATGCTATCGAAGGATCCTGAAAATCTCATACTTAGACCACGTCTCTAATGCGGAGGTGCGCACTAAAATCCAAGGTGCAATTGGACCTTATGAAGATCTGCTCACCACTGTAAAGAAACGCAAACTAAGATGGTATGGTCACGTCTCACGCTCAACTGGCCTGTCAAAGACAATCCTACAGGGCACAGTGAGAGGAAAGAGAAAACGAGGCAGACAGAAGAAGAGATGGGAAGACAATATCAAAGAGTGGACAGGCATGGACTTTGCAAAGTCCCAAAGAGCAGTGGAGAACAGGGCGAAATGGAGAGAGATTGTCGCAAAGTCATCAGTGGCGCCCCTACGACCAGCAAGGTTACGGGAGAAATGAAAATGAAACAATGAAACACTTCTTTTATCACTTTATAACGAAGATCACCGATTTTATTAAAGAAAACTGTAAATTGTTGTACTTAAATCATTTTGGAATCCATTCATATGCATTGGAAATTAATATTTCCCTTATACGAAGTCGTTTACGTTTTGAAAGATATCAGATTTTCAATAAACAAAATTACAAATGAATTTTTTTTTAAAGGAAAATATGCTCGTGAGTACTACCTGTGTTATGATCTCGCATAATCAAAATTTCTATGTAGGTTTGCATATGAAATGTACAAGTTATTCTTAATTAGCACAACCCCCCCCCCAAAAAAAAAAAACAAAAAAAAAAAACAAAAGGAAAATATATTTACCACCTGTTTTCGCATCTTTTTGTCACTGTACATTGTTATTTACTATTTAGCTCTTCTTATGCATCACTCTGTTTAATTAGATGAAACGGTATCTCATAACTCAAGGTGAAGAAGACCTTGACTTATCAGTGTTTAGTTATCAATTTGTTACATCAAATTTGAAATCAAAGTTCATTTGCATGTTGAATGCTACATATAAATAGAGATAATACGTGTGAATGACTTTACATAAACTCTGTTTCTCTTTAGTATTTGGATTATATTTAAAACTTGAGTAGAATATATATGTGTCAAATAAACAAAATGAAGGGTTTAAAAAATCATTATAAAACAATGAAAACAATTTGCTAGTTAGGTAGATCCACTTTAAAATGAAAAAAAGTGTTACTTTCGTTCTAAGTGGAAGAATTTATCCTTATTGTCTTTTATGTATCTTTGTGCTTCAAAGAATAATGTTTGGTCCAAACAACGTTTCATTTGATTCAATTTGTTTGTTTTCATATTTTACATAGTTGTGGTAATTTCGCTTAATTGTCATGAGATATAAATACAAAAAATTAAAAACAGACATGATATATTTTCCATTTTGTTTCTATAGCGCTCTCATTTCGGTATAAGTTCTTGAGATCTCCTCCTTCTCAGACCCCGGTGACCTTTGACCTTTTACCTTTCATGTTCGTGAAAAACCAATGATGCATGAGAAGATCATAAAAAAAAATTTCAAAAAAAAAAAAAAAAAAAAAGATAAAGAGTAAAACAAACACTTAGCAAACAAATGAGGTAAAAGGTTTGTACACAAAAAAGTTGTTTCTTGTGAGATATGTTAACGGCCGCGTCACGCCGCCTTGATCAGTGCCTGTCGAAAATATTTTGTTTAAAATTTGTAATATCGAAATAAATTAAATAAAGTATATTTTTATAAAGTTACATTATGAATAAGAAAAATAATTTGATAATCATCATTCAATAAATCTCAGATTTCCGAATGAGACACGAGAAAACAAAAATCCAGAGGAACTTGGCATGCTTACAGTTCCTTGAATGTCTATTAGGGAGAATAACTGACCTTATTTTCAAACTTAGGTTATTTTGGACAGTTTGTATATGTATGGAAAATCTGACCAAAGTGGGATATCTATGTAATTACGAATGTAAACCATCAGCATAGTTAAAGGCATCTTGTCTAATGTAGGTGTATGTATGTATTCAGTGGCGGCACGACTGGGGGGGGGGGTAGGGGTCGGGGGGGGGGGCAATTGCCCTTGGGAGAGGGGGGCCGTCGGGAGCTTTTTCTTTATACCTGTAACCGGGGCATAGATGGGGGGTTTAGGGGTTGGAGGTTGGCAACTGACATAAAAACTGTTCTCTGTGACAAAGTAGGGGAGCCACTAAAGAACATTGCCCCCGGGCGTCTCGAACCCTCGCGCCGTTACTGTATGTATGTATGTATGTATGTATGTATGTATGTATGTATGTATGTATGTATGTATGTATGTATGTATGTATGTATGTATGTATAGACTTCAATCTCTTTTTACTCGGCTAGTTATCCTCCTCCCTACATTATTTCAAGTGCATTTAATTGATTTTAGGCGATCTAGATTTTATATGCTCTTTTGCTCATGAAAACGACCGAGTTATTAGTGATAAAGCAAAAGTCATAAGAGAACAGTTTTTGTTTTACTGAATTTCTTGTTTTTATCACAAGATATTTATTTCTTACTTCATTGAGGAACAAATTGAATGAATACATTCTTTTCTGCACCTGTGCAGTCTCGGCCTGTCCAGACTGTATCTGCAGATACCGAGAGAATTTGGAGATAAAAGTCTAAGGAAGAAAAAAAAACAACAAAAAAACGGGAAAAACTGTACCTCCTTGTTTGCATCAAGCGTGTACATTTTTATTCCTTCCTTTGAGCAAGTGTTACCGCTAAAACTCAAATTAGAAAAAAACAAGGGTTTAATCCCTTAAATACCTTGAGGCAGATTTCTTTAATATTTTCAGTCAGAATCGGAGCAAAGGTTCGTAGGTTGAATAAAGGACTGTGCACGAACTTAGACCCGTCCTGATGAAGGTAATCGTGTCACATAAGCAAACGTTAAAATATACTTTCTGACAGTTATTGTATTGACGAACGTGGCTTCCAATAAGTAATAAAATGACTTTTTTGTACTAACTGAGCATAATATCTTCTTGTCATTCAGATATAACGTTTTCAACATAAAATGTATTATTTCTTTTTGAACTTTGCATACTCAGCATCCCAGCAAGGAACACCATATTTCATTTGAAAGTTTCCTTAAATGTTAATAAAAACTTATCAATAACGTGTGAAAAGAAGTACCACGTATTTTAATTTACGTACTAAAAACCTGTATGAATTTAGATTAGTACTGGTACAGAACTGTTATTTACCCTTCTACTCCAATAATATTTTCAACATTGTATGAGTGAACTCTATGTACAATAAGAAAAGAAGGGTAGATTGCGGTATAACTCACGCGAGTTCCCATTCAAATTTGAAATACGCTCTGATTGGCAACCTCAGTTCGTTTTTGTGAAATTTTATTCAGGATAAAGATCGCTCTGGTCAAGTATCACTTTAAATGTTTAGATATAATAACCGAATTGAACTTTAGAAGACTGTTTAGCATATGGGGCAAAACATATATATGATCTTTGATGGGTATAGTTTACTTCTTGTAATGCTTTTTGTATCTTGACTCAGTTTTGAGCTCCACTTTTCCACTTAAAATAGTACAGTGAAAAGCAAAGAACGCATCGATTGATAGCAAATCAAACAAGCACCTTCACAAAATCGAACTCTCGAGCGAAGTTCTATTTCTACTAAAGCTTTATATTTCTTGACTTATTGTTACAATCGTTTGCTTAGACCTTTACCAGACTCTCGTATGTCTTGTCGTCAGGAATGGAAATCTTGCATCACATAAAACTTATTGTTTTCGATGGTAATTTGGAATTTAATCTGACATTGTTTAAAAAATATAATCTTTTATCCAAGTTAATGCAAAAACAACTGGGGAGAATCACAAGGAAACTGTCCACTTCAAACAAAATCAAGACATAATCATTTGACGATGTAGATGGCAGTATGCAAGAATAGTCATGGAAACTCTAGAGTGACAGAAGATAACCGTATTAAGTTTAGAGTATACTTTCAAGAACACTAAAACAAAGGAAAAATTAAATAAATTGGAGAAAAGAAAACTGAATTAAAAAAACAATTTACTACTTAATTTACAAATATGTGAGGATATAGATGTACTATCAAACAGAAGAATACTTTCTTACCAAATGCAAAATATTATCATTTATGGCATTGAAATTGGCTTGAGATTGTAGGTAGGCTGCTTGAAGAGAAAGTCGTCACAATTTGCACTCTTTTGCATGAATTTTTGCGCTGCAAGAAAGTCACCCTTCGAGAATTGAAGTCTCTTGTTAGTTTACTTAATTTGACTACCGGATGCGTTGTCGCTGGACGCACTTTTTAACAGGCGTCTTTGAAAATTGGAATTTCTCCTCTTCCTCCCTCCCCCCTCCATCATTTTATTCGCATGACTAAGGAAGCGAGAGCAAACATAGCATCTTGGGAACTCTTCACCTCTGGTTTCAATGTGCTTATATGTCAATTGGTTAGGATCTAATTCCCTCGGACTGTTTTTCAGATCCAGCTGTCACAGTGGGCTATGCTGCAGTTTTAGCAGCCTCTGGTTTTATGGTGATTGGCCCGACTCTCTTCAGTCCCTTACATATCAATATCTTGGAACTTTTTCCTATTGTCTTGGCTGTTGAAATATGTAGTTAAAAATGGCCAATCATCGGGTATTAGTTTTAGATAATGAGGCTAGTACACATATTATCAATAACATGTCATAGCGAAACCCGTACAGGATGAAATTGGTGCGACGGCTGATTGTTGCAGCTTTGAAATCCAATATTCAATTCCGTAGTAAAGATGCCACAGGGAAGAGTAATTTGGTGACTGATAAATTCCCACGCTTCCATTTACAGGCAGCCAGCCAGGCAGTGTGCACCATGGCTATCACTGCAGAATCTTTTAATGATTTGAGCCCACTCGCTAGGCAGACGGTGAAGTCCTCTCTACAGGATGATAGAACTCGTCAGATGTATTGGCATACTTGAACAAAATGCAGCACATATTGCCAACTTCATAAAATGCCATTTTCACTGCCGATCATTGTAACCCTGCTTGTCAACTTTTTGGCTTACTTCTTGGAAACTGTGTTGAAACCACAGCTTCTGAGGTTTCATATTAGCATTTATTTATAAGCACATAGGTTACTCTGATCCGTCTACATCTTTCTTGGTTAAACAAAGGCCGCTCTGGAGACTCCCGCTACCGATAACAACTGATTTATTTAGCCGCTTAATATTTGCTCTACCATTAGTTGTCCCCAATTTCCAAAGGCATTTCTCTTAGCGTGTAATGCCTTTGTACACATGGGTGAACTTTGCCTTCAGTCTGGTTACCCGCCTGAGTCTGTGGTACAACCTTCCGACATAAAATTTCAGTATCGAACATCTCAAGTAGTTGATATGGGATAGACAATTCGCTCTTTCAAAAGCAACTTAAAAACACTTTCGATAAATTTATGCATCCCTTCCAACATACATCCTTTGTGTTGTCTAGTTGCCACAACATACTTTTTGTCAAACATTTCCGCTATAACTCTGGTGCTGTTCAAATGTCATGATGGTACCTCTGTACTCTATTCATTTGTTGTCAATAAGCTTTATCAAACTGTAAGATTTTTTTAATTAAATCCCAAGTTTTACAAACTTCATTCATTCCAGATTGGAGCAGCTAACACTGTTTTTGTGCAAGGGCATTTTGAAGAGGCCATTTAAAAAATGGGGAGATGTCACACGCAGTGAATCGTTACATTCGACTTTCAACTATCTTTTTTCCAAACTGATGGGCATTATCCTCCAGAGAACACAGCATTTAGGTCCAGTGTATCCAGTGGCGTACTAAGGGTAAATGGCGCCCGGGGCGACGATGATGGCCCAATGGGCCAGGATACGAGGTCCGAATTTTTATCAGCTGTTTTGGCGCCCCAAGACCTCTGGCGCCCGGGGCAACCACCCCGTCCGCCACCCCCCCCCCCTGTAGTACGCTACAGAGTGTATCTCAGGTGAGATGCCTATACTTAATGATAAGACCATCCCCACACTTAACATTTAGGTCCTATATGTCTCAGGTGAGATGCCTATACTTAATGATAAGATCATCCCCACACTTTACATTTAGGTCCTATATGTCTCAGGTGAGATGCCTATACTCAATGATAAGACCATCCCCACACTTAACATTTAGGTCCAATATGTCTCAGATGAAATGCCCATACTTGATAATAAAAGACCAATCTCACACTTTACTTTTAGGTCCAGGATATCTCAGATGACATGCCCATATTTGAAGATAAGACCAAGAAAACCCGTTAACAAAAGTTTGTCAAATTGTTATCTACCAAAACCTTGTCCACGATAACCTCTACCCTACTTTTCATCACGTTTATAATGTGATCGTCCTGGGCTTATCATGGGAGAAAATGCTGTATGGTGCAAGTGACAAAACACATACCGGTTCCATTCAACTGCCTGTAATTCCTACATGATTGGAGGGTCCTTATAAGAGTTGCCTCCCTTGAATTCAAAGTTGAAGAACGTGTTACCTATAAGATACATATCAACTTTGTCTTTTTTATTTTTGGGGCGACATCGAAGGTCAGTATATGTCTGCTTCAAAAGTCCATCCACCCTATATCTGTTTGATATCATACCTCATTTTGTATACATGTATTCAATAAAGCTATTCAAATTTTAGATATGCCTGAAGTCTTTACAAAATCTCTTTTTCACTGTAAAATATATTTCTAAATAATACAGTATGCTAGCATCATAGCAGTTGTTATTAAGTGATATTATTTATTAAATGATATTGAACTGTACTAAAGAGACATATTAATAGTAAAAAAACTATTTTTCTCAATACCACAGTTCTCTAACACTTTTTACAGACTAGGTCAAACGATATATATATATATATATATATATATATATATATATATATATATATATATATATATATATATATATATATATATATATATATATATATATATTCAACCTACTCTAATTACGTATTTTTAGCAGATTTGCGGATATGCCATTATTATACTTTCAAGACATTCTATTGATATAGACCGTATACCACTTATATACGCATACAATGGTATGCACATGTATTCACCTAATCTATTGTTTTAGCTTTGTAAGTCGTGTGTGTTGTTATATTACTGTTCAAGATAGGAAATTGATTTACATAACTGCGTTAACACGTTCTTCCAAATCCTTTACTTTGCTTTACACCACGTTTATTCTTCAAATGTTTGAGAATAAATAATGTTCAAACTAAATAGCGACTGTAAGAATATAGCTAAAAATAAGAACAGTTCAAAATCCCTTTGAGAAAAAGGAATAAAGTGTTCACAACAAATAGAAAATTTAATTCATATGTAATAGATTTTGCACTATGGTTGATCCTGATTTGGGTCAGTCTGGTAAGACGAACTGAACCTCAGGTTTAGAAATTCAATAGTGGATGTTTGTTTATTTGTTTCTTGTTGATGATGCTGTTGTTTTATCATTTTGAGAAAATGATTACGAATCGGAATCATTTCATGTTGACACTCAGACTTTGACGATTTCTACAGATTATGCGTGAAATTCTTTAATATTCCATTTTCAGGGGTATCGGGACGATTCTTTAACTTATGTGGCTCGTTCGAGGGTATGGGGTTATATATATATATATATATATATATATATATATATATATATATATATATATATATATATATATATATTGTGTGTGTGTATGTGTTTACAATGGGTAAGATGATTATCAGCCTATAGCCTTATAATTTGCGCAACAACAACAACAAAAATAGGGGGCCACTCAACAAACAAAGCAACTTATTTTTGTAGATCTGTTGCTTATATCTTTTCAAACATATTATACCCCTAAACAAATATAATTTACGTTGGTTCAGATTCTTTGACGTCGAAGAATTCAAAAGGCTGAGTTCTTTGTGCATGGACAAAAGGTAGAAAAATAATAGATATAATCAGAAATTAACATAGAGTACATCAGACATAATTTGCATAAGGGTTGAACAAATATTTGTCAAAGTAGCCCAGAATACTCATTTGGAAATAAATGTACCACACGAGATCCAACGTTTTAAAAATATTATACAAGGAATTGGCAGCACTGAATGAAAGTACACACTAGCTTTTGGGACAATTCTTGACATCATTCATATACTAGTAAACGTGGGGGCTGATTTTCAACAATTGATCACCCTTGTGACAACATTTAAAATGTTGTGCTTTAAAGTTCTTCTTTATCGTTTTTAATTCCTTTATTGTGTTTATCAATGAAAAAGAGGGTTTCAGTGCAAATATTTGAGGTTACCTACAATGAAAACAAAATATCGACTAAGGGGGACAATGCCTAAAATTGAACATAGAGAGATATTGCTTGAAACGAGTGATTAAGTTATATATTTCATCGAGGGGGTTAAAATACTTACGTTTTTCATACACGAGATGAAATATATCCGTTATTTACTCGGAGCAAGCAAATATTCTTTTTTATTTTATTCTCAAACGTATTATCTAGCAATTTGTATAACAGACTGAAGTAGCAGATTTATTACTTATCCCGCGCGATAATGTCTGTGGTTTACATTTTATGTTTTGCTCTGTTTTGTGTATATTCACACAGAAAATATCAGTAGATATATAATACTCACTCCCTATTCAAGGTAAAACAGCAGATAAAACCAAAGGAAAAAATATATATATTTCCCCATTGCTAGATTTGAACCCGCTTCGTCTGGATGCACGGCGGCCATACTTACCTTTACTCCAAGCTAATTTCTTAATTATAATGTTATCAATATCTATTGACGGCCAGTGAAAAAAAAGATCTTTTTCACTCCAGTGAAATATCATGATTATTTCACGGAAAATCCAGTAATTCACTGCCTAGCATAACATAAAGTAAAATATTGAAGAAAAAGAGAACTTCATCTCCATTTATGATATAACTGTCTAATTTCCCTAATACAAGTGAAAGGCTATAGTATGGTCCTCAGTGACGTAGCGAGGGGGGGGGGGCGAACGGGGCGTTGGCCCCGGGCGGCACTTTCTAGGGGGCGGCAATTTGGTAAGAGTACCTTGTATATCATAAATAATACGAATGGAGTGGGGGCGTAATTTTGGTAGTTGGCCCTGGGCGGCACTTTGCCTCGCTACGCCACTGGTCCCGATGAATTCTGAATCGTACCCAGAACTAAATCTCAGAAACTAACAGCATGCCACATCTCAAATGCAGATAAGAATATTATGTTCCTTTCGTACCTTACAGATTTCTTCATTCTACGAGCTTCGAAACAGGTCTAAAATAATTATGTGTAATTAGCCATTATTGTCATTGATCTCGAGTCAACAACTCAGCAACTTCTATTCTTTACTCTTCTTTGTTATGAAATAGCTCATCAAAACACCGTTTGCACTTTTCATTAGTACTTGATCACAGTTCATGAGAAATATAAAAAATAGAAGCAAATTATACAGGTTAAAATCTCAGTGCTTTGTTGAGTAGAAACAAAGCAAATAAACGCTCGCGAATGTAATATCTTGTATCTTGCGTAGAGTTGTTTAAAAGCACAAGAGTAGTAGATGGTGGGTAAATAGACCCAAGCTTTTACCGGGTGGCACTATAAACCCAAACGGGATTTTAACATGGGGCCTCTACAGGTCCAAACGGGAATGGACTATGGGGCCTCTACAGGCCCAAACGGGAATGGACTATGGGGCCTCTACAGGCCAAAACGGGAAAGGAACGGGAAAAGGGTGGGTAAATAGGGCAGAGGGTGGCACTACGGGGCAGTAACGGGAAATTAACATTGAGGCACTTGGGGGTAGTTGTTGTTACTACGGGGCAGTGGAAAGTTGTTGGCACTATGGGGCAGTGGGAAGTTGTTGGCACTACGGGGCAGTGGGGACACTCTGGGGCAGCGCGCGCGCACACACACACACACACACACACAAACACGCCGTGTGTAGTGACGAATACAACGTCATCTACTATCCAAACATTCCACACTATCAACACGCCGTGTGTAGTGACGAATACAACGTCATCTACTATCCAAACACCCCACACTATACCATCAACACGCCTTGTGTAGTGACGAATACAACGTCACCTACCATCCAAACACCCCACACTACACTATCCAACACACCGTGTGTAGTGACCATTACTCCGCCATCTACTATCCAACACCTCACACTATACCATCAACACACCGTGTGTAGCGACCCCGTAATCTGTGCTATCCAAAACCCCACATATACTCTCCAACACGCCATGTGTAGTGATCTTCTGCCTAGTGGCTATATCTATATAGCCTAGAGTTATATATAAAGCATTACCTATACCGCAGATCATGTTGGAGGTGTCAGTAAATTTGCATATATTGAACCTATGTTATAAATAGCTTTAATCAAGGGAACCAACTCATAATAACACTAAAATGGACGTGACTAAAAGTTGTACTAAACTTCGGGAACCGTCACGGACTTGAGCGTTGACTAGAAAAAATCCGGAACATTAGATTATAATGGCCTAGACTAAAAGTAACACTAAAATTCCGAAATTGCACCGGACGTTAGCGGAGACTGAAAATAATCAGGAAAACAAATGATAAAAAATTGCCTGAGACTAAAAGTAGCACTAAAATTCCGAAATTGTACCGGACGTTAGCGGAGACTGAAAATAGTCCGGAAACAAATGTTACAAAATTGGCTGAGACTAAAAGTAGCACTAAAATTCCGAAATCGTACCGGACGTTAGCGGAGACTGAAAATAATCCGGATTTTTTTTAACAAATTGACTGAGACTAAAAATAGTACTAAAATTTCGAAACTCATGACAGAACGAAGGGAGTCGTGAAAACAAAATGGTGAGTCTACTACAAAACATTTTGGTGGAGTTAACGTATCTGAAACAAATATTGTCAGACTTCTTTTTTAGTTTCAAAACCCGAGCCAATAATGTTACAGTTCAGTATTTAGCGTGGCGAGAAAAAATGTTACAGGACACGAATTCTTAACATGATTGCAAATTCCCTCTAGTCTGTCTGTACCGCAATCGTAAAAAGCCAGACCATAGGCATTATTTTGCCACACTGCCTGTCTGGAATCTATAACAAAACACTTCGTCACTCATTATAAGTAATTTCATTGGCTACAAATATTTTCTTACCGCGTTCGCTTTGAATCGCCCTTAGTTGCTATTGACACAGTGAGAAGAATAGAGGTGTTTTTTCTGTGCCTGACCGTTAGTCTCTTTACAAATAAAAGCTAACGTACAACCCCATCGTATAATTTGTGATCAATGGAAATTGTATCAGCCTTAAGTCAAAATACATCACGGAACGTTTGGATGTATCCTGGACTCCCCTATTTTGACGCACATAAGAACTTACTTTCACCTTGTCATAAATATACTCCTTTCATTGTGATACCTGTCATTACTTTAAAAACATTAGTTATTTTAGCAAAGTATGTATAAAAAATGACATTGATATATTCCCTAATACTCTTCTTTGCATGCTTTCAACCAGACGACCCCTTGTCGGATAGTTTGTGTATTACGTCACCCATAATGACGCACTTCACAGAAGTCTATTTCTTTTAGTGACACCATTGTACATACGGTCAGGGAAGAAAACTATATTAAAGAGGAACATCAATAGGACATAGAAAACTTAAGTTTATCGGAAAAATTACAGAAAGAAATTTAACTTGGCATTCCTAAAGCTTTTATTACTTTTATCATAAATTTAATTTTGGTACAGATTTTGTCTCGAATGCAAAAAGAATCAAATTTTGAAAAATCATGATTGTATTATTATACAAGCGTGTACTTATTATTAAAATATTATTAGATTTAGCATGTGTATATTTTCCGAATACTTAATTGGCATTGTGAACATGCAGAGCCTCAATCCTTGAATGTACTGTTTTTGGAACATCAAAACTGTTTTGCATCCTTCACAACTTTTTTTTTTATCCAGAATGCAAATATTCACAGACAGAAGACATAAAGTTACAGGATAAGGTTTTATTTTCATTTATTATTATTCTTGCCATTGTCAAACAAATCTTTAAAAAAATAAATTGGTCGAAATAAGTTAAATATCAAAAATTTCTTAAAAGATTATTGAAAATTTACTGTTAAAGTAAAATTGCCTAATTATCAGATACAAAAATCCTAAGACTTTTATTTCAAAAAGCAAAAATGTAACGGATATAAATTTAATTATGAAATATATCGTAAAAGTATATGTTTCTTGTAAATTTCCACAAATTATAATAACAAAGAACCACCTCTGAAAATCAGTTATGACAGATCCACATCAAACTGTATAACATTGTACACCTTTCTAAACAGTGTTACTGATGCAGTTGTCAGCTGTGAGTCACGTTGCTAACACGTGTTCAGTAGCAGACTGGATGCCTATTATGGCGGGAAGTTTATTTGCCATCGTCAGAATAGTTAGTAAGGATTTTTATGAGGACTTGCTGATTGAATTAAAAGAGAATTAGTGAAATGGCGTTTTTTTCAAGGTATGTATCTTTGTTTCATTTCACAACCGACAAGGATAGGATTTTCGACACATTTTTCTGTCTGTGTGACTCGATGTTGATCAGTGTAAATTAATGTTGTGGTTTTGACGTCATTTAAAGATGCATTCTCTCGAAAACTGGGAGTTTATGACACTGCGTCAAAATAGGGTAGCGTCAAAATAGGGTGTGGGACGGTAATATTTTGTGAGAATTTTACATCTACGTTTTCAAAAGAAGGATTTTAGTAGACCATGTCTCCAATTCAATCTTGTGATATTTTACCGAAAAAAAGGATTTTTTTCCTACCGATGTGATTTTTTAAATGGAATGTGTTTTTGAAATTTCTTAAGGAAAATATACCATAAAAAACGTAAGTGTTGTGATATTTTTAAAAGTAGGAATAAAATATTCTCTCTCTCTCTCTCCGTCGTAATGTCAATTCTCTCTGTTTCACAAACACACACCAAGTTTCTTATACAATGATTTCGATTAAAATGATAATGGTATCTGTTCCCGTTTTTAAGATGTGTCTCCACAAATGTTGGCAGTAGTCACAATGATTATGTGAAATGTGACGTTAGTTTTGTAGTTTTTTCAAAAACTTGCACCCCTTAAAAATTGTACAACGATTTTTCTTCCATAGGTAAATCGTTGGATTATATAAAATCTTGAGTTTTGTTGTTCTTGTGCATGTCAGGTATCTTAGCTTTGTTCCTATTTTGGCACTGCAATGTGTCACGAAAAAAAATTCTAGATCTACCGTTTTCCGAAGGAAGCCAAGAAAAACAGCGCATAGCTTTACGGTGTAAGAATGACTCGAGTATGACCCATCCAATTCTGCACTCTAGAACCCGTCCTATTCTACACTCTCATTCTTGAGCTCAAACATGCGTTCAGTAAAACTGTAACAATGTATACCCTATTTTCAGTCAGTCCATTTTAGACTGTTGATAAAACAAGACGTGTTTTTACTGTTCTCCCGTCTTCGGTTTTGGGAAATGTTGTAACACTGTTTGTAGCCGCAAGGCGTGTGCAGCAAAACATAACATATCTTAAATATTGGGGAGGCATACAACAAATGCTACTGCAGTCATTCGACAAGAAATATAACACTACTTTTTTAAAACTGATGAATGAAAAATATTTTGCCAATGAACATTTCTATCACAGAATTTACCCTTGTCTTCAGAAACTCAAAAAAAGGGTAACCTTCTCTCTGTTTGAGGCAGACCATAGGTTTTTGGAAATTATTACTGCGTTCATTTGACAATATTTCATTGTGTACACTGCTCACAGTAGCTAAAGACGTTGTTCGTTTGGCTAGGTCAATCAGTACGAAACGGCGTGTATGCAGGTAGTAAACTTTAGCCACTACTAGCTTTTAGTAAGTAAATGTATTGAAATTAATGCTTATCTTTGATATTGTATAAGAATGTTCAAGTGATGCTACTTTCTGAGCACTATGCTCACAGTAGAATGTCAAAATAGTCCACGAGTCAGGATAAAGGTCAATAACAAAGTGGTTTTGTGAACATTATGGTTATCTATTTTCGTTAGCTCAGAAAAGTAGTGACCATTGATGATAAAATGACACTGTGCCAACGGACTGGATCTCTAGTCTTACGTTACAACGTTTTCAACCTTGAATCATTGCCAATATTTTTATGTTTATGTATGTCTTTGTCTGTGTTGTACACTAAAACTTAAAACCCCTTCTCTTGTGATAGTTATGTTTGTGTGAGGGTATAGTAGTGTGCACTTGCCTACGTGTGCGTGATTGTATAGTATGGTTGTATATCAGGGTTTAGTGGTGTGTCCATAACACTCCTACCCTTTTTTGTTGGAGTTAAGGGGTGTATGTTTTAATTGTCATACGTTTAACACAGGGTCTCTCCCTATATATAGGGAGACCTTCCTACCCTCAGAATCACTATTCGTTATTCCACTTTCAAACAGTGAAGATAGAAGAGAAGTCAGAAAAGCTTGCCCTTCTGGTCAGAGATTTAGCACAACAGACGTCTGTGGCTATCAGAATTTTACAGAGAGTCCTTGGAAAGTATAACAGTAAGACTAAGGACTACTCCTCCATTGCCTCTCGATTTTTAGAGTATGGACGCACGCACGCACAAACCAAGGAATGGGTTTAAAGTTTTATTTGATTTTTTTGGGCAGATTGAATGATAATCCTTTCTAGAGATCTGGGTGGCTCTGAAAAGGGCCGTTGGGGTGTTTGTTTGTTTGTTAAACAAACTAATGGACTGGACATGATCAGCTTCAACTGTCTCAATCCCTTTCCACGACCAAGTCCTATTCCTCCTCCTCCTGCTGCTACTGCTTTGGTGGTAGTAGTAGTAGTGGTGGTGAATGGTGGTGGTGGTGGTGGTGGTGGTGGAAGCATCTCACTAGTAGTAGTAGTGATGGGTTTAGAATGTTTCGCCCGTGATGGTCTCTTTCTCTTGGGTTGTGTTAAAGAAGTCTGACAATATTTGTTTCAGATACGTTAACTCCACCAAAATGTTTTGTAGTAGACTCACCATTTTGTTTTCACTACTCCCTTCGTTCTGTCATGAGTTTCGAAATTTTAGTACTATTTTTAGTCTCAGTCAATTTGTTAAAAAAAATCCGGATTATTTTCAGTCTCCGCTAACGTCCGGTACGATTTCGGAATTTTAGTGCTACTTTTAGTCTCAGCCAATTTTGTAACATTTGTTTCCGGACTATTTTCAGTCTCCGCTAACGTCCGGTACAATTTCGGAATTTTAGTGCTACTTTTAGTCTCAGGCAATTTTTTATCATTTGTTTTCCTGATCATTTTCAGTCTCCGCTAACGTCCGGTGCAATTTCGGAATTTTAGTGTTACTTTTAGTCTAGGCCATTATAATCTAATGTTCCGGATTTTTTCTAGTCAACGCTAAAGTCCGTGACGGTTCCCGAAGTTTAGTACAACTTTTAGTCACGTCCATTTTAGTGTTATTATGAGTTGGTTCCCTTGATTAAAGCTATTTATAACATAGGTTCAATATATGCAAATTTACTGACACCTCCAACATGATCTGCGGTATAGGTAATGCTTTATATATAACTCTAGGCTATATAGATATAGCCACTAGGCAGAAGATCACTACACATGGCGTGTTGGAGAGTATATGTGGGGTTTTGTATAGCATAGATTACGGGGTATTGGTCGCTACACACGGCGTGTTGATGGTATAGTGTGAGGTGTTGGATAGTAGATGGCGGAGTAATGGTCGCTACACACGGTGTGTTGGATAGTGTAGTGTGGGGTGTTTGGATAGTAGATGACGTTGTATTCGTCACTACACACGGCGTGTTGGATAGTGTAGTGTGGGGTGTTTGGATAGTAGATGACGTTGTATTCGTCACTACACACGGCGTGTTGATGGTATAGTGTGGGGTTTTTTGGATAGTAGATGACGTTGTATTCGTCACTACACACGGCGTGTTAATAGTATAGTGTGGAATGTTTGGATGGTAGGTGACGTTGTATTCGTCACTACACACGGCGTGTTGATGGTATAGTGTGGGGTGTTTGGATAGTAGATGACGTTGTATTCGTCACTACACACGGCGTGTTGATAGTGTGGAATGTTTGGATAGTAGATGACGTTGTATTCGTCACTACACACGGCGTGTTTGTGTGTGTGTGTGTGTGTGTGCGCTGCCCCAGAGTGTCCCCACTGCCCCATAGTGCCAACAACTTCCCACTGCCCCATAGTGCCAACAACTTTCCACTGCCATGTAGTGCCAACAACTGCCCCCAAGTGCCTCAATGTTAATTTCCCGTTACTGCCCCGTAGTGCCACCCTCTGCCCTATTTACCCACCCTTTTCCCGTTCCTTTCCCGTTTTGGCCTGTAGAGGCCCCATAGTCCATTCCCGTTTGGGTCTGTAGAGGCCCCATAGTCCATTCCCGTTTGGGCCTGTAGAGGCCCCATGTTAAAATCCCGTTTGGGTCTATAGTGCCACCCGGTAAAAGCTTGGGTCTATTTACCCACCATCTACTACTCACAAGAAGGAAAGACAAAAATAAACATATACAGATCGATAAATAGATATATAGATGAGTAGGTTTGCCGACATACATACATAAATACATACATACACACAAGTCACTCAGACAGATGACGGTAAGAGAAGGAGAGAGGGAGATTGCTCCTTCGATCATTCGCCTGCTTTTCGTTCTAGTAGAAGAAAAGCGTTGAATCAAGGGTGGAGTTCACCTGGAATGTTTACAAATATGTATTGTCTGAGAGTCCCTGGTACTGTATCCATACATAACAGTATGATGTTAGTTTGTTCGAATAAAAGAAACAAAAAGAAATTAATTTAACGTTGGTAGTCAAGAAACATACAAAACAGTACCTCTTGACGAGTTATTCTACTAACACAACATGAAACAATAACGGCATTTTTAAACGGACAGTTGCACGGATAGTACATATTTACAATAAAACATGACATATCAGTTACATTAAAATACCAACAGTAGCACAAGTACATAAGACGAACTACAATATATGCAACATACAAATATACATATATTAATTGAAAAGAATAATAATAAAGCCTATATACATGCATGATACATCACAGAATATTTACATATAAAACATTTGGATAAGAATATGACAATTCTATTGGTACAATGCATTCACTAAGGCTAGACTGATAATTAATCCCATATGCATGCTGATAGGGTCAGCTGAGGTCACGGAGGTCAGTAATAAAGATCACTTTACAGTTAGAGCCATGGAATGGAATTTGCTGTGTGAGTATGAGAATGTCTGTTCTATCTCTAATTGAAATTGGGCAAGGGGCAGCTAGAATAAAGTCGAGGACACTATCCTTGTATTCTTGTATTAATTTAAAAGCATAACATGATGCCAGAAGTGGGATTCAAACCTACGCCTTCATTCGCTTTAAAACTGAGTGTCGGGCGAATCAAATCAGATCATAATAGTCCAGAATTTACTACACTATTATTGTAGAGTTCTAAACCGTATATATCCTACCGATTATCTATAAAGCACAGTTTCACAACACCTTCAAAGAAATGTTCGACTACATATTATTGTGAAAGTCCTTGATATCCAAAGAATACCATGCCTTGCAAAACTTGACTTTGAATCCCTGTTGACCCTCTGGTGTTTTCAACTATGCAACTTCGAAAAATCGCCAGCCGATCGGTCCCAAATGTTTCCCAAAGATCAGTCTCTCTTGACGGTATCATGGGCTCTTTCTGCTTTGCATTCCTGTGTTCTTGGCATATAATACACTTTGCAACTGTGCATGTGATTTGAGCATTCATTTCTGGCCAAAACATAACATCTACAGCTCTTTGTTTAAATTTCTTCATTCCA
This sequence comes from Margaritifera margaritifera, assembly GCA_029931535.1. Lineage (NCBI taxonomy): Eukaryota > Metazoa > Mollusca > Bivalvia > Unionida > Margaritiferidae > Margaritifera > Margaritifera margaritifera. The sequence continues at coordinate 1,683,385 of JAQPZY010001672.1, read as the reverse complement.
AGATGACCTTCGTGAATTCCTTACAACATTTCTTTCGGAAGCGTCTTTGGAATCGCCATTTTCTCTCCGTGGACAATAATTCAATTGCCATCTGAAAGCTCTTCCCTGAATTGCCAAAAAATTCTCTTATTTTGAAGGGTACGTCTGTCTTGATTTCTGGCCATTCATCTCAAATTATTGCTTTCAGTGTACACATGTATGATTGATCCTGTGTTGTTTGTTGATTTCCTTCAGTTTTAGATCTGAAAATGACACGCGTTTAAATAAACCGTAAACACATGAAATGGTTTCTCCATGCAACCAAGACCTTTGAACAATGTTGGAAACTCCTTTATAAGGCATTCATTTTCCTTTTCGTGTATGTTGTCAAGACCACTTGTATTATGTTCAAGTCTTGAGATCCTTTGAATCCAGTTATTTGTGATTGACATGTGTCAGTTAAGTAAAATGGTAATTCTTTCCCCAGTAATTTCAATATACCCTGTTTTACCTCTTTCAGTTTTATCCTCTGTGCGGGTTAGTTAGGGTAGCCTTTGACTCTTTGAGTCTGATGTTGGCATTTTTCATCTGCACACTGAATGTGGCCAAATGGTGACTTGAGAACCTGTGTCAACTTTAAACTTTACTGCTCTTCCATGAACATGATATGTTGCATAACATCCATCTGAGAGCAGTCTTTTTGTCTATTGTCCCAACATACCATTCTTGTTCTTCGATATCAGCTTCAGAATCTGATTTTTCATGAAGAATATAAATGTTTTTCTCTGAGCTCTAGCATTTCTTGAAGTGATTCATGTCTCATGAACGCTGATTGTCTCCACCTTCTCCATCTTTTGGACAAATCCATTTCAGGAGGCTGCTTTAAGTTATCTATATTCCATTCATTCTTATTGTTAATTCAATATATGTCCAGTGTGCAGAGTCTCGTGGCTTGCTTTGGACTTACTTCTTTATTTGTAAACTCCTCTTGTGGTCACTTCCACTTATGACACCATCTTATGTCTTTAAATTAGCACTAGATCACCGGGATCTAGTCTACGACTTTATTCTAGCTAAGCTGACTAACTAGTGCCCCTTGCTTGATTTCCATTAGAGATAAAATAGATACTCTCGAAGTCATACAGAAATTCTATTCACTGGCTCAAAACTGTAAACTGATCTTCATTAATTATCTAGGTGATCTGAACTGACCAGAGCAGCATGGACGTGGGTCCAGATGTTTCACATCATTACAGATATCAGGAAATGAGGGTGCCAACAATGTTTTTAAAAAATAAATACATATTTGGATAAAATAAAAAAAGCAGAAAGGAAACAGGATTTAAAGCAAAGGAATCTCAGTAAAGCTCGATAAACACAAAACTAAAAGACTCAAAGCATGTTTATTCTGAGGCCCTGACCAGGCTCGATTCAGCATGTTGAATTCTTTAAAATCAGAGATTGTTCTTAATTCACTGGGCAGGTTGCTCCAAACACTGAGGGCCGCAGACATACCTTGTAGTCTTTAACCTTGGTATTGTGACCAAAGTTTGGTGTCTGAAATTATAGTTACATTCTCTGAATGTTACCAGATTATTTAAGTAATTAGGTGTTTTCATGTGAAGTATCTTATATACTTGGCTGTCATGTATCATACTCTACTAACACGTAAAGCTGGAAGATTTGCTTTTATTAAGATAGAATCATGAGCTATTAAAAAAATCAAAAACTAATTTTAGTGTCTATGTTATAATTTTTCCACTTTGTCAGAAGTTTGTTTGCCAAATAAAGGGGCAATAATTAAAATTTGACGTAATAAAGCATTTTTAGATCATTGACATAACATTAATAGAGAAATAGCAGTTGAGACGTTGCAATACATTTAATTGTCTTGCTGCTTTCTAACAAATATTGGGCACGTGGATGTACAAATTTTGTTGCGAGTCACTATCTACATCAAGAAGTTTTACACCGTCCTTACATGGTATTTCATGGTCTCCAGTGGTTTAATTTAGATACATTTTCAGAATTTGTGGCAGGAAAAATGGCTTTGATTTTCTCGGGGATTGGTTTGCATACTATTGGCTGCACATCAGTCAATGAGTATCTTGCTCTCGTGTTGAGAAACATATTTGAGATTATTTGTATCTTTAAGAATCTGAAAGATGATGTTGTCATCAGCATAATTATACAGTGACGCATTGGGCATCAAGTTTAAGCACTGTGCATAAATATCGGCTCATTGTGCATCAAAGTCTACATATTGATGAAAGTTGTTAATTTTTACACTGGTTTAATTATTTATTGTATTATATATGATTGTCGCCGTCTCCCACGGTTGTCGGAGTCAATGTCGCTGAGAGGTGAACGAGGACCACTATGTGGTTGTTCTACTGGTCAGCCATTTCCCTTCGTCTCCACAATGATAATATTAAGCATCATAATAAAAATATAATATAATATGCAATATAGTATTCTATTGATTTGTACACTCTTGGATATTGCTGGGTGCCATGAAAAATTTTGTACCGTGGTATACTGCGGTATTGTTTAACATACCACGATTGTACCACGGTATACCGCAATTATATTAGGGACCAACAATTCAATTTTCTGGGGCAGCTGTAAAAATATCTTGCTCTGAATTAATGCAAAATAACACCATATTATATACATTATATTATTTGAAAAATATTAATTATCTTGAGATAAAATAAAATAAAATATATGCCAAGAAAGAAAATCTCAGCCCCTACCCACCCCCCGAAAATTAAATGGTCAGTACCTTATAGTAGATGAATTTGCTATGTGTATATTAATTGTTGTATAAGTTGTAATCTAAAAACTGTAACTAAAGTGGGATAGTTAAGCTTACACTATAGCTGACACCCTGTAAAAGACATTTTGTTGACATTACAAAGTTTGTTGATAAAAATAGGAAGCGTTGACGCTGAAGCCTACAATGCACTAGCTACACTGTTGATATAACAAGCATGGAAACTTTGATTGGGATGCTAACAGCCGGGGGAAGATGTTTAACATAAAACACACTGACACAACAAACGAAATAATTTTTAGTGGACTAGAGAATTACGTAAAATTCAGACAGAAAAAAAACTGCTCTTCTGAAAATATTAGGATGATTCTCGGTCTTACAAAGGAATACATGTACTTAACACATTAACACACGCTAGTAAATAACGAAAAAAATGGCATCTTTTTCTCTTTTTTTAATCCGAAACTTTTCCAAAAGTTGGATTTGGTCCGAATATCTTTCACAACATCTCATTCGCCCGCCACGTTGTCATATTTGACACGTGTCAAAGATGTGATTAAAAGTTCATAAATATAATTATATGTGTAATATTCAAAATAAATTTGTTGCAAATACAACCATTCTGTCAACAACAACAACAAAATAATTTTGTCATGAAAATGAAAACATGGTTTTAAATCATTAAATTCATAGCAAAATTACTCGGGAATTTCCGTACATACCTTACTGACGGAAACTACCGAAATAGCAGTACAGGGAAAAAATATCGTGCTACGTACAAGCGGAAATAAATACCGCGGTAAATCGGTATACCAGTAATACCGCGCACCTCTACTCTTGGATATATTCTGTAAATTGCTTGTCAAGACATGTGTCTTAATGGTACCAATGGTTCGCTGGATGATTACTTTCCGGCTTCATCTTTCAGTTAGAAATCCCATTTGTACTCTAAAGCTTCCCCTGCTTCACTGGCATTGCCAGGAATATATGTTATTTCCGCCTTTGCTTGAAATATTCCCAAACTTCACTAACATGAGTATACGTTACTTTTGCATCTGGTTGATTACACCTGTTCCTGCAGGCTGTATATGTCTTCCTCTACCAGTTTAGCCTGGCATTATGATTCCCTGACTTTAGCGGCATTGATGCAGTGAATCTAATTGCTTTCTAATGAGATTGGGTAATAATAAAATATAATAACTATAATAAAATATAATAACTATAATAAAATAAAATATAATAAATATAATGTAAGGATGTATATATTCGTCTACTGGAGCTATGTGTGCAACAATATCTCAGAGATCAAGATGCATCAGAGGTTATAATTATACAGATATGATGTTCGCATTGAATCCTACAAGTGATGGATAGACCACCGTAGGTACTCGCGTATAATCCGCTACCAACTGCAAACTGCATAGATCTAGAACTGCCGTCACATAATGCGCCGGCAGATCTGGGTATATGCAGTTTGTAAAGACTAATCAGTAGAACAAACAACACAGACCCTGATCTGCCGGCACATTATGCGACAGCAGATCAGGGTCTATGTTGTTTGCATTTGGACTGGTATTATACGCAAGTATACACGATAGTTGTATGTCAGCCTCACAATTCACACTGAGTATTGGGCCCGAGATGGGACCCATTACAGATATGCAGCCAGAACTATAAAGCATCCATCCGGAAAAAAATTGCAACTGTCAATGTTGTGTAAGTTTGCTCCTTGTCTTATTTTCACCATTTTTTTAAAGGGCTCCTATACATACAGCCAGCTTCATTGTGGCATGATGGGAACACCCATCGTGGATGGACAATAGCGGTTTTGCAACTTTCTTTGAGAAAACGAAAAGCGCTGAAACTTTTGGACTTTGCCATTTTTCTAAGTACTTACAGAAAAATGAAAACTGGTGAATGTTTGGATTTTGAAATGTTTCCAAGTACTTGAAGAAAATGAAAACTAGTGAAACTTTTGGGCTTGGAAATATTTCAAAGCATTTAGAGAAAAATGAAACCTACTGAAACTTTGGACTTTTACATTTTTACAAGTATTTAAAGAAACTTAGATCTTTTCGATTTTTACAAAGTCCAAAGTTTGAGCAGTTACTTTTTTTAAGTACGTCCACAAATTTTGAAGTCCAGAGTTTTAATAGTTTCCACTTCCATTGAAACTTTTAAAAGTATTTACAAGTACTTAAGAAAATGAAGTTTAAATTTAACAAAGCACTTGCAGACTGCATTACCTCCCCTTGACGTATGCTCGGTTTGCTGTTATGTGTGACGTCTTTCCAGAATTAAGCTGAAATGAAATCTAGTGAAACTTTTTATTTTGACATTTTTATAAGGTTTTATTGAATTGAAAACTGGTGAAAGTTTTAATGTTAAATTTTTTACATTGTCCAAATTATCAGCACTTTTCACTTTCTTTGAAACTTCTTACAATTACTTCTAGAAAATGAAAAAAAAATTTAATAAAGTACTGACCGATTGCATTACCTCCCCTTGACGCACTCTTGGTTTGCTGTTTTATGTGACGTTATTCCAGAATGATCCGACAATCCGTCAAGTTGAAGGGAAAACTGGTGAAACCTTGGTCTGAAATTTGTACAAGTATTTACAGAAATGAAAACTAATGAAACTTTGGACTTTTAAATTTGAAGAAGTACCACCTCCCATTTGAATCAATGCAGAAGCAGAGTTGGTGTAGCGGAATAGTATATAAGTGTTTATTGGTTATTTTCTACTGATCTTTGCCAATCTGTGCAAAAGATTCGTTCAATCCATTGCCTTACACCATCCCTCCTAACTGGCGTTGTGCTGTAAAGTTCAATTTATCTTTATAAATGTGACGAATGCTAAAGAAAATGATAAATAGTGAATTATAATCTTCGTTATAACCTTTAATGTCCAAGTCATGGCCGGCAGAGCGCACGGAGATCTCTGCTAGCCCACGGGATTTGGGCCATTTTTCTTTAAACTTTTAATTAATAAAATAGAAAAACAGCCTCATTGATTCCAAAATCGGATATTGGCTTAACGGGTTCTTCCTATTCTACAACGTAATCGAATCAAGGTAATGTTGGAGGTAGTCAGAAGTTCCAAGGTTTATCTCAGAACGTTGCCCGGTTCACACTACGTGGAAGCCGCTCCCGGTGCTGAACAGCCTGAAAAAATGAAGACTAGAGATAGTTAGAACCATATACAGTGGTCGCCCTCTTATAAGACCACCATTTCTTCAGCAGGAAATTGGCCTTATAAAAAATGGGTTGCATTTCTAGATGGGGATAACACAGATATGAGTAATAATTACATATAGAGTATGAAAGGCGTAACCAATTTTTAAATATATAGAGTATTTTCATTTAAAAATCACGTGCATGTTATGGAATCAGTGTGAGAAAGCTTATATCAATGTTATTTAAAATAATTATGAATAATTATGAATCGTGTGGCAAAACCACCTTGTCAATAAAATTAGAGCACAAACATCTTGCTGTAACTATCATTGTCCGTCCATTCCATTGTCCTCACTGCTGTAGAATGTACAACCGACGATGTTTATTTGAATCTTTCTGACATCAAATTTCTCAGCAGTGATCAAATGACTCTCCCTCTTTTCATTTAGTTGAAGTGCTTTCATTTTTCCTTCTAAACTGAGAATGTCTGACGACATTTTGCACTTTGTGCAACAACTTATTCCTTCATTGCCAATTTGTAGCTATTACATGAAATATTCAGTGTTTACAAGGAAGTGAGCTTGTCACGTGATCGATTGGTTTTAGTCTGGTACCCTTTCAAATACGTTTCGTAACCTTTGAGAGAAAAGTCGCAACGGCTGCTATACCATTTTTACATTATGGCAACTGGATGTCACGCTGACTTGAGCTGAACAACACTGTTTTTATCAGCGGCTAGCTTTGGTCATCTTGATAATTATCGGTGGTAATAATAGCCAGTAATTATGAAAGTGACAACACCTAACATTTAAGGAACACACAGCAGTAAAGGCAATCGGATTATATACCTCTGTGTATGAATCAAAGTTAGGTACTTTCTCGGCATGTTGGAACAAATGTCAATGTGGGTACATTTTACTGTGTTTTTTTTTTGCACTAATATGCCAGCCGATAGCCGTGTTAGAGGGGTGGCCGTCCTAGAGGGGTATTTTTGAACACAAACTCGTTGGTGCCAATGAATTTGAACACAAACTTGTTGGTGCCAATGAATTCTGGCCGTATAAAGGGGGTGGCTGCTGGTCAGTGGAGACGGTCAGGAGAAACACTGTAACATAGATTGTGAACTTCTTACCCTGTAGACTTCTTGAATGCATATACCTAATTTGGAGTAAATACTGGCTATTATGCATAATGCCTGAAATTTATTAATATTATTAGTAGACGAAATGTTCACTAAATCGGGATAAGTAATATAAAGTTAGTATATATTTAAAAGTAGTTCTGAGAATCAGTAATGGCATTACATGTCATATGAGTCAAAATATCAAGAGAATAATATTTTCAAAATTGCAACAAAACAAGATGAACTTACATTGGGAGGATTTCCTAATACACCATCCAGGTCAAAGCACCACTTCCAGTAGAGGTGCTTTGTAGTAGAGTGTTCGCATCGAGCCTACCTATTTATTACAGGTACAGCACCCCAATTACTTCATTGGAATATCTCATTTTAAATCATCCTCACGCGCTAAAGAGTAACCTAAAGCCATCGCAAGGGAAACAATTCTTGAGCCAACAATGGCTACAGGAGACAAATCAGTTTTAGGACCCGCCAAAAAACGGACTTGTCCAGGGAATGATTAAACAACAAAGAAACCTGAATACATGTCTCCCTCCTCCCCTGAAGCAGTGGTTCTCCGCCTCCTGGTCCCACCTGCAAATTAGCAGTTAAAAACAAGATAAAGATAGGTCCGTGGTTAACAGCAACGAAAACTCGAATTAGAATTTCCCGAATGAGAAAAAAACCGGTTACCGCCGTTAGTAGTATAGATGACGATTGAGGGATCTACTGCAATTAACATTACGCCGTAGGTTTAACGGGTGGATGACGATTGAGGGGTCTACGGGAAATCCTATGTTAACATTATTCATAGGTTTAACATGTGGATGGCGATTGAGGGCTCTACGGGAATTCATATGTTAAAATTATCCATAGGTTTAACATGTGAATGGCGAATGATGGGTCTACGGGAAATCATATGTAGTGACCAACACAGAGTCATCTACTATCCAACACCCCAACTTATACCATCAACACGTCGTATGTAGTGACCAAGACCCCACATATGCTATCCAACATGCCGTATGTAGCGACCAACACCCAGTCATCTACTATCCAACACCCAATAGGTTTAACATATGGATGGCGACTGAGGGGTCTCCGGGAAATCCTATTTAGTGACCGACATCTACTATCCAATACCCAACATTATACCATCAACACGCCGTAACACCCAACATTATACCATCAACACGCCGTATGTAGTGACCAATATCCCGCCTATACCATTAACACGCGCGAGAGAGGAGAAGGGCTAGTCCCTTCCTCTTCATTTACAAATACAAAACATTAAGCATGAACGTATTTACAGGGTTGACAACATTGTGGAGTCAGACTAGACTTCCAATGATCTAGAACAGTGTTATTTTCCCATCGATACACACTTCTTTTTTGTGCTAAGAAAATAGAATCACTGTTACTTGTACCTGAAAGTCAAAGTTCTCAAAACGGACAACACCAATCCAGGCGCCAATACTAGATTGTCTCGCGTCAACAATTTCATGCATTCGTTGTTCAGCGAAGTGGATTTGTACTTGAATAACAAACTGGTGAGCAACAGCATGGACACTTACCCTTATCAAGCGTACCTGAAAAAACTCTTTACGTACGGAAAAGAAGTCAAGAACACAGATATGGAGGCTTCAGTGGCATGGAAACCTGACACGCTGGACACGTTCAACGACACAGCGTTGATTACAGATGATGATGCAGATCACATTGATGGATTAAACGACCGCCAAAAGAAAATCAACCAAGGACGCTGTTTAGAAAAAAATGGATCATTTGCATTTAGACATGTGTTTGCACGACAAGTATTTGTTGAATGGTGTGGATGTACGTCTGAGACTGAATCGAAGTAGAACCATGTTCCATCTTATGGCTAATGTCAACGTGTACAAAACGAACGTCGAAGAAGACAGACTATACGTGCGACGTGTGGAAGTCTTACCTAACGTGGGAAATTACATCAGTCAGACTCTGAACAAACGACAGCCAAGTATCCTTTACGACGAGTGAAGTCAAAACCGTTACCATTGCCTCTGGACTCCGATCCAAGATCTAACATTATGTTTTCCAAAGTCAACTACCAAAACATTTGCTCATCGATATCGTCAGCAATGCGGCCCTCAACGGAGCTATCGATCAAAATCTTTTTGAAATGTTGAAAAGTTCCAACATTTCAACGTGTCCAAGATAGAAGTCACCTGAGATGGCCAGACGTTGTGTACCGGACCTTTTGAACCTGACTTTGCCCGGAAAAATTATTTGAGATCTTACTTGACTCTGTTTGCAAATGAGTCAAGAAGAAAAGTTGGCAGAGTATCATGAAGAGAAGATTTTGAAATAGTGGCATAAAGACTTGTGTGACCATTCCTTACCTCCATTGACTTCTTTGGAAACGAAACGCAGCGAAGCTCTCTTCCAACAAAGTACGGAGACTTCCCGTTCATCGACTTACTTGACAGATATTTTCAAGAAAAAAGTCAAGTGTTCGTACACACCTTTTTGGAATACAGTGGTGTGTGCTAAAGATAAACTACCTCATCAAAAACCTAAAGACGTTCAAGCCTATATCATCAACATAGACGACAATCATCGCCCACGAAAACATTGGGTAGCCGTCTACTTTCTCAACGACCACAATGTGGAATATTTTCATTCTTATGGATTACCTCTTCTGGAAGACGATATCATCGACTTTATGAGAAGAAATGATGTATGTACTCAATTCAATAATGTGAGATTAAAAAGATCAGATTCCATTGTGTGTGAACAATATTGTGAGTATTTTCTTCATCAACAGAGGCTTTGATTTTCCTTAGAGCATTTAGTGACTTGTTTTCACCGTGAGTACTCTAGAAACGATGATACAACAGAAAGGTGATTTTGTGAACATTATGGCTATCTATTTTCATTAGCATAAAAACGTGGTCTGTATCGATGTCAAAATAATACTGTACTAGATCATTGAAAGTTTAGTCTAACTCCACAAAGTTGTGAACCTTGTAAATACGTTCATGCTTAATGTTTTGTATTTGTAAATGAGGAGGAAGGGACTAGCCCTTATCTTCCCACTTCATTGGTTCTGTTGATATTTCAGTGAGCGGAGCTGATTAAAAAAATGTTGATTTACGAGAAAAAAAATAGTGTTGGCTCGTTTTAAAAAAACAAACAATTTCTTTTATGACATGCTCTTTCACATTCAATCGGTCCATCTTTGAATAATTTTTTCTAAGAAGGATGTTTTCCTTCAAGTATGCGCCTCCGTTGAGTTTTCTTTGGTTAGTAAGTGTGGGGTGTTGGTCACTCAAAACAATTTGAAATTTATTATTTTTTAAAAAATTATAACTTTTTTTCACATTTTGTAAACAAAAATTATTAAAATTGTAAACTTTTGTGTTACAATTTTTAAAATATTGTTTGCAATTTTTAAATTTGTCCGGACATGTTTCAGTCATTGCGAAATTCCCTATAATTTGTTTATATTTTATTTGTAGAAAAAAAATTGCTAATTTTTAACTTTTAATTTTTGTTTTACAATTTGTACAAATTCCTTTTACAATTTTTACATTTTGTCGAAATATCTTTTTAAGTTCTGTATTACCTTAGAAATTTTAGTATTTTAGTCTCGACCATATTTTTTATTTTTCTAGACTTATTTCAGTCTCCACTAAAGTCTGTATGGGTTTCGGAATTTAAGTACTACTTTAAGTCTAAGACAAATTTCTTATATATTTTTTCTGATTTTGTTTTAGTCTCCGCTAAGATCTGGTACAGTTTCGGAATTTTAATACTACTTTCAGTCTAGATCCATTTTTTTTGTTTTTACTTTTGTTTCGGTCTTCGCTAAAGCCCGAGACAGTTTCAAGCCCGAGACAGTTTCTGAATTTTTGTCCTAAATTTAGCGTAGGCGAAATTTTTTTTTCCATATTTTTTTTTTCACTCTCCGCTAAAATCCGGTACATTTTCAGAATTTTAGTACTACTTTCAGTCTAGACTAGTTTTTAACATTTTTTCCTGATTTTTTTTTCAGTCTCCGCTAAAGTCCGTAAAGTTTTGGAATTTTTAACGACTTTTAATCTAGGCCAAATTATTTGTTACATTTTTCCAGATATTTTTCAGTCTCTGCTAAAGTCCGTAACCGTTTCAGAATTTTATTACTACTTTTAGTCACCTCCATTTTAGTGTTATACTGAGTTGGTTCTCTAGATTGAAGCTATTTATAATATCAGTACAATATATGCAAATTTACTGACACCTCCAACATGATCTGAGGTATAGTTTAATGCTTTATATATCAAATATATGCATGTAGCCGCTAGGCAGCAGGTCATTGCATAGGGCGTGTTGATAGCATACTGTGGGGTGTTGAATAGTAGATGAATGGGTGTCGGTCACTATACATGACGTGTTAGATAGTATAGGTGGGGTATTGGTCACAACACACAGCGTGTTGATGGTATAATGTGGGGTGTTGAATAGTAGATGACTGTGTGTTGGTCACTACACGGCGCGTTGATGGTATAATGTGGAGCACTGGATAGTAGATGACTGGATGTCGGTCACTACACACGGCGTGTTGGAGAGTATATGTGGGGCATTGGCCAGTAAACACAGCGTGTTGATGGTATAATATGGAGTGTTGGATAGTAGATGAATGGTGTCGGTCACTACACATGACGTGTCGGATAGTATTATTGGGGTTATTGGTCACTACACACGGCGTGTTGATGGTATAATGTGGAGTGTCGGATAGGAGATGACTAAGTGTTGGTCACTTCATAGGATTTCCCGTAGAGCCCTCAATCGCCATCCACATGTTAAACCTATGGATAATTTTAGCATAGGATTTCCAGTAGACCCCTCAATCGTCATCCACATTCTAAACCTATGGACATTTTTAACATAGGATTTCCCATAGACCCCTCAATCATCACCCACATGTTAAACCTACAGCGTAATGTTAATTCCAGTAGACTCCTCAATCGTCAACATTTACTACAGCTGTTCCTTCGGCTGTTCAATTACCTCGCGATCGAGTGAATTTGCTGAAGAAGACTGGTGTCATTTCTACTGCTTGCCCTAGATGGTTTCATATCGTGAAGCGTCTCAATGAGCATTTATTCCGATTCGCATGACTTATGACAATGGTTTTACGCAGGAAGATCGAAATTAATTTATGGCAGCCGGTAATCGGAGGACTAAACATTGGAAAAAGTCTGTAGTCTCTACGTCCTCTATAATGGAAAAGGCTATGATTGGCGAAGATGACTAAATTTTTCTCATGAAAATGCCACGCGTTTGCTACATGCATATTTACTGATCAATTTAGAACCCCATCAACCTGATAATTTGAGATTTCGTATTGACTTGTTTCACGATCAGAGTAATAATGGTGGTCCAGTGATTTACACGTCGTCTTCATCGTTTTTGTTCATCTAAAAGCATATTTAACCTTGATCGTTCACTTATTCAGTGACCCACACACTCACTTCTCTGTGATTTATTTCATTATCGTCCAACGTAACATCACTGAAGTCTAATCCAACCACACTGTTTCGCGAACTGTATGTCGTAAAAAAAATATGCTTAAGGGCTTTTGCATTTGTTGGTAGCTAGTCTCAAGTGTTGCTCTGTACTTTGATGACTCTTTAATTACTGCAAGTAATTATTTACATTCCAAACAAATGCAGTGGTGTTTTTGTTGTTGTTGTTGTTTGTTTTTTTTTTTTTTTTCTTTCTAGAAAAGCATAAAGAAGAATTGAAACAACTCGCAGATCCGAGAATAGATACCTGGGCGAAGAAACAAATTATACTGAAACCGGGTGGAAGTCGATTTCTTAGAGGAGTTATTATCCGTTCGCTTCTATTGTGGGATTCCAAAGCGGCAGCAAAGGTAAAAACAAACACAAAGAGGAAGCTGAAGAGAGACGTAGCTACAACAACAAACAATAAATTGTCTGGCAAGTAAACAAAGAAAACAAAAACTAAGATGAAACCCACAACAGTTGCAAAGAAGAAAACGACAACCACTATCACCACCACCAAAATAAAGAGAGATATTACAGCCAGAACACTATCGCACCAACGGAAGCCTCAACCAGCAGTCTCTTAGAGCAAAAACTAAAAAACAGCATCGACAAACGCACCATTACGTGCGCCAGTATCATCTACTCTGTTATTTATGTTGCTAGCTAAACCCGATTTTAAAAAGTTTTTTTAAATATATTGAAGACGCCACCGAAATGTTACTAGTCCTCCTACTTCTTCTTTTTCTTCTATTGCTGCTGCTGCGAGAAAAGAAGTGCGGCCCAAGAAAAAAGTGCAAGACAGAAATGGTTCTGTTACAAAGTTTACTTGATCTGTTGAAACAGGAATTCATTCGATTTAGTCCAATGAACTCCTCCTTGGTCTCATCGAATGTCCAAGTTGAAGATCGCACGACGTCCCGACAACAAGTGGACACGAATACCTGTATAAAAGATGTTTCACAGTTTCGCATCAGTAACCCCGACAATATGTCATTCCAAAAGATATCATGTCATGGCCCTCGTCTTCATCATCATCGTTAATAGACTCATAACATTGGGAAAACTCCAGTACCCCCTCGTTTAGGCAAACAATAGGATGTGTTGTCAGTGTTAATCATAGCTAAAACACCGATGCGAAAACAGATCATTCGAAATGTTCCAAAAAAATCATTGATACTCTTTATACAAATATTGTTTGAAGGTGTGGAAAGGAACCGTATTGACAAACACAGAGAAACGGCGATCAGGTCAACATCATCACATTCTTCGAAACACAGTGAAAAACATAATTCAGTGACCCCCCCCCAAAAAAAAAAAAAAAAAAAAAAAGAGTACTCGTCTATGGAGGAGTTTTTTTTCCAATGCTGGTGGAACTGTTGGTGACCAAAGTAGCTATTTCCATGTTAGGAGCGATAGCTAGTAATATTTTAATCGGAATCAACAAGACTTACAGTCTTTGAACAATCGATCGGACTTGTAAGAAACGGAACGGTACGGAGAAATATTGCAATGTCTTCAAAAATTTCATCAGAAGCAGTAGACGAGACAGCAAACCAACTCTAAGTACCATCAGTAATTTGAAGACCAAAGAAAAAACAACAGCCATGGCGACGACGGCCACCGCAACCGCAACAGTTTTCCCCCGTAAAGAATATACATCACGAAAGCAATTAGAAGAAAGCGTTCCCAAAGGAATCCTCGCATATCTACGACGAACAAAATAAAAAAAGAAAAAAAAAAAATATTCCCGGATCCATTGATGTGGATTTGACCAACAATGCTCTTAGATACCTTAAACGATTTTAACCCGTGGGATGGCAACAAATCTCTGTAGGACTGAGCGAAGCCAATGTTGCTCAAGATGCAGCAGGAAATCAACAACGTTGGCGAGGGATTCAACTCCATCGAATATTACAGTCAATGCTCATATTTTAAGACGGCGAGGAACACGAGGAAGAGCATGAATTGTAAGACAAATATAGAGAAGATGTGTAAGATTTACAAACACTGCCAGCTAAAACATTGACGACAACGACATCAAGTCTTATTGCCTCGTGTAAACCTACACCAATTCGACAAAAATATGAAAGCATGGGTTAACAAAAAATGATGTCGACGCCATCCTCATCAGAACCAGAAAAGAAAGAAGTGAAGAAAGAAGTGAAGAAAAACTGATCCCACCATTTTTGGCATCGCCGTCAACTCAACCCTTCCACGTACACGTAAAGCATCGCAAGAAAAACAGCAACAACAACAACAACAACAACAACAAGAACAGAAGAGCATCAAAGTTATTTGACTTTTTGAGCATGGACGAACTTTTGGGTAGCATATACTACAATCCTGCTCATTCTACTGCCTACGAAGGAATTGAAAAATTGTATTGTGCTGCAAAAGCAAAACTCAAAAGTGTTCGCTTCCACGAATTACGACGATGGTAGCAAGAAGAATCTACGTACACGTTACACAAACAGATTCGACGCAAATTTCCAAGAAGTCAGACAGTTGTAGCAGGCACCGATCATCAAGGCAGATTTGGCTGATATTTCACACTTGGCTTCGCACGGTCGAGATTAGAAGTATTTGTTTTGTGTGATCGCTGTGTTTTCGAAATATGCTTGGTTGTACCTCTGACACCCAAAACGGGTGCCAAGGTAGTGCGAGCTCTGCAAGTTATGTTGATGCAAAATGGTCGACACCCTCTTCGATGCCAAAATGACCAGGACACTGAATTTCTCAATCGGCAGTTTCAAGAAGAACTGAAAAAATGGCAAATTCGTTTTTAAAGACGGAAAAGCCTGAAACCAAAGCTGCTATCCTCAAACGTTTTCAAAGAACATAGAAAGAACGTATGTGCAAATATTGTACACACAATCAATCGTACCAGAACTAGTGACGGCCAAAAACGAAGTTGAAGTGTTTGATCGATTGTTTCGGATCCGCGAGAAATCGTCGAATAACAACCAAGTAGGTCACATTAACAATCATCGTCATTATTCTAGCCTTGTGTTGAAACGGGAGATTGGGTTCGAATCGTAAAAGCGAAACGAGCTTTCAACAAAGGATATTTGCCCAACTGGACGATAGAATTGTTTTGCGTGACAGGACAAGTCCTTGGACGTCACCCACTTGTCTATAACTTGGAAGATATGAACGGAGAAACTGCAAAAGGAACGTTTTACTTGATCAAGTTACAACGAATAAGCAAGAAAGACGATAACGTCGACGATATCTATTGCACCCTCGTGTAAACAACATGCAAAGTGGGGGGAAAAATCGCATCAAAAAAAGTGAAAGTACGTTGGAAAAGTTTTCCGCCTAGTTTCCATTTTTGGATTGCATCCACGAAATTCATCAATTAAAACAAAAAAGAACAATTCATGCAAATATAGTCAAACCTTGTGTCTCCCTCACCAGTATCATCACTACAGCAGCCTTATAACCAAAAGCAGCAGCAGCAACAACAACAACAATCGGAAACCTGAGTTTGCAAGAATGCGATATGTAATTGTGAACCTTTTACTTAGCAGTTGTATTGGCTATCTTCTTCCTGATCCATCTCTGAAATATAGCAACACTAGAAGTTGCAGCAACGGCAGCCCCAGCAATAATAGCAACAATAATAAAAGTAACAGCAACACACCAAACTCTTGGAAAGTAGTCCTTTGAAATCGGCCGTCTCCTATGACACGAGAACGATCGAAATATAAATAATCGATTTTATCTGACTTTATCCAGCGACAGTTCTCTGGATGTTTTCCCAAAAACAAATTTTGTTGTTTCAAGACGAAATTGCCTCCATCCATTCAGCTAGACCTTCGTGGTCCTACTGGGAGGTGCTCCTGGAAGAAATCATTCATCCAACTCAAGTCTTGAATATCACCGGAAATCAAACGCATTTAGTCGTGGAATTGTTAGACGAACAAATACAAGAACAGATGAACAAAAAAGATCCTGTTTTTTACGAAAGAAATACCCCTTCAGAAACCAGTTCCAAACTGAATGTGCACGATATGAGAATTCCTGAGGAATATTGCTTTAATGCTCAACATCTCGTTGATACGATTTGGAATATAGTCAACTGTCAGTTTGGCGACGCGCTCACAAGAATCAACAATTGTGCGAATATCGACTACTACGCATCTTCTCATCTAGGGTATCGCCAGAATTTTTCTATTGCGATATATTTAAATACATAACAGTGCATTGCAATGCGTATTGCAAATATATTCAGAAGCTCTGTGGAAAGTGCAAGATAAAATATTAAAGAGTGAACAAGAGTTTCATATAAGTCAATAATTATTGGGAAACATCCTAACATATTGACGAGTCCGAGCTATATAAGATGTACTACTGTTTAAGATATACTACTGTTTAATTTTTTTTTGCATCTTCTCAACTCTGGCCACATTGGCCACTAAAATTGGAAAACAAATTGCTCAAACCTTAAATCTGAATATTTTTGAATAAAATGAAATTTATGAGAGATCGTATCCGCAACTAGAATGGGTTAATTCTGCAAAATGATTACCAAGGTTTCCGGTACAAAAATGCCCACCAATTCAGAGTGTTCCAGGGGCTGTCCCAGTTGATGGCGAGACCAAGAACACGTTATGTTGCGTTCTATGAAATTGGAACACGCCTTGTAGTTCAAAAATATAATTCTTTTTCTAGTATACTATGAAAAGCGTGGTGTAGTTCTACCAGGCCTAGATTTTGCAAGTCATTAATTTGCGAATAGATTGAATAGCTGATATTATTCAGGTTAGTTGTTTTTATTACCAAAAAAATAGCTAATATAGATAATTATCGCGAAAAATGCCGGCATTAGCTACTCTCGGACGTACTCATAGGATCAGATGCGATGACATGGTGTCGGCATACTTGGGTAGTTAACTGAGTAGTGCCACTGATGAACTTTACTTCCGCTTTACATTTCCTACAATGGTAATGTTTAATTTGTATCGGCATCGCCAACAATGCAGTCCTCAATGGAGCTATTGAGTTCCGTTAATAAAATGTCTCCAAGATAGAAGCCACCAGGGATGGACAAACTTTGTGAACCAGACAGACTTTAACCCGACTTAACCCACCAGAATTACTTGCTTAAGATTTTACTTCTCTCTGTTTGAAATCATGTGTCATCTGGGTACCAACAGCACACACGGCATTTCCTACGACGATTGTGCAGGAGGTTAATGTTTGTGAGGACTCGATTTACGCCAGATCAAGGCAGTGACGAGACACATTTCCACCTATAAAATTGGGAAACTGCGTATGGAACTTCAGTTTGCTCAAGTACTGGACAACACAGTGAACGTGGTCTTGTTTGCACAATTCAACAAATCATCAAAATCAACAATCTGAGAGAGGCGAGACAAGACTACCAACCTTTCACTCATGGAAAAAGGAGTCATGGAAACAGACGATCAAAATAACAACAGCCACAACATCAAGAACAAAGTCAAATTGTCAGAGGAAGAAATTACGAAACAGGAGCAGAAACAGTATTGGTACGATGGTCAGAACAAGAAAAGGCCTTGATGAAATGTTTTGCTAACACATTGCCCAGAAATCACGCTACTGACAAAAGAACAATGTTACGGATATTAAGTCGATCATCCCAATCAAGCACAACACGACAAATGTTTGATGATGAGTCAAGAAGAAAAGTTGGAGTATTAACAGGAGAAAACTTGAACTCTCATCAATGAATGAAATCTTGAACGAGTTATATAAAGACTTGTTACAACATTATAACCCACCATTCACTCGCACGGAGACGGAACGCATCGAAGCCCTCTTGCATTAGAGCGTGAATTCTTCTTTATTCTCTACTTACCCGACGGACCAGTTTAAAGAAAAAAAATGTCAAGTTTGAAATCATCGCTGTCATTTCCTGTGAACTCTGTTGTCTGAGAATGAATCCAAGGGACTTCATTACCTCCTCACACACAGTTTGTACAAGGCACCATGGAATCCAGTGGTTTGCACCAAAGAGGAAATCCGTTATCGAAATCCAAAGATGTCATCAACACAGCGACAGTCATCGACCAGTAAAATACTGGGTTGCTGTCCACTTTCAAAACGACGACATGGTGAAATATTTTGATTAGTACGGATTACCGCCGATAGACGACGATATCATAGACTTTATGAGAAGAAATGCCGTTTCGACTCATTTCAATAACGTGAGATGATTATAAGTATCAGATTCGACAGTGCGTGGACAATATTACATCTTCTTCACCAACAAAGCCTTGAATTCCCTCTAGCGCATTTACTGACTTGTCTTGGAGACAATTTCCCCAGAAGCAATGAAAAGGTAGAATTGTGGTTTTGTGATCAGTATTGTTATCTCTTTTCTTTAGCTCGACAACGTAGTTTAATTCTGAGGCAAGACGAAACCGTGATAAAACAGTGAAGTCCAGGTTTCACTAACCAACGCTGTCAACGTTGTAAATATATTCTCTAGTAAAGTATGTATTGTATTGTACATTGTTTCTACGTTCATTCCCCCGTTTATCATTCAGTAGGTTTTGTGATTTTTGTATAAAACAATGAAATTATAAACAAAGACACAAAGGAAAACAAAACACTTATTTCCTTCGAAACATTCAAATTTTAAAATCGGGGGGGGGGGGACTTGTTTTTTTTTTTCAATTAGTATGAATCTGAAAGTATTATTCCCATATCAAAACTCTATTTTCTATACTTTATGAATCTGATTATTTGTTAAGATCTAAATTATTATGCGTTCGCATGGACTCCAGCATGATAAATTTAATGTTTCTTGTTTCCATCTTACGAAAAGCTCCAAGAGGATTATTGAAAATAGGAATAGATCAAATTTTCTTTCTAATACAGGACTGAAACTTTCACAATCAATCTATAATGAAATCTATAGAGGACACATGTTCATTCTATTATTCGCCTTAATAGAGTTACACCGAATAGAATTTCCTGGACAACATCAAGGTTAAAATTGATGTGCCTATTAAAGATGGCGCCGTCATCTATGTCAAATTAGGTCAGTGTAGCATGGCATGGCATGGCACCTCCATTTTAAGAAATTATTCGATAATAAGTATTAATCTGATCAGAAATTAATGATCGAAATCATTTATAAAAACACTAAGACTAATAATTTCAGTAAAATACAGATTTGTGAATTCTTGCACTATTACTCTTACTTCTAGTACTACTTGAGGATTTTGCAACAACTAAGTTGCGCATCGTCACAAAACACTCAAAAGACTATTGTTTATGTTATACATTATTACTCCGAGTTCTACGAACGATAACATCACAACCTCAGAAATATCTGTAAAGACTCCATAATGGGATTACTTGTTGTCATGGTAGCTACTTGGAACATCATGGCGTTCTTACATCATCTACTTCTCATCGATGCCTTACAACGTAAACAAGTTTATATTCGGCGAATAATTGTAAAGCGGAGTTACATATCAAACTCCGTGACACTTCCAAGTTTGCTGTATAATCGTTCAAGTAGTTTAAGTTGTTCCGAATGAGGTATAAGAATGGAATAGGGAAGCATATATTCAATAGGTATTCTGGTCCTTTGGCATCAATGAGTTTAAGTTGTTCCGAATGAGGTATAAGAATGGAATAGGGAAGCATACATTCAATAGGTATTCTGGTCCTTTGGCATCAATGAGTTGAAGAGGTCGCACCTTATAGTCAGCGTATAATCTCAGTGGATGAACGAAAGTTATAAGTACTTGAAGGATAATCGTTAAACACAATAGGATACCTCAACATAGTATTTTGTATCGTTAACACAAAATTGTAATCATTCAACAATTTCCGTAATCCGCAAATAGCCTTGCGTGTGTTAGGTATAGTGATTTCTCCGATTGTTATATATCTTTTTTTCATTGGAAGACCGCTTGAGTGTGTCATATGGCAAATGGAATGCTCCTTGATTTTCTGACATGCCTACCTGATTTATCGTAAGCATTCCAAGTGCTAATTCGTAATAATATCAGTCAGTAGAGTCAGTTTGATTTCTAAAGATGACCATAAACGTTTTAACAATGGTTTACTTATATCCAAGGACTTAGGTATACTTCAGGCAAAACTATATACATCGATTTCATGTAAATCAGTACTTCCATAGACGTTCAAATCCTTTCTGAGACGAGGATGTTCCAAATGATCCTACATGACGCCCGCCATTATTCCAAAATGCGTTTCTTTATTCTAACATGTGTCTTTTTGGTACCCGAAATGCCTTAGTAGTTGCGTAAATGAACAATAATTTTAACCAAAAAAAAAATTCGAAACAGAAAATGTGCTTGGTAAAATATTATGAAAACAATTGACAGAATTTCATTAAAGCAAACGGGAACATCTCGGAAAATATTAATTGCCATTTAAATTACACAAAACTGCTGTCAAACTATTTGTTTAGTCTTGATTTGGTGTTTAAATTGTCAGAAATGGAGAGGTTGGCATTCAAAATTGTATATGTATATACAAGTCATATCCTGCGTTTTTTAAATTCTGTATTGAGCAAGTTTCGTCTAGGTATTAGATTAACCAATGAAATGAAAAGACAAGTATTAGATTAACCAATGAAATGAAGACCAAGTATTGGATTAACAAATGAAATGAAAAGAGTGTCCTCATCTGGAGATGCTGACATTCAATTTTTACTGGTGATAAATTGGAATACATAACGTTTCGTTGTATTATGATTTGATCTAATACAACATTTCAATAAACCTTGTGACTAGTTTGAAACAAAGTCATAGTTTGCGGAATACATAATATGTACAACCATTGGTAATCATCCACCCCGGTATTCTGACTTCAATTCTTCAACTATCCGCTTTTTTTTTTTCACCTCACAGAGCAAGACGACATTATCGGAACAGGCAGGGCAGCTGTGGGCTCATTACTACTGACAGCCACTAATACTTCTATACCTGCTACAACGGTGGTGGAACACGAGAAACGACCGATAGCAAATGTGATGCCGGTGGGTCAGATTCAAAGAATTGGCGCCAAATAGTTCAGACAATCCCACAGAGATGCCCAACGAAATATGTCAACTATTCAAAAAGAAGTCTCTATGTTTTTTCAAAACTCAGTGTCCAATCAAACTTGGAAAAATTACGAGAAGGGAGTGAAGTGTTTCCAGTCTCTCAGAATTTAAAATAACCTACCCCAGTCATGGCCTACTTATACACATCAGCATTCTCTGGGGCATTTGTTTGCATTCCTTTGTTTAGGGGAACTGACATCCCACAGCAAAGGCTCAGATTCCCTTCCCTCCAACATAATTATATAACCTTCATACGAGTCAGAAGTCATTTTGCACGCTTGCGATTAGTGTTAAGAGAATCTAAGATATAAAATAATTGAACTAGGACAGTGCTTAATAAGATTGACAATCAAGCGATGTGCCCCCTTAATTGTTTAGAACTCTTGTTACAAATCTGTCCACAATCTTCCAATTATTAGCTGTCCATTCACTATGACAGAACTTACATAACCAGTTATCAATTTCTGCTCTCTTAAAAGGCTGTGTGGAGTTCTCGAACATCAACTCTCAAAACAATAAACCACTCTCTGTCTGTATTGTGGCAGCGACTGTATGCAATACGAGAGGTATTTCAGAGAAAACATTAAGTTATGGCGCACAATGCAATCTGAACTTACGCATGATACATTCAGATTCTTTTCACCTAGCTACAACCTAGCTAGTCTGGATTATACAAAAATACCATATCCCATGTGCATCCATTCCTTGTCCTTAGTACTATACTAACAGTAATTCTAAGACTTTCAGGTACCCCCACCTATATTTGGGCCATGGGATCGTCAATACCGCAATGGGCAAACAAACGGGCAGCCACGAGGCTAACATGTCTCAACCTGGGTACAAGTTAGACATTCTCAGATCAGGTAGATGGCTAAACGAGGCATTCGGTGGGAGGAATTCGATACTTTAGTGTCCACCATCAAAGTACCTAGTGGTACATTTAGGATCAGATGACACTAAGAAAACTAAAGACAGAGTTTGTGAGAGTCTTTTAGTTTTGAACCAAAAAGTCATAAGACCTTGCATTTGGCGGTCGAAACATAATATATATATATATATATATATATATATATATATATATATATATATATATATATATATATATATATATATATATATATAATATAGAGAGAGAGAGATAAAAGAAAGACACAGACAGACAGAGACAGAGAACAATATAACATACAGATAGATAGATTGGTAGATATAGTGATAATTAGATAGATGGATCGATGGAAGGAAGGATGGATGGGTGGTGACTGGATGTAGACACAGCTATCAAGATATGTAGCTTCGTCTGTGGATATAGAGTCAACTGCATTTGATATAAATATAAAGGCGTACTTGTTTACGTATACACATAGACAGATCTCTGCTATTGCATAGTGAATTTGAATAATACTATATACACACTCTAATACGGTAAGAGAAATACCAAATTTATCAAATGATTATTATCCGAATCAAATTTTGTCAGTTGATATTTTCTGGACTTGTAACTTCATAAGACAAAAGATTTTTTTTTATAAACCCTATATATGACCATATGTATAAGTTCTGTTTCGCAGTCAAGCAACACTAGTATGCAACCAATGACCAATTGACATTTCATCGTTTTAATGATTGGTTTCGGTTGTCCTGCAGCAAAAAATGAATAAATTATATAACATTTTTCTCATACTGCAAAAATAAAGCTTTCAAATATAGTTCAGAGTGGCATGTCTAATGTTTTCCGTCTTTAGAAGTGTTTTGTATAAGACAAAGAAAGAGACATTTACTGCCCTCCCCCCCCCCAAAAAAAAAAATGTAAAACAAACGGCGACCCCGAAAGTCAATTAAAAGTCAATATAACGGATTGTAACATTAAATTTACTATTGTAGTTTACCCGTTCCTCGTTCTTATCTGAACCTATTAATGCTAGAAGAAATTCGGATACTGAACCTACAAATTATACTAGGATCCTTGTTGGTAGTGCAATTTCAATGTTTAGAGAAAACATACAATTACAATACTATTTTAAAACGGTTGAAATGATCATTGAAAAATCATAAAGGAACACCGTATCATGTCAAATAAGGAACTTGTTGATCTGTTGAGGGTTTCTTAAACGCACCTTCATTTCCACTGAAAAATTATTGTTTTTTGTTTGCTTTTTTGTTTCTTGCAATAATACTAATTTTCCTCAGCAGTTTACCTGATTATATTTTCTACACAATACATTACTGTGATAGAATATACACAATATTGGCCCAATTCTTGGACAAAAGTTCATTACATGTACCTCATTTAAACAACATACGGATCAAAATTAGAGTTCAGTAGTTATATCCTCCCAAGTTTGTGAAAACATGCTAAGTTGTTAAGTGGTGGTGGTGGTGGTGATTGCAGTAACAAAACTAGCAGTTTTCGTGGTAAATAAAACTGTCTGGAGGAAGATATATTTATGGTGATAGCAGTAACAAAACTAGTAGTTTTCGTGGTAAATAAAACTGTCTGGAGGAAGATATATTTATGTTTTTATTGCATTAGAGAATATCTGTTACAAGTTACTATCGATCCAGCTCTGGAAGTAGTTGACATTGGCGTACACACCGGGGTAGCCTGCCACTGCACAGCCATAACCCCAGCTCACGATGCCTAAAAGGAAAGATTATATGAAGCAATATTATATTCGTATACACAAATGCATATTATATAAAGCAATATTATATACGTATACACAAATGCATATTATATAATGCAATATTATACACGTATACACAAATGCATATTATATGAAGCAATATTATATACGTATACACAAATGCATATTATATGAAGCAATATTATATACTCATTTTTTTCTCCATTAACATTACATTGTCAGAATCGTGCAGTATTTCTCCATACTGCACTGCTTCATACTACACGACACGTGTGTCTAAAATAGTATCGTGTCTTGGGAACTACATTTTATTGTAAACAATCAATGTACGCTGATGTAGCAGACGCCGGAGCTCTTGATTTGTCTGTGGATAAACTAAGCAAGCTGTTTGAACCATTTGAAAGTTGAGATGATAAAGGTGACGATGTGGATGAGTTCATTGAGTCACAAAAGAACTTTCAACCAAGCAAGCGATTGACCTTGATATCAGCGATGTCCAGCGATGGCTTTATGACAACAAACATATGAACATATCTATTTAAATACATACCTGTAGCTGGTAGGTCGAAAGCTTGGTAGGTATGAAAATTTCTATCATTTGTTCTTTTGTTCACGTGTTATTTTTTAGTGTTCTAATTGTTTACAAAATTGCATTAAAAATAAACGTTAAATTTTTTTTATGGTTGAGGGAGCCTGGTTATAATGACTCGCGTAAATGTTGAAGCACTTACTTTTTACGGACGGACTAAACGTATAAAAATTAGCAATACGTAACATAATATCTGTTTAATGCATTCTCTCTCTCTCTCTCTCTCTCTCTCTCTCTCTCTCTCTCTCTCTCTCTCTCTCTCTGAGCATCTTATCCCATTATTTGATTATAAATGTTGTTGAAGAATCAAAAGCAGCAAATTTTAGGTATGTGATGCATTGCTCTTGGTTTCTTTTAGCGTTGAATAAAATACTAATTAATAAGTCCTGTATTAGAATTAAGACATTTTATAAAGGTTAATATTTTCACCGACCACTGTGATTTTCGGGATTCGTATATTATACTCTGTAAAAAAAATCTAACTTCCGAACTCCTAATACGCAAATCACGAGGCAAAGTAAATATAGCTACTATATTAAAACGGTGAGATCAGATATACTTTAAAATTTTGCTAGGTTTAACTACACTAATTAAGTATCTTCTATATTTCCTTCATTTTCATCTTTAATTAGCTCCAGTTAATTAGCAAGTTTCTGTATGCAATAACTGGGACACCATATGTCAAAAATCAGCACAGGTTATGAAGCATTTTCTCGAAATAGTTGCATTTGAATCAGATGACCCAAATTCTGAGTGAAAACGACCTTGCCAAAACGGACCGAATCACAACTGTCTCCGTTGTCTTCTTACAAAAAAGCCAAGAGGCTGAATTAAATAAACATGGTATTGTATGTTTAGACTTTAATGCTGATTTCCTTTGAATACAAAACATTCGTCAGTAGATGGAAGATGGGATAGTTAAAACAGTCAACCAGTTAAAACTGGTTTAAACCTCTGCGTACCGCTGTACGAGAACATCTCTATAACAACTGTAAATTTATAATCTCAACCAACAAGTGCAGGGGTACGAGGATGTAGCAACAACTTTTACACTTTCGGTGAAACGGAAACAACTCTAGAATATGTGTGCATTTCGAAATCACAACCATCACATTATAGCTCCCAGACCCAAATTACAATCTCTTGATTGTGCGTTGAGTAGAGAGCACTATAAGTTTAATTTTACACAAAATAAAATGTTTCACAACCAAACCAAGATATACGGTCCAATAGAAGATACATAAATGTCAGATGACTAAGCATGCAGCAAAAACATGTTCAGTGGCATGAATCATGACAACACTGCCTACATGGAACATTCCAGAAGTTTCCTAGAAGAGACAGATCCGCAATTGCTTTCAGACTGCAATAGCATTATGTGAAAGGCTTATACAGATGATTACTGGGATTTTCACCTTAAATTGGAAAGTACAACTAAATTCAAGTTACTTTTATGCTTATATGTCAAAAAAAAGCATTGTAATTTGCTGATAATTGTATATTCAAGCATTTTTCACGTACGGGAGGCGCACGGCAAATTGCATTTAATGATTACTTCCATTTTGCATATCGTTTGACTACCAGTGATACAATTCGTAAGTTCTTACCATTATTGTTGATTTATTTCTCAAATCCGTTAATATAAACAGATATACAGTGTATACTGCTGTCTTGGACACTGAGATGGAGAATCACTCAAATTTAAAAAAAAAAAATTAAAAAAAAAAAACAACACGAAAACAAACAAAATAAAATAGCAAGTTCTTTGATCATAGTATCAATTGCTGCTGTCTTTGACAATTACACGCCAAACCACTCAAATTGTTTCTAAGAAAAATACTCCCAAGTCCCTGGACCATAATATACATTAGTGCTGGTTTAGACATTGATATGCACAACACTAATGTGCTCTTTATCGCACAAACATATTTATGGATACAGCCAAATAGAAGGTCTGTAAGTGTCACGCAACAAAGCATGCAGTAATAGAATGTTTAATAGCATGAATCATGACATTGTTGCCTATGTCTTATTTTTTCAGATACTTACCGCTTTAACTGTAATGTGAAGATAGACAGGAGTTTGACCATTATTTGTAAGTATCGCACATTTAATTTACTTCCTACTTGCTTTCCAACAAACTAGGATAGTATCTGATGAATATTATATAGGAGCTGAGCCTAAATTATATACGGCGATTAAGCAACATAAGTATTACTCGTTGCTTTATAGGCAAAATACTTTAAAGCGGGCTTAGACCAACCAAACCATACTAGTTTTATGTACCTGAGACGGAACAATGTATTTGCAATAACATTTGCACCTAAAATATATTTTACCTAGAACCTCCAT
Source organism: Margaritifera margaritifera (assembly GCA_029931535.1). NCBI lineage: Eukaryota > Metazoa > Mollusca > Bivalvia > Unionida > Margaritiferidae > Margaritifera > Margaritifera margaritifera. The sequence continues at coordinate 1,656,138 of JAQPZY010001672.1, read as the reverse complement.
GGTTGCATTGGCAGATATGTACAATAATATAAATTCAGATAGTTGTATATGTCATTAGTTTAAAGGTAATCTTTCCTGTGCTACAAAAAAATTGGTTAGAGACGACAAAACTGTACACGTCATAAGGTTATAGTTCATTGTTTCTGTACAACAAGACAAAATTCTTTGCATGCATCGACTTGACAGCAGGGAGTACTGAAAACGTTTGGACTGTATACGTTATAAAGTTAAATGTCACTGCTCATGTGCTACGAGACAAAATCTATTGTAGACGACAAACTAAAAAGTGTGCGAATATAGTTTCTTTTTATAAATTTCAATATCAATAATTAGAAAAAGTGTACATAGAAACATTTGGGAATTGTTTGGTCGAGATAATTAAGGATATAAAACCCACATAATCCGTGGAAGAGACCTAGTTGACAAACCTCTTCCGGCTCCCTACTCACAAATATGTTTGAACGTACTCATTTAGTCATTCCATGAATTACGCCTTTAGGGAGGTGCAGCTATTTTGTTGATAAATGGTCTTAGTTGATAGACTGTAAAACGCAATATATATTATCTACACAAATTGGGACAAAATCGCAATTGTCTCAGTTGGTATTATAGCAACATCCTACACTGTGGAAATTGTAAAATAACTAAATGCAGCCGGAATTTTCAGGAAAATAAAAGATGTCAGTATTGCAACAAAGATCAGAAAAACAAAAGGAATTGAAAATAAATGAAACACTTTGCTCTCTTCTGCATTAAAGCATTTCCGGAATGTAGTCAAAATAATTGTCAGGTCTGAAAGGACTGCAAAGCAGAGTCATGAGGATAAATCAGCTAAGTACGGACATATCTTTCTTACATTCCAGAGATGCATTAATTCAATAGAGAGCAAAGTATTTCGTGTTTCTTTCAGTACCTTTTTGCTTTAAAGTCATTGCTGAGGAGGGGCACTAGAGGTTTGTCAACTAGATCCCTAATACCCTCAATAAATTAGTCCAAACAATTCTAGCACTCTTGAATTTAATCTTTTTATTCCTTGTTCTAAAATTTAAAAAGGAAAAATATACACAAACTTTGTCTTGGTCGTCTAGAATAGAGTTTGTCTTGTAGCACAGGAAAAATTATATTTAACTTTATGTCGTATATAGATTGGTCTATGCATGTACATTTTGTCTTCTTGCACAGGAAAAATTACCTTTAACCTTATGACGTATATAGTTTTTCGTATAATAGATTCTGTCTCGTTGCATAGGAAAATTACCTTTAACCTTATGACGTCTCGAGTTCAACTTTCTCAATACTGTTTGCTGACTAGTCTAGAAAAAATTACCCTTAATCTTATGACTATACAGCTATCTGAATTTTCTATTACTGTTCATGTTAGCAAATGCAATCTCATACGCGCCAGGTAAAATATATTTCAGGTCAAAATGATATTTCCGTCGAATTGTGGCGTCTCTGATTCACAAAACTATTAATGTTTGATTGGGCTAAGCTTGCTTTAAGAGAAGTTGCCTAAAAAGCATAGTGATAAATATGTTACTTAATCTATTCAGATAATTTAGGCTTGAATCCTATACATAAACAAAAAGTTAATTGAATATTTTTGTAATTTCTGCAAATGGCTACTTTCAAACAGAAAATGCCTGGAAAGTATGACACGTACTCAGTAATGTATTGACTCATGCTACTTAACATTCTATTACTGCATCCTTAGTCACATGAGATTTTATTAACCTTCTGCTGAGCCGTATATATTAATATATTCGATTTACAAATTAGTGATGTGCATGTCAATGTCGAAGACAGCACCAATGTATATTAAGGTCTAGGGACTTGAGGGTGATTTTGTTTTTATTTTAATAAAGAAATTGGAGTGGTTATGCGTGTCTATGTAAAAGACAGCCCCAATGTATGTTATTATCAAGGGACGTGGGGGTATTTTTGTTTTCTAAAAAATTGAGTGATTCTCCATGTTAGCGTCTACGACGACAGTAATGCACACTATACGTCTGCTCATAATAACAGCTTTATAGTAGAAAGAGCTCGCGAATTGCACCACCAATAGTCAAAGTTATACATATATAGGTCATTTCTAAGGGCTCTCTGCTGGCCAGCTCCCCATCCGTGACAAATGCTTGAATATATAATTATCAGCAAAATACGTAGCTATTTTGTGGACAAATAAACAACAAAAAAAAAAGGTAACTTAAATATAGTTGTACTTACGAATTTAAAGTGAAAATCCAAAATAATCCTATCTATAAGCCTTCACAAAGTGCTGTTACAACCTGACAGCAATGGCAGATCTATATTTTCTAGGACATTTCTAGAAAGTAACACGTAGGCAGTGATGTCATGACTCATACCACTAAAGATTCTATTGCTATATGCATAGTCACGTGATATTATTAGTCTTCTGTTGAGCCGTATATCTTAGTATGCTTTCCAACTATTTATGTTGTGTACAAGTTTTCAAAATTATGTCGCGCTCTACTCCTTGCACAATCAAGAGATTCTAATATGGACCTAAGAACTAGAATGTGATGGTTGTGATTTAGGAGTTCACAAGTCTTCTAGAGTAGTTCTCGTTTCGCCGAAAGTGTAAAAGTTGTTGCTAAGCAATATCCTCCTGCCCTTTCACTGGTTAGTTGATTATTATAGCTGATTGAATTGATTAGTATAGTGGTACCTTTATGACATGGTACACTGGTTAGTTGATTGTTATAGCTGATTGAATTGATTAGTATAGTGGTACCTTTATGACATAGTACACTGGTTAGTTGATTGTTATAGCTGATTGAATTGATTAGTATAGTGGTACCTTTATGACATAGTACACTGGTTAGTTGATTGTTATAGCTGATTGAATTAATTAGTATAGTGGTACCTTTATGACATAGTACATTACGGCGATAGTGGCTCCTATAAACCGTATTGTTATCCTTATGCCTGTTACATCCAACATGGAAAATTGACCATTTCAGGAAATATGCATTTATTTTGTTCATTTCATGAAATGGGTTCAGTGCTTTGCACATGTCATGAAATGGTAATGTTTTCTCTATCTCTCTTGCTTATTAATGAAATGGACAGACCTGTGTACGAAACTTAAAATTGATATATGAAATTGATATAACGCAAAGGTCGAATATAGCTAGATTGTAAGGGCTGTTTTAAATAATGGTAGTATAAGTTGTATAAAATGTTTGAAAATTAGCTTGTAAAGAGCAAAGAGATAATTTCTAAGGGAGAAGAAAAAATAAGTGGGAATTTAATCAAGCTCATATCATTGCTTCCAACTGCAGGTTTCTTTCACGCTTATTTAAAGCACCTTTTTTGAACAAACAATCCAGTTCACTAAATAGTCATTGAAGTATCAAATTATATATATATATATATATATATATATATATATATGTCAACAACTTAAATAAAAGGAAAGTATATCTAAATGTTTCTTACCTCTTGGCTTAAATTATACTGGTCACAGTGGCCAATATCATGCCTACTATCAATAAGTTTAACACTTTTCTGAGTTCCAAGAACTAAACCGTGTTGAATGATTTCAATAAATGTAAGGCCGTTTTTCTCAATTAATTTGTATTCTCAATATGTGGATTTAAAAAAAAAATGGTTCGGGGACTTAGAATCCTCTTTTCCGATAAATATATTACACTTTTCAATTTACATAACAGAGATATATGGCCATTTTAAGCAAAACTATCCACCCACTTTTAAACTCGAACTGACTTATAAAAAATCATTGACCCGCCTGTGTAACCTTTGACTAGAAGAGATACGATTGCATGTGTATTGTGTCAGTGTATTGTTGTATTTTCGTCCTCTTTATGTACATCACACTGCGCTGCTAACCTGATAATACTCAATAAACATGTGTATATGAATACATAGCTGGCATGATTTCAAATGGTATATGAGAAGTAAAATTTTAGTAAGATAACTTGGATTAGGAAACAACTTGATTTCATAGAAACCATGTGATTAAAAATTGAATATTTTCCACAGAGAAGCTTTACATCGGCGAACATTTGATATCCCAGTAGGTACATATAAGTAAGAGTAGCTTAGTATGACCTTTTGAAGCAGTCGTTTGATGTAGCAATACTGATTCACTGACGTAGGCATGTAACTTGTTCCAAGTATCAGTTTTGCTGTTGTTTTTTCTATTAAAAATTTAGTCTCGACCTGATCAGACTATGTTCATGGACAATAATGCTGGTAACGTCCTAGGGTAAAAACGGCAAAAACTACGACTAAATTGATCTTACATTTTCCCTGACTGATATTAAAATTTTTTTTTTTTTTTTTTTTTTTACATCAAAGGTGTGAATTTGCATGCATTATTTTCATTAATTGTATTCAATCTAAGTGAACAATCGCAGACCCACAGTCTTGGGCGACTCCTTTTCATTTTAACTTCGTTTTCCCCCAGACCCTGCTTTGGTTATTCAATGCATAGCGGTAAAAGCCAGAGTGGGCCGGGCGACCCAGATTAATAAAAATTGCGTCAATCTATATGAATAAATGAGGAATATAATCTGATTTTCATATCTTACATTCTGCACGAAACTTAAAATGTCGCGAACAACACCAGACCGTTTTGTGAACCAGGCATTTATAAAATGGGCATTTAAATATTTCACAAAAAAAGTGATGAGCAGTTTCACAAATGGAGGATACCATATATATATATATTCACAAAAAAAACCCTATGCTTTATTTTTTCAATCCGGCACTTTAGCCACAGCTTGTCCTACGTGACATATGCTCACATTATGTCATTTATTTCGAAAAAGAGAACTGTCAATACATTGGATTGGGATTACAGATGTACGTACTAGTAAATTTAACCCTCCGACTTTAATATCATAAAATGAATTAAGTTACTAGTAGATGTGCAGTAGAAGTACATGCACGGTAACATGAATGAACAACTATTTACCTGGTACATGCACGGTAACATGCATGAACAACTATTTACCTGTAAGTTCCCATTTGCCCTCAGAGTTTTGACATATGAATGGTCCACCAGAATCGCCCTGAAATGACATTTCATAGAGAGGTATCAGACATGTTTATAACAAACCTCTCATGTATTTTCAGCCATTTAGCAGACTTTATTCGGAGATAACAAATGAAAATGTATTGGCTGGATCGTATTCTAAGATTTTTAAACTTGATTCGCAAAGAAGAGATGCCTGTTTGTACAGGACAACTCGCTATTTTGTCTGCATTACTTGCAAGGTCCATCTTACTAGTTTATCGACATGCCGTCGTGCAGTGTGTAAGAGAGGTTTGTTCCAGTCAGTGGCGGCGCGAGGGTTCGAGGCGCCCGGGGGCAATCCCAGAGGTAATGTTCTTTAGTGGCGCCCCTACTTTGCCACAGAGAACAGTTTTTATGTCAGTTGCCAACCTCCAACTCCAACTCCCATCTACGCCCCGGTTACAGCTGCAAGAAAAAAAAAAAAAAAAGCTCCCGACGGCGCAACCCTCCCCCCCCCTGCCTGGGGGCAATCGACCCCCCCCCCCCTTGCGACGCCACTGTTGTAAGTAGAACGAACAGCACAGGCTAGCGCATTATGCATTGACAGAGCTGTGTCTAGGCAGTTTGCATTATAAACTAGCACATCGGGTAGATATCTCCTAGTTTATCGAAGGTAGAAAACAACTTGTTGATATCTCTGCTAGCATCTCCAAGTCCAAGTCTGTACCGAAAGAATAACTTGTATTCATCACTAAACTGCTAGAATCTCAAACTCCAAGTCTGTACCGAAAGATAAACTTGTATTCATCATCAAGTCTGCATCAGAAAAATGACTAGTATTCATTACCAAATTGATTTGCAAAAAAATTACAAAAGTATTCGAAGTGGTCAACTCTTTCTTCCTTTGGTCATTTCTAACATATTTGACTCAAAGCTCGTTTTTGTTCGAGATGAAACGATAAACGTTTCAATAAAATAAAATAAAATAAAAGATACCTGGCAAGAGTCCACACCTCCCTCCGGCAGACCGGCACAAAGCATGGTTTGATCAATGCTATTAGCACCGTAAGCCTGTCCACATTTAGCATGATCAAATATGGGTTTCTCCACTTCTTGTAGATTCACGGGGACAGAACCTCCTGAAATGAACGGGAAAACTGGTTTCATTTCGTAAAAAAAAAAAAAAGGAAAAGAAGAAAATGCAGTTTTTTTTAATCATTTCTTCTATAACCCTGATTCCCCTAGCATCGTTTCGGGGGAAATAAAGAACCTATTTTTGTGCAAATGTCTACATATATCCGTATATACCATCATATCTCAAGTATTCAGTCCAAATCTTGAAAGTGATAAGATAATATATGTGACATTACGCATGAACATTCATACGTACTGGTAAAAAAAAAATAATGTCAATGTCATAGCTGATTCCGGCAGAATTGAGGATAATGCCTCAAATGTTTGTGTAACAGTCTTATGTGGCAAATCTGAACGTTTCGTGCTCTGGAAAGCTTGTTGTGATACTTTCTGTGATTACGTACTGCACACGAGACATGATTTTGAGCTTTGCAGGTATCGGCCGAGATGTTGCGATTGAAATATGAAATTGAAGCGTGGCATTTCTTTGCGGACATTTATAACATCGTCAACATTTTGTTTGCTTGTATGACTGTGTAAAAAAGTCGAATTACCTGAAGACAGCGTTCCCCATCCCGTCACGAAACAATTTTCGCCAACAACGTACGGTGTGCGACGTATACACACCGCCCCACTGCGGACGACTTCCGAACTGGGCTGTCTGCTGAGATGGATAATAGCGATGTCGTTCGTTATGGTTCTGCTGTTGTATCCAGGGTGGACTGTAATTGCGCTGACTGGAATAATCTCCGCATTCAGTGTTGCTCTAGATCGCTCGTAGAAGCCAACACCGATTACCAGATCTGCAGGTCTGTGTGAATATATATATATATATATATATATATATATATATATATATATATATATATATATATATATATATATATATATATATATATATATATATATATATAAAGAATCTATTGCGGCCATATTTTATCTTGGACATTAATACTCGTCATTTTCGTTGAAAACATAATACGGAACAATTTGATTTGATTATTGCATACATGATTACTTTTTTTCTAAATCACGAATACATTTCTATAAGTTAGACATTTGAGATCAATTGTATTTATCTATCCGGACACTGATACAAGAGTTTTTATTGACAATACTGTAAGAATCAAATCGTCACGTATTATCGCCAGTATTTCCCAGTACTACTATTTTTGTAATTCGCAATTGTGCTTCATAATACTAGTTGATCCGTAAACATGCACACAGAATGACGAACTGTATACAAATATCCCCTCGCTTCTTCGAGGATTGCAGGGAAAAAATATTTACAACTAGAGTTATTCATGAGCAGTAGTTAACGATGTATCACCCTCCTGTGGTACGAGTCAGTATTTTAAGCAAATGTTGTTAAAATGAAATTCATAGTAGATTATAATGACTAAAAGGACTCAGTTTCGTGTATATAAATAGGAATTACATCTCAGACAGGCAGAACAGAAAGAACGGACGGAGAGACGCACGAATGAACAGACAATGCGAATAATATATATCACCTGCGCCTCAAAGCAATGTATTCATTTTTTTAAATTTTTTTTTATATTTTTGCTACTAACTTTGTTTTTTCTACGCAGTGAGCTGCAGTGATAACCGCGTATGTTCCGTCTGGTTTGTACACGAGAGAGCCGCCACAGAATGGAGTTGTTCCCGTGGGTCGTCTCAATTGTACCTGCAATTATTATTAGAATTTCGATTAATTTCTTCTTTTGTGTGTGTGTTGGGGGGGGGGGGGAGGTATCTTAGCAACAACAACAACACGGCATTTCAGCTTACAATTTATATTAATTTCTTCTCTTTTTGGGGGTGGGGGTGTTGTTTTTATCTTCGTCGTCAACAGCAACAAGAACACCAAGGCACTTCAGAATTTTCAGCATTAGAATAGAATCACCGTCACTACGATCATCATCATCAGCAACAGCAGTATCGAATGCAATTGTCAGGTTTCTGAACGTCGATTAGCATCCTTACATTACAAATTATTGGAGGTATCATCTCATCATCATCATCGTTCATCCATATTATTTAATAAACAAAAGTATCAGGATGGGGTAATACGTACCTGCCAATAATGATCATCGATGGATGCGTCTTGCCCACCGACGATGTATTGCTTGAACCCAATGGGACGATAACCGCAATCCATTGCTTGATGGACCGGGTATTGGCTTATCGATGGTTTGTTTTGTCCGAATGCATACCCATTTCCATTAGGTTCGTGCAATGGTCGTTGGTAATGGACATGGCTTTTGCCTTCAATTGATAAATATTGTTATATGGCCGTTTGGATGTGATGTAATGGGCTATTTATAGTTTTCATTGTTTCTTTCTTACATAAATGACGTTTGATTCCTTCTAAAAACATGTGACAAGTAAAGTCATGAGCTTTTGTTACTAATCTTTCAATTGATTGGCAAAACTAAAACTGTCATTCTTTTAAAATAATTTTGCAGGACAGTTTGAAATTATTCCAACCTAAAGACCTCACATTAGCATGTGCTGGCCATACTTTCAGATTTTACATTAAACTTTGAAATTTCAATTACTCGTGGACATGCAGCGGAAACGCCATATTTTGCATAGTGCTCATTACATTAACGTATTTTGTTACATCACAAAAGATTTTGTCATGCATGTTCTATAACCAAACAGACATACTTCGTTTCAGTCTAGATGACTAAACAAGTTCAGTACATCCGCGCTTTATGTAAACTCATCTGGGGACACAGAAATGTTCGGATAAAGGAAGTTAATATAAACGAGTTTGGGTTGTACCAAATATGCAAGCATGGAGGACATAGATATGTTTCGGATAAACTGATAACGTGAATGAACGAGGTTCGAATATAAACTGTACCATTTCGACCAAAGTCGAACTGAAAAAGTATAAATAAGTCTCATTCATGCCATCGGAAAGAATCTCCTCGCCCTGAAATTTCTAATATTTTTTTCTTCTGAATCTTAGGTGGTCTTCCTGCTTGTTTTGGTAAATGGTCCGATATATGCTGTTGGAATATGATATTCAATATAAGAAAATAAAATTTACCTATAATGGCTAAAAGCGGGTAGAACCTTTTTTAAAATAAAAATGTTATTTAAGACTTTATATTAAAATGTCACCACGAGATGAAAATGATGCAATAGATCTGAATCGGTTGAATAAAAAAACTCACTCACGAACTCATCCAGACATTAAATAAACTACTCAATAAATATAAACTGAAACAATCATCACATTCATCAATCAATAAAGTCATTTAAAACAATACCTGAAGCAAGCCCGAGCAGAACGGCTGCCAACAGAAAATACATGATTCCAGAGTCACAAAATACCTGTCGTGAATCTCTCAAGGACTTGTTGGCAATCCTGACGTCTGTTGTTTTTATACATAAGGAGTCACCTACATTGTACGTGATTAGATAAGATTGCGTACAATCATGAAACGTTTACTGGTTCTGTTGGAATAGTACACGCAGTGTTGGATTACCCAATAGGCAGACTAAGCACGTGGTTAGGGCACCAGCAAAACAGGGGTACCCAAAAAAAAAACAAAAAAAAAAAAAAAAAAAGAACAAAAAAGTAGACATTACGGGCGGGGTGCGGGGGGGGGGGGGAGGGTTTGAATTACATATGGGTGGGGGCACCATAATCTTTTCAGTGCTTAGGGCCTCTAAAGATCTTTATCCGGCACTGGGTACACGTATCCATTTGTTACGATATGGAATTGAAATGACATGATTTTTCGACGCTTTTGTACAGTTATGGTTCACCCATTTTATCCCGTAATGTGTCTAGAATTTGTCTAGTGGGTGAACCTTCGGGAGGTAGGACGTCTATATGGGATTGCAAAAATAACTTGATGAGATCCCAATCTATGAGCTGATAATCAATAAAAAGGCCAGTTTCAATTTTGTTTTCAATAACTAGACAAAGCCAATTTGTGTGATTTTTTTGTTTTGTTTTGCCTGACTGAACAAAGCCAATTTGTGTACGTTTTGTTTCATTTTCAATGACTAGACAAAGCCAATTTGTGAATGTTTTGTTTTGTTTTCAGTGACCAGTTCAAGCCAATTTGTGTATGTTTTGTTTTGTTTTCTCTATTTCTAACGTGGTTTAAGAAAGCTGGAGAAAGTTTGTTTCGTTCATCCTAGCAGGTGAAAGCAAAGCTAGGCTCGAACATGAAATCTCCCCGACGAAAGAAAGTGTCTGTCGGGCTTCGCTATCCACGAAACTAACCATGCCACCAGATATACGTCAATATATTTTCAGCTGCCGAACTCAGTTTTCGAGAAAGCCAAATGCATAGATTACTAGACGGTGTTTGCTTGACATATTAAGTATATCTTCTCGACTCAAATATAGTGCATCCGTTAGCAGTCCACTTGACTGGCAGAAATTTATATATCGTCAATAGAAGAGAGGCGAGGAGAGGGAGACACATGGAGCAAATTGAAACTTTTCCGTATAGAACTAATTCAACTCATGGGTTTCGCTTATTGTGTGTTTTTTTTTTTAGAACCAATATAAATATTTTAATTTACCATTGTTTATTTTTTATATTATTTAGATTATTTGATATAATTTTAAATATGGCTAAGGAGGGGTATGTAATATGATGTGATCTTATATAGTTACACGAAATCAAAATCTGAACTGTTATTTCATACTTTCAAAAGAATTTAATAGCACAATAACTTTTTATTGTCATTTGCAAGTCTGTCTGAAAGATCTGGTGAGTTTCACTCTTTCGTAATCTTCGCTAGCCAAGGATCATCGATGACTATTCTCAACTATCTTGTTAGTCAAATGTAACAAGCGATGTGATTGGGTCAGTTTCTTTCAGCTGGACCTAATCAGAGAGATGAGCGGTAGATACTGTTTCGGGTAATTATATATGCCAAGGGTTGATGTGGAACGAAGTGGATCCACTACATGGTGCGTCCTGGGGTGGGGGAGGGGCCAAGGGGAGATTGTTAAAAAATCCATTGTGCAATGTGTGTGTGTGTATGCATGTATGTAATATATATATATATATATATATATATATATATATATATATATATATATATATATATATATCCTTAATTTTGGCTTTGCCCCCTCTGGAAAAATTGCTGCGGACGCCCATGATCGACTATCCTTGGGTAGCGAACATGATCTTTCGTATGTCATTACATTTTGTCAGAATGACTACCGCATGTACTCATTTATAAGATGATCACAGTTGCGAAAACCGTATCCCGTATTTTAATTTGCTCCATATTCTACGCTGAGCCCTTGCAATCATTGTTATAACAATCATGGTAGACCATGGTATACGGACGCATTGTGTGACGACAGACTGACCATGATATACAGGCGCATTATTAACGACAGACTGACCATGATATACAGGCGCATTATGTGACGACAGACTGACCATGATATACAGGCGCATTATGTGACGACAGACTGACCATGATATACAGACGCATTATGTAACGAAAGATCGGGGTCTACGCTTTTTTTTCACAGAAGCGTATTATACGCAATGAGATTATTCCTTTGATAAATACAGTAGCGAACAGGTCATGTGATGGAAAACACGGGTCTTGTTGATACAGGAAACCATGTCATAATTGTTTAGTTAAATTAGAAAGAACTGAGCCAAAATTGTACCAGAACAGTAGGATATTGCAGTGAATTTAACAGATGCGAACACGTGTAATGATTTTTACATCTTGCATAGGTGCTACAGGAAACAATTGTTAAAAATAACAATGAAGTTTACCACTATTATTTCTGTCATCATTTATGACAGAAATTCATTTATGATAGAAAAACATTATGATATAAGTAGAAATTATTTAGTGTCATCAATTATAAGTTCCTTTGGAAATGATATTTCATACCAACTTTAGGGAATTTAATAATATACTGGTTTAACTTTCTTTCAAATGGAAAAATGGCAAGAAAATCACATGTACTCATTGTTTGTATCATAACACACACACACACACACACACACACACACACACACACACACACACATATATATATATATATATATATATATATATATATATATATATTTGTGATGATTGTATACGTTATTTTCAAAGAATATCTGTATGTAAAGAACATTTTTAGCTTTAAATGAGGGGAGGGTCATTTACAACAACAACAAAAACAAAATTATATACATACAACAGTTTTGTGTCATTATTATGGATTATTAATTGCTAATTAATACAAATGTTGCGCTTGCAATTGGTCAATTTTTGAATGAAATTGTTTTGTTAGGTTTTAATTTTCAAAATAAAAGACCCACGATTCAAACGTTGTGAATGAAAACTTTTACCATGTCTTTAACCCAGATCTTGAGATAAAATCAGGTATTCCCAAGGCCATTTGACCAAACGTGGCACGGAATTGTCTCAAAAACGTGTTCTGATTACATCAGAGTTACCGAGTAATTCATAGCACGGCCTCCATGTGTGAATCTGCAATAGACAGATAGAATGTTGGATAAATGGACGGATTGATTGACGAACGCATGCATATATACATGGATGGATATACAGATACCTGGCTGACTGAATGGATTGATGCATGGATAGATAGATAGATAGATAGATAGATAGATAGATAGATAGATAGATAGATAGATAGATAGATAGATAGATAGATAGATAGATAGATGGGTGGATAGATAGATAGATAGATAGATAGATAGATAGATAGATAGATAGATAGATAGATTGGTGGGAAAAGGGGTAGGTCAATTGAATGAATGACCGATCATTCTTTTGTATCTGTCGGTTAGCTGTTACGTGTTTCCTGTTGTTTTTTTGTTTTTTTTTGTTTTGTTTTTTTGTCTCGCCTGAGACAGACTCATCATGGACCTCATGGACCTGTTTGCGAGACAGACTGGCAAACTGATTCATATCATGGATTGCTTTGCCGGCAAGACAGACTGTTAAGCAGTATCATTTGTGTTTATGTTTTTGTTTCTGTTTATGCTTTTTTAACGAATGCTGCACCAGCTGAAACCGAAAAGACGAAACTAAAAACTCAATAAAATGTGTACATCACAGAAAGAAAGAATTAAATATTACTTAAATTTGATATATTTTATGAAAGCTAAACATAGAGCATGCTGTCTGAAACAATAATATATTACCCTCGGTCGTGTCACTAGTCCCTAGAGAGATAAAAAAAAAGTCTGTTCTTTTTCGTATGTCACTTCTTCCTTCACTGAGTGTTGACTTTATAACGTCAGTTAAAAGTCATACTGTATGATAACGACCTCGCCGATCCCTGGTGGCAGGGTTACACTGACTCTTATCCAAAACACTGATAAGTAGCTCACGCCTACACGATTGACCTGAATTAATGTTAATATATAATAAAAATCTGGGACATATACGTCTGCCCTGTAATAAATATACTGCAATAAGACCATAAGAAAGGCAATCAAAATGGTAATGCTGCGTTGGTATTGATAGGTAGACCTATAATTATGTATACTGAGGAAAATATATAATGTTTCTTTAACTCTGAACTACAATAAACTCATTTATCCGAGCTTGTTTATAACGAAAACCCGGTTATAACGACCTTTACTTCAATTTCTGATCGTGTTCTTATTAATGTGTTCAAAGTCTTGAAGATATAATAAGCTCTGAAAACTAAAATTCAGTTGTAACGGTAGGATGGTTGAGTCCCGAGTGCAAGATTCATATGTCTGCTACAAGTTGTAAATAGTATCACACCGTATTCCTCTCCGTAATTCTTATGTTAATCAGAACTATGACACCATTTACTCGATGGAAAATTGACAACTAACTTTTGCCGACATTATCCATATGGGTAGAAAACAGATTTCTCAAAGCATTGGACGCAGACACTGATGAGGTTGACATAGTCTACATAATGAGGAAGAGGACTAAGAACCAAAGGCACTGCTGACTATTCAACAGGTTAAAACGTCACTTTCGTGCATAAGGCGATAAATTAATAACCACTATAAATATGTATGTGACACATTCTATGAAAAAACTGGTCTACATTGGAAAAGTTGAAACGCATGACGAAAATAACGAAGAAAAACGGTAAAACAACTACAGATTTTATGTACGGTGTAAAAACATTTGATACAGTGTTAATTTCAAATACTGACAATACATTTCTTGAAGATCTCCGTAATTTTCAAGATGACATGCGTATCTGTTTGGCTATTTTGTCTGTATTTAAATTGAGTGTTGTTCAGCATTCTTTTATTTTGATTTTGTGTCGTAACATCCACTGTCTGTCCAGAAAGCTGTAATTTGGTCACTACACAGTTAATAAAACAACGTTTTTATCGCAGTTTGAAATAAAATAATATTTGAACCAAATCAAAATGACTTCAGCATATGGGTCAGAATTCTGTTTCGGGTACGCGAAACATTCGATTTTACTCGGACCTTATCCTCAGTCTCGTGTCAAACCTCACAATCCAAAGTATTTTACGTTTAATTAGAAATAAGGCCTGAAACATCTGGACTATGGATTATATAATGCTGTCCTATAATGTGACAAATATGTCTCAAAAACAAAAATAGCGCAGTTTAGTGAGCCGTAAGGACAAATGCCGTGTCAAATACCTAGTCAAATGAACGAAAGTGACTTCGGGTTGTTAAAACCCGGGATGACGTAAATGATAAAATTACAAATTCACTTTTTCCCACTCGTCAATGTTGATTGTTCTGCCTGGTAACCATAATTTAAAATAAGTCCATAGGCACGTTGATATAATTATTTAATAAATTACAGGTGCCCTAATGGGTCCTTATCTCTCCTTCTCAGTATGTAACTGGGCCCATAATATGTATGTATGTATGTATGTATGTATGTATGTATGTATGTATGTATGTATGTATGTATGTATGTATGTATGTATGTATGTATGTATGTATGTATGGGTTCAACGACACATCAGCACAATCCTGGCTATATAGTGCTGAATAAGTTTAGGTACCCCCTCCTCCCCAAAAAAGGTTAGAAAACAAAGATAAAAACAAAAAGGGGTAAAATCCCAAAATGCAAAGTCAAATTGCCGATATAAACCGGACACTTTTCAAAATTCCAAGACTTTCAAGACGGAACTACATCACGTGACGCATCCCAGGGAAGAAAGGTTGCCTCTATTAGTCGCCTCTTACTACATGCAGGAGAGTGCATTGGGCCCTATTGTACATGCCCCAGTCCCCAGTGGGTCATACAAAGGATTTTTTTGTTTATTACTACGAACATGGTATATCAAATTTTAGTTAAAGGGAAAGCCCGACCTTGTTGTCCCTATATTAATCCTCGTTTAATTCCAAGCTATTTTACCAATTTTCAAAGATTTCTAATTAGATAATGAAGATAGTTGGCGAAATTTAATTATTACAAGACTGGAACATCTTGGCTCTATCCGAGAACTTTGAGATAAACTGAATTAATTCCCTTTCTTTTCTGGTGACATAGAAGTGACACATCTCTCTGATAATGTCACACATTTTCATATATGCCTACGTTCATCAAATTGCTTCTATGCTTTTATATCTACTGAACATCCTGCACACAGATGTTCATTTAGATTAAATAAAAGAAAGATTTTAAGCATAAAGGATTATATATGTATTTATAAGTGGTATATCGGTTCGACTCCACGCATAATTTATACAAAATCGGGAAAGAACGATTCACATTTTTCAATAAGGAATCTGTATAAGTCGACAGATTAAAATAAATCAAAACAAAATAGAAATTGACAAATCGGTAAGTTAATTTACACATGACAAATACACAAATGCTTGTTAATGCTACGGTCCTGTATACATGTTGTTTTATTACTTAGTAGGTCTACGAACTGCAATGTTTAATCCCATTTCATGACCACAGTCAACAGTTGCTTAAAGATAGAAGTAGTGTGGCGATATGGAGACAAAATTGGGTCTATGTCAACAAAGGGAATTTAACATTACGGCCGAAATGTTGAAAGTATAACCCTATGGCGACAACAATGGATCTATGGCGATAAGGGGAATTTAAAACTAGTCCATAGGTTTAACTATTTTCCCTTGTCGCTATAAATTGTCTAGTTTCGGAGTACAAAAATGACCCTTGAGCAACAAGGTTAATTTAACATTAGTTCATATGTGTAACATATACCTACTGACCAACACCCATACCTACTGAGCAGATTCCACCTCTACTGACGAACACCCATACCTACTGACAAAATGACATTTCACGCTCAGACCTACATACATACATTTTCCAAAGTGGAGTTTAAGGAGAGAATAGAGGATTCAAGCATAACCACAAACATACTTATATACTATCACCAACGAAAAGAGTTGAAGTGCTCACACATTCACACAAACCTATTATCACTCACACCTATGTCCATTCACACAAGACAGAAGGGTAGAGGGAGTTTGAGTGCAAGTTTTGGAAGATAAAACCAGATAAAAGACATACAAACATAAAAAGACACAATATTTTGGCAATAAGTTGAGAAGTATCTCGTTTTCCGAGAGATCTTGATTGCCCTATAAAGGACCTTTTTTTTTTGTTTATTTTTTAAAATTTATTTATTTATTTATTTTATTTTCAGACACACTCTCCTTTAGTTGCTGCATCTCCTCTGCCGGACTACAGGGTCGCACATCTCCTGCTCCACTGATCCACACCCCAAGGGTTATTGGACAAGGAGAGGGAAAAGCAAGGCTGGTTAGCCTTACTTTCCCAGTCCTTCACCTGTGGAATGAGGAGCTATGGCTCAAGATGTGGTTGCTGCAGCTGTTGCTGGTGTTGACAACGTTGGGATGTATGATTGGACTTCCAATGATCTATAACATTGTTATTTTGCCACATTACTACGTTTCTGAGCTAAAGAAAACAGATATCCATAATGATCTGTAAACCACATTTCTATTTTTGCATCGTTTATAGAGAAATCACGTTCAAAACAAATCACTAACTGTTCTAATGGAAATACAAGCCTCCGTCAATGAAGAAAATACACACAATATTGTCCACACACAATAGAATCGGATTCTTGTAATTTCGATTCGAGAGGAGGTAATCCAGAGGAATCAAAATATTTCACGCCGTGGTCGCTGGGAAAGTAGACGGCTACCTAATGGGTTCCTGGGCAATGACTATCGTTCGAGTTGATGACATAAGCTCGAACGTGTTTGGGTTTTTGATGAGGAAGTTCATCTTTAGCACACACCACTTGATTCCAAGGACCTATGTATGAACTGTGGGTCAGGAGGTAATGAAGTTCCCAAGTGTTCATTTTCTCAGGTAATGATAAGCAATGATTTCAAAATTGACGTTTCTTTTAAGAAAAAAGGTCTGTCAAGTATGTCGAAGAACGGGAAGTCTCTGTACTCTTTTGCAAGCGAGCTTCGATGCGTTTCGTTTCCATGAGAGTCAATGGAGGTGTCAAACGGTCTATCGAGTCTTTATACCCTTCTTTCAAGATGGTCTCTTCTGGGATGAGTGTCCATGTTTCTTCCAGATAATCTTCCAACTTTTCTTCTTGGCTCAACATTAAACATTGGTTGTGTTGCACTTGACTTGGATGATCGATTTGACAACTATAACTATGCCCTCTGGTCAGGAGGATTATTCGTTTATCTAAGTGGCGAGCAAAACAGGAGTGTGGTGTTGTTCATGTTCTGGTCATCGTGCCATCACTACTGTTTCTTTCTTTTCTTCTCCAATTTGAGGTAATGTCTTTGATCGCTGAAGTTTCTGTTCTAGATAGAACACATCCTCATCGATGCCCATGGCTTCGTGTTCCATGTTTCTTTTTTTAATAGTCTAGGATAACTTGATTCAGACTGTTGAGTTCAAGCTTATTATCAAATTCTGAATACATGATCACGTTCACTGTGTTCTCGAAGGCGACTGCAAACTGAAGTTCCAAACGAAGTTGGCCTGATTTTATAGGGTGGAAATGTCCCTCGTCGCTGCCTTGGTCTGAAGTGATATGAAATCCCCACAAAGAATATCCTCCTGCATAGTCATCATATGAAATGCCTAGGATATTGTTGTTCCCCACTTTTCCGGTGGCTTCAAACATAGTTAAGTCAGATCCTAAGTAATTCTTCTGGGCACAGTTGACTTAAAAATGTCTGGTACACAACGTCTGGCCGTCTCAGGTCACTTCTGTCTTATTCACGTTGTAGTGTTTGAACTGGAAAAGGTTTTGATCAATAGTTCCGTTGATGGAAGCATTCTGACGATGCCAATGAACAGACGTTTAGGAAGTTGCCTCTGGTAAACCTGATCTTCGATTTTAGAGTCCAGAGACAATGGTGAAGATTTTGACTTCCAATTATCATAAGGGATACTTTGACGCAATTCTGGTCAGAGCTTGAGTGATGTCGTTTCCCACTTTAGGTAAGACTTCCAAAAGTCGGACGTAGAGTCTGGCTTCTTCAATGTTCGTTTTGTACTCATTAGCATCAGCCATTAAATGGAAGACGGTGCTAATTCGATTCAGTCTCAGACGTACATCAACACCATTCAGCAAATACATGTCTTGCAACCACATGCCAAAGTACAAACGGTCCATCATTTAAAAACTACGTCATTGTTTGATTTTCTTTTGTTGCTCGTTAAATCCTACATTGTGGTCTGCATTATCATCAGTATTCAACGATGTACTCGATGACATCAGAGTACACAAACATTAAACTGAGTCCTTCGTTCAGTTCAATAGGGTATCGAAAAGACTTGAAGAATCGGTTTTTGTTGATGTCATTGGCTCGAGTGAGGGTTGTGTTTCCACACCAAATAGCAAACAAACTGGAGGAAAATGTGATGGAGAACGTTTTGCTGTCGGGAAAATATAATTTAAGACGATGAGAAGGTGGGTGGTATTCGATCAGTTTATGTTTGTTCGTTTTGTCAAGTGCTTTGCTAAGTTGATCGTTGACAATTGTTTAAATGGTATAGACGAGATGTCGAGTAATAAATCATGCAGGAGTCCCCATGTCATATATATATATATATATATATATATATATATATATATATATATATATATATATATATATATATATATATATATATATATATATATTCAATCGGGAAATGGTCACCATGTTGTTATTTTATTTTTTATTTTATTTTATTTTCGTAAAAGCCCGAATTATTTTTGTCCAAGAGTTCTTGCACTTGTCCGTTCTCTACTTTTACGACGAAAGTGGTTTGATCCTCGGCAAGAGTCAAATCTTGTGTGGGGTATATGATTTCTACCAAAGCTACTTCCCAATGAGCTTCGTGGTCCATTTGTATGGATTGAGGTAAAACAACATAATTTGTTGTTGGAAAATACATTGTTACTAGGTAATGTCAAATAAAAATGGATTAATCATAGTTCGATGGTTATCGTTTCTGACGAGTCACGAGATGTCAAAGGATGACTTTCCAATTATTCCAAAGGGTTGCTGTGACTGGAAGAAATGTGACTAGCGTAGACGTGTTACCGTTGCTGTTACTGTCGGTATATTTCAACAACAAATTGAGAAGAATAGAGCCGCTACAACTGCTGAGTAAAATAGTCCACAGTTGTTTATCCCCTTGTTGCATACTCAAGTTTAAAATCGCCACTCCAGTGACACAATACATCATAAAAATCTGACAGAAAAAGACGATTTGATTAAAATGAACACGTTCTCCACACAACACCCACTGTTTTTGTAGTTCTTGCTTTTGTACTTCTTGGAGAGATGAACTCGGAAAAGGGGATCCAGTGTTTAACGTTATGTTTGTGACTTTTACATGTGAAGCTACAATCCGCGAATCAACTCTGGGTGGATATCCTTTCCAACAGACTTAGATTTCATGGATACGAGGTTTTCCCACTTTACGTGTTCTTTGATCGAGAATATTTAGATATCGTACATGTGTCGTCTTTCTTGGTAATTCGTTGTAACTCGGACAAGTAAAAAGTTCATTTTGACACTTTTCCGTTCATATCTTACAATTTATGGACAGGCGGGTCACGTCCACGCATCTGACCCAATACGAAACAATTCTGCCGTCCAGTTTGGTAAATAGCCTTTGTCAAAAGTGCATTTTGTTTTCCCTATGTGAACCCAATCTCCTGTTTTTAACATTTTTGTAATTTTTTTTTTATCTGACGTTCCAAACAATCGATCAAACACCATCACTTCGTTTTGAGATGTTACTCCTAGAGCACTATCAATTCTGCCATGGTTCGATTGATTGTAAGCTTTGGCATCACAGAGGATATCGACCACTTTGTTTAATGAGAATTTTTTTTTTAAAACAAGGTGTCTGAGCTAAGGGGGTTTGAAACTCTTCTAACTCTATTCTTGTTCTCTTCCATCCACGTGGCAGTGTCTATAGTTGTCTTTGGATCTGCTGCTATTATCCGTTCTTAGGTTTTCATGACACTCTTGAAATCTCTCAGAGTAGGTTAGCAGTTCTATCTAAAGCGTTCTGATGAAACAATTGAAGATGTTACAATAATGGTCCATACCATTGCAATTTTTCCGTTTTTCGACTGATCTGTTTGATCCATCAACGATTGTAAAGGTTGTTGTAAGTGTGACATCTCTGTCAGATTAATATTAGGAGGCAAGTGAGGCATCCGTTGTTTGTACCTACGGTGGAGTTCCATCCACCGTTTGTAACGAACTAAAGTTAATTTTCGTCCTTCTATAAGATCCAGGTGTACAGGTGTGATGTCCTTCCAGAAATGTCTGTCCTTTGTATGTTCACCTCTACATCCCCCATAAGGGATCCAGTGATCTATCCTAACAAGGGAGCAGCGACTTTTAACAACGGACGTATCAGCATGGGAAGAAAACGTCCGCTTTAAACAAGCACTTCTTTTTTTGATTGACCAGAATTTTCTTCTTCACTATTTATCGAAGAACGTGACGATATCGTCCTAATCGCTGTTTCTGTGTTTTGGTTAAAGGAGCCGTTCTTTTCAATACATTCAAAGAACATTCACACACCGTATACAATTCTTTTAGAATTATCTGTTTCTGCATCGGTGCATATGCTTTTGTTAGTACAGAGAAGACATCCTAATGTTTAGCCAAACGATGACGGTGAGCCTGTTTTTGTTTTTTGTTTTTGAAGACATCTTTTGACGTCGATGCTGTGACTGTGAACTCTTGGAAGAAGATATATTGTTCAGAGGAACTAAAGTGATTCTTGTTGAACACTTTTTTATACTGGAATTCGTCTCCACTGGTTGTCTGGAAATCGATCCAAATTGACTTTAGGTACCCTTGGACGACGAGGTGTTATCAATGGACTAAATCGCGCCAGTTCTTGTTTGGACAAATCCAGTGAACTTTGTAACATTCCTGTTCTGTCTTGCACTTTTGTCTCAGGGGGTGTGACCTTATTGTAGTGGTTGTTTTGTTTTTTGTTTCCGTTTTGGGAGAGGTGGATTTTGAAGTGTGAATTCACTGCTATTCTCGTCTTCTCTTTTGTCCTTGTCTTGGATTTCTGTTGTTGTGTCTTATTATTTATTTTTATAAATATTTTTATATTTTGCTTTTTTAGCGACGATATTACCATCCCATCGAGAAGCAAACGAATAATGACTCCTCCTAATAATCCACTTCAACCCGGTTTCAAGATAATACGCTTTGTCGTATTGATTTTTGCATAGGCCAATTGTGTCAAAGCTACTTTATGTGAATGTTTCCTTGAAGTAACTGGCGTGCTGTCAAATAAACCATCGTGACACTTCTTTGATACTGGCGTCTAACAAGTGCGAACGCACTTCTGCGTTTCTCTCACGACTGATATCATACAGTGCACGAATTAATTTGGTATGTGGATGAAATGGAAAGGAAGTCATGTTGAATCCTGTCAGAGAGAGAAAACGAGGAAGGTGACGTGTCAATCAATGGACCTCCTTCTTGACACCAATCATGAGACAAATCCGTACGACATCTTAAATAATCGGGAGTGGTAGTTTTTAAATCGATCTTTAAATACGCATGTGGCAACTGAGTGGCATTGTCATGAGCATAATTCAGGCGGGGTATTCCTAATTATTCAGCCAACACTTGAGATTTGTCTCTCTGACATTTAAACAACTCCACATAATGAGCACTGACACTGATCGTGCGATGCGCGTTACTTTATTTAAATAACGTTTGAGTGATGCAAATAATACTGGCGTTATGATAGTGTCCTTTTCGTGTACACCAGAGTTTAATTTCTTCTTCGTCGTCTCCTAGCATGTCATTGAAGATAACGAGATACTTTGGACTAGAGTCAGACACGATTCCATCGTTGCCGCGAGAAATCCCTTTTACAAACGAAATCGATTCTCCTTCAGTTTCTTTCAGTAACCTGTAAGCCGATTGCCACTCTTTGTAACACCAAACAATACGTTGTAGAGGACAATCAAACACAAGTGATTTGTGTTCGATCATGTATTCGACAAATTCAGTTAGTTTTTTTTCTGAATCATTTTGTCCAGCAATCAACATGTTAAAGAGATGGCGAAGATACAGTGCCTTCCAACTTTGACGATCTGACCTTTCGTCAATCACTTTGAGAACGGAGGATGCAGCCATAACTCTCGAGTGGTGTGGAAAATTTCTAAGAGTATCACAAAGAACACAAGACATTTTATACAGAAAAAATATTTAATTTTTGTGCTTTTTTCATGATACAATACACAACAATGTTCATATATTTTTAAAAAGTTCATGTTTTCATTATTGTAGGGAAGCCAGTCACATACGTCTTTGGCATAGTCAGCCACCGCTTGTTTCCATGTCTCGAATCCAAGATATTTCCAGTCACGTACATCCTCCCAATCGTAAATCTGTTGGTGTATCCAACTAGCAACACGAACTTCATGGTAACTATGAAGGGTAGATAAAATGCGACAAATCTCTTCTTCACACAGCGGTACAGAAGTAGTATTCATCGCTAATCGCAGCATATTTAACAGAATGAGATTTTTTGTGCACAAAGTTTTGGTCGTCATGTCTTTGCATGACATAGTGATAACTTTGCAAAAGGGAACCTGCCGGTAAACGAAATTCAAGAAATTCAGTCAATAACACACACATGACACGTCGTCCTAAATTCAAAGGAGTTGTATCGTTATGTGGAATGAAAAGCACTTGGTAATCTTGTAAGTTTTGAACCACGTAATTGACTTCCTCCCACGGAATTTGGTGTCACACTGACTGCAGAAGTCGTGTCTTTGCGTGTTTTATAACATGTTCGGAGAAGAGTCTTTTCACGTGATGGCAGAAAACTATGCTCCCAACTATGCTACAGCCTTCTTCAGTGAGTCTTTTTATAGCATACAGGTGCCAGTGGTTATTAATTTTATGTCATTGAGGATGCAATTATTCTTTGCGCTTCACTTGAATCTGTATAAAGTCTCGGTAAATGCGTTATCGTAGTTCTAAAGGTAAACGACGAATCCTCTCTTCTTCTAAAATATTCATAGGGATAATAATCTGGACCAACCAACAGAAGGTAGTGACAGACCTGAGACCATCTGGCATGTTCAAGGTAAGCTGAATCTGTATATTCTCATTCGTGGAGTTTCACACCACAACTGAAACAACGTACTTGGTCTCTTTGACCTAAATAGACAAATCCTGCTCTGGTTAAAGTTTTGGGAGTGTGTCCCTCCAGATATTTGGGCCATTTTGTTTTAAACGTCTGGAATCGACTGGCAAAATCACAATAACCAGGCAAAATCACGGGAAACGTATATTCTTCTTTGATTCGTGATTGTGGATGAGCTTGTAGTATCCAGAGTGGCTTGTGAGTGCATGGACGGCATCACTTTCGACAGTATGATAAGGTCGTGCTGCATCACTCGAGATGCAGGACACAGCATCACTCGCGTCACAGGGCACATCATCACAATCGTCTACATTCAACGCTGGGTAGGTGGATCCATCCCATTGTTTCTCTGTCAAATTAATCTTCCTAAGTGGATGCTTCTGCTCACAATGACCTTTCTTTCTTGGAACTTTGTCCTGTGTTTTTACTGAAGTACGGTCCCCGTACGGTACCGTGTTGTGATCGGGAAGTCACACTCGTTTCTCGTAGATGATTTGATACACTTTCTCCAAGGGTTGACTGACGATTTTATGAACTGACAAACGTACAATTTTGTGAGGGACAACCGTTCCGACAGGAAAATCTTGATCTTGACAGGACTTTATGGCTTCTTTTAACAAATCAAACGTTTACTCGAACCATAGTTCTGTGTCAGTCCTTTCACCTTACATTTGGTATTAAGTTATCCTTTCTTATCTCAGTACTGATAGCCATGATTTATAAGTCCACCGCTTTCAAAACTTAGAATAGTCTCCTCGGGATGTTCGTTAGTCCACGCTCCTAAAAGTTCGTCTTTGATGTGCGGGAGATAGTCTCGAAGTGGATCGATATACATGCAACTATGGGTGTCAAATAAATGACGCTGTCTTCTGAAGATTACAACACTTAATACAATTTTACACGGGTATTGATTGTCACGTAAGAAGCAATGATGGCATTGCCAAACCCGTCGGGTGGAATAAACTACATAACCTCTTCGGGAATCAAAAAGATCAGATCTTCACGTATGATTTCTACGTGTTTGATGAGTTTCCTTTATCGTCCATGAGCTGAAAGTATTGAATTGGATCCACCAAGTATTCGGTCTTAAGGCAACATCTGACTTTGAGCAAGTTTTCTCCACAATTAATTCAGCATGACTTTAACAAACGATCGTCTTCCTTCTTTGTGTTCTACGTGTTTCAAATCGTTGCCTTCTATGGATCGGTACCATTGTTTGAATTGATCTTTTTCTTCTGGAGTGTGTCACCAGGAAGAATAGACGTTCGCTTCTTGTTTCAATTTCAGAAACTCCTTGACGTAGCCTGAAAAAAATTCCTGAACTCGAATCGTCGTTATGTTGGTGTTGTTGTGTGGTAGGAAAGTGCCAAATTTTGTAAACTTTTAACAATTGGTATCGACGATTGAGAGCATGAAACAATTCGCACTCACCCACATTCCTGTTAAAACGCATTCTTAGTCATCGTGAGGACAAGGTTCGTGTTCATTACACGTTTCAGAACACGTACGACATAACGGAAACATCAGTTTTCTGTCGCAATGATGAGGAAACACGATATGGTACATGTTCGTTGGTGGAAGAACTTGATATCTGATCACACCTTTATCCTGGCGAATGTGTTCGAAGTCGATGTGTTCTGTCGAAATTTCAGGGTGACCAGTAGGAAACTGAGCATATTTGCATACCCAAGGATACAACAAACATACGTCGATATATCTGAGTTGTTCTCCTTAAGATTCATTGGCTTAGCGTAACATTGGTCCGTCCTCGAAACAAACTGTCACTTGGATTCAAAGGTTAAATGTCCACCTCATCGTAGTCTTCGAATATGCGTAGAAAACCTGGATCGGTTTTCAAACGCCGATCGTAGTCATGTTCACCCATTTCTACCAACTTAGTATCTTTGACTTTCCAAACTCTGGCATCGTTGGCAAGTTTTTTCGTACAAATCGTCCATTGTGAACCCTATCTGTGGGATTTCTAAATCCCAAACATCCACAAAATAAGTTCCAAACTTCTTTTCTCCATTGTTTCTGGTATGCTGTATCCATTTGCCTTGAGTGTAGCACAAGTAATGTAACCATAGCAAAACTTTGGCTGAAAATCGACGGCTGACAGAGTAATAAGTCTGAGGTGGTATAATGGTTAATTTGTTCTCTGGCATGAACTTCTTTTGGTACACTAATCTACACGCTTTGGCCATAGTAGAAGTTTCCTTCAAGGGATTGATACCTCTGTGCTCAAGAAATAACTGTCTAAATTCTCCACAGTAACGTTGTAGAATGTCTACATCAGACTGACAATACTTGAACATCTCTTCTTAAAAATCAAAAAGGTCTGAAACAAGGGTTTGGTACCAAGCGTAGAAAGCTTCTCGCTGTTCTGTTCGCATACTGTCGAGGTAGTATCAATGGGTTTCAGGGAAATGCGACAGCACGACGTGTTGACTTTCTTCGGTACCTAAAACGTGTGCAAAATATCCTTAAGCCAATTCTATCATTCCATGCGTTTTAGGCATTTTACTCAAAGGCACAGCCAAATAACTCATGGAATATTAAACTGTATGTTTCCCACTCTCATCTAAATGATTTTGGCTCCATTCATGGTGACTTGTGGAAATTCGGTTCCTTGTTCTGAAAAATGTTTTAAACGAAATTGTCCATCGTATCCTGAGAAATTGTGAACAATGACTAGCATTTTGAAGACAGTTGTCGCAACGATACACGTCCTCTTCGTTTGAGATGTCGTCCATGGGGTCTAAAACCCACTGATCGAAATCAGAAAGAGTACGGGAGTCATGAAATATCTTTTCACGTTCTCTTGGAATTACGCTACAATTCCGACAATGATGAAATAAAGGTTCCTGAATATCGTTGTGGCATGCGCGATGAGCCACATAGAAGTTAAGGCGGTGAATCCCTGTCTCTTGAGAACATTCAAAGTCAAAAAAGATAAAATCGACATGATGGTCTCGTTTCTTTTTCTTGTTCTGATCATTCAATAATTCCTCTGTTTCATTGTCATATCTCTGAATGTAACACGGATGATCCAACTCAACGACTTAACGGCAAATACGACATCATTTCTTTACTGAAGAAACGTGTGACTCTTTGTTATTGGTACGAACATGGTGTGCACAGGTTGGACATACTGTCAGTAAATTCGCCAGCACTTTTCTGTTGTTGGAATTGTTTCATCCGATGTCGCTCGTAACACGATGGACTCAAGAATGTATGTCTGCAGGTAGACCATCGAATCATGTTTTGTCCTTCAGGAACACAACATCTAGACGCTAAACAGCCACGACATCTCTCGCCACAATGAATATGTTGCTCCCATTTGCTAAATTCTTGGTCACATTTGTCACAAAAGTAACTGTATACGAGAAATCATGTGATATTGGAAATGGTATCGAAATGTTTTTGATGATGATAGAAGTGAATGTATTTGCCGTCTGGAAAATGGGGTCCTCAAAACAGGAGATCTCCACCTATAACTTGAGGGTAAACTTTCAACGTATAACGCGGAGCTAACACGTCTTTAATTTTCCACATTTCAGGAACTCAACATACTGTCTCTTTTGAAATTTCAGCTTGTTTCAAAAGGATTTCTGATTCTTATCGTTGTTTGGCTCTGTCATATCGACTAATGCTTTTCCATAATCGTTTCCGTTCTGGTGTACATGTTTTCTCTGCATGAGCTCGAGCCACCACAATGGCGCGGGTTAAACACATCTGATCTAGATCGTTGTTAGTCTGGACGATACTTCGTTTGGTAGTAATGAGTTGGTCTACAAATAAAACCTTTATCCGCTGCCCCTTGGAGCTGATACGTGGGTCATATGAAGAGTAACTTTTTCATCGGTCATGTAAAATTCATAATTGGATTGTTGGACGTGTTGAATTTGCCCAAGATATTTGAAGAGGTTAAATCCACAGGCGTACTAAATTCGATTCAGACAGGAGATTTCAAACTGTCGTGACTAATCGACAGTCGCAAACGATCTTGATCTTCAGCTTGAAACTGCCGTTACAACTCCTCTAACACAGACTCCAATAAGTAGGTAACAAATGTAGCCACTTTCTCTGCCGGGACTTAGGACTTGAACACTTTAAATGTGACCGTGTAAGTGTAATCAGTCGTTCTAAATTTTCTGGAAGTCACTTTGTGAAACGGTTGGATGTGAAAAAAATCTTCAGGGGCTACCGAACGACTTTCTTTCTTGGCCGATCTTGACTCTGTCAGTCGGGGGGGGGGGGGGAGAGAGAGAGGGGGTTAGATGGTGATCGATAGGGATTACTAATTTCCTCTTCAAAATCACTAGGGTGAACTTCTGACAACACATCTTTCAGGATATGAGGCCATACAAAACGTCGACCTTTGCTTCTGGTTTCTCTTTGGAAGTGTGTAATCGTTTTATGACGGTGAATGATTCAAGTTTATCTGGATTAAGGTTACCTCTCTCCCTATATATAGTACCTCCTGCATAAGAGAATACACTCATTCAATTTCAATCTTTGAAGATGGAAGACACATCACAGATCACACTTCGAGTGAAATATTTACTGAGAGTGATTCGAAAATACACCTCTAACAAGGCCTCTGGAGATACTCCAGACTACTCCTCTTGGGCTAAAAGTGAAGATACCTGCTATGTCTCAAGAAATGTCTACAGCATCAAAGAAAAGGAACCTCTGAAACAGGAGATAGCAGACCCAGAGATAAAAGTAAAGATACCTGTTATCACTGTAAATAAAAAGGAGACTGATCTTCAAAGTGTCGAAAAAAAAATTTAAAAAAAATTAACCCATTCCAGTGACGAAATTCAAAAAGCAAGACAGTAAAAAGAAAGAATGGACATTTTGATGTGTTTGAAATTTCATTGTGATTCTTATTCACGAAAAATATACCAAACATGTAAGTGTATCAACGTTTTGATTTGTTTTTAGTGTTTATATAACATTAAAACACGCACACACACACCTACCTATTTTTGTGATGGCATTTATTTTTTATTTTTAGTTGGCATTCATGGAGTAGTATCTCTTTTCTGAGATAACTGGCTGGCCCTGAAAAAGACCACTGGGTTTGAAAACAAAATATGGACTTTTCAACATCAGCTGCAACTGCTTTGAACCTTTCCACGTCCAAGTCCTACAGCTGCTGTGGTGGTGGTTGTGGCTGCTGCTGTTGTTGGCGTCTCAGTGGTAGTCAATGTAGATATGGAAGGTTTGGGTAAAGGTGTAGGTCTCTTTCTCTTAGGTTTCGCCAAAGATGCTTCATACATTCCTCTCATGTGCTTTAACTCGGCCAAAATGTTCCGTAAGAAACTGACGATTCTGTTTTCCCTTCTTTCCTTTTGTTCACGGCTCATTGTTTTCATATCCTCGTGTTGCCTTCTCATTTACTCTTCTGGTTGTTTTTGAACGAAAAGATTGTCCTTCTTCTTTTCGGGTTGTAAACAAGCCTCAAACTCTTCCTTCTGTTTCTTTTTAAAATCATCATATTCTGGCAGTGACGGAAAAAGAGGAGCAGGAGAAAGTGGTACTGGCAAAAATGTTTGCAAAAAAAAAAAAAAAAAAAAAAAAAAAAAAAAAAATTCATGCAAGCGTTACAAAATTTCGCAGAAAGCCAAATCCATAACACTCGCTACAGCAGCAGTAGTCCTATTGTCACTCCAGGTAGTGGCGGCGCGACGTGGGAGGGGATGAGAGTCGGCGGGGGGGGGGGGGGGCGGCAAGTGCCACCGGGCGAGGGGGGGGGGGCTGTCGGGAGCTTTTCTTTCTTTAACTGTAACCGGGGCGTAGATGGGGAGGGGTATGGAGGTTGGCAACGGACATAAAAACGTATCTCTGACAAAGTATGGGTGCCACTAAAGAACATTGCCCCCCGGGAGCCTCGAACCCTCACGCCGTCACTTACTCCAGGTATAAAAAGTATCCACTGCAGGCGCACCCCAACACAAAGTCTTCGTCTGAGCCATGTTATACAGTACTTGCACTGTTCCACGCTTATGAATAGTATAACCGCTGATGCATAAACACGCCCTGACTGAAATATGTAACACGCGTTCTGATCGGTGGAATCTCCAAATCAGTTTCGATCCGGTCCTCGGCTATATATAGAGGTGCGTTCGCCCCTTGTGGCATCTGTTTTCAAGACGAGTCTAGCTGTAGACCAACGTGGAGTCAATGACTATCATTTCGAGCACGCTCTTCAATCCTGACTACCTCATGTATGTGAATTCATCGTGGGCCATCTTGGTAACTTGGACAGGTTAGTATAATCGCAAGTTCCCTCCTTTAAACGTTTGTTGAGCATACATCTGAGATAAGTCCCCACCTCTGAAACAAGCATCTCCAATTAAAGTAAATCGTGTATGCCAAATACCTCTGGATTCAAGTAATAGCTAAAATTCCTCTGAAGCATACTTTGTGAATTTTATCCAACTAAGAACCATGCTGTATACGATTTTTAAAAAAAAAATTTTATGCAGCATAAACAGACATCACATCGAACTCATAAATATGCATGTCTGCATAGAAGCCCGATTTACTCATTTAAAATAATTTAAAAAGTCTTCTTTATACGTTTTTAGTCAATTTGTTTGCAGAAAGCATGCAAGTAGATGCACATTGCTTATCAAGAGTTCTGATTTAATTTTGGGCAAATTAGTAAGGGGCAAGAATATACATTTTTTTTGGTGTTTTTCATACACACTAACCAAATGAAATGTGTTAGGTGTATTCTGACAATTCACATCTAGTGGAACATAGCGGAAATTGGTGCAAAAAGTGAAAAATATTGAGATAAATTAAAGATGTAACATGAGTCAGCAGTAATTCATTGTAAATTGGGACACTTTGCAGTTACTCATAGTCCTACAATGTAAGATGATAACCCTGATATTTATGTTTGTCTCGAGCCAAACAACATAAATATCAGGGTAGACATCTTACATTGTAGGACTAGAGTTACTCGCTGCTGTATACAAGCCAACACTCGCTATACTGCAAAAAAACACGTAGGTTTGTCCTTCCCCTTTACTGTAGGAAAAATACTTTGAATCTTCTAATCTTCTTTTTGTTTACATGCTCTCTTAATTGTTCTCTCTTTCTCATTATCCAATGAATGATACCACTGTTACCAATGCTAGACTTCTACAGATAAATTTTCAAGTATTGCAGACTGGGCAGCAGAGTGGAGAGGGCTTCCTCTAAGGGTCTGATGTACCAAAACAGTGGTGCGAGGGACTCATGTAATGTCTGTAGTATAGACCCTGGAGCAATTGTTCATTTATATGGTTTTTGATAAGTCCAGGAGATGCCTCTTTTGTTTGTACTTTGTGGTCAGAGAGCATTTAAACAGTTGGGAAAACATAATGACTACCGTATATACTTGTCTATAATCCAGGTCAAAATGCAAACAACGTAGACCCTGATCTCGGCACATTATCAGGGTCTATGTTGTTTGTTCTACTGACTAGCCCTTACAAACTGCATAGACCCAGATCTGCCGGCGCATTATGCAATGGCAGGTCTGGGTCTATGCAGTTTGCATTTGGTATCGGCTTATATGAGAGTATAGATGGTATATGTACATAGTCTAATACATGACCTGTGCTGTCAACTACAGCTATTTATATTGACCCAGAAAAATGCAGATATGGAAACAAATCAAGAAAATTTAGCTTTAAAATATCTCTCAGTTGAACTATCATAAACACACATAAAGCAGAACCTTTATTAATGTAAACTAGCATCTGAAGAAAATAAAGGCATAGACCCTTTATCAGTAAATTTGAGGCCATGCAATATATGGCATTATTTGAGAACTCAAAATGGTGCATTTCAGTATTTGAACCAAAAGCCGATTTTTTGACAGACCTATATATACACTATTCAGATTAAGTTTATGCTTTTTTATGATTACTATCTAATTTGCCAAAACCTAAACCTTCACTTTTTGTGGCCTTTTCATTTTAAATTTCGATTCAGAACTGACTGACTGAATACATGACCTGGTTAACTTTGTAATTTTAGGAGTCCTATAGACGTTCACTTGTTGGCAGTGCAAGTAATATAGCTATAATTTTCAAATAGTTAACTTGACATAGAAAAGGAGGAGTTACTATGCTTCCTAAGAGTTCCATATGTGTCCTTTACCATCTGGTCTTCCTCTATGTAGCCTGACCATGTGGGGATTTAACTTGGTGAGGCCATATTATCTGGCCACTTGCTTCTCTACCTAAATGTCTGATTTTTGCTTAATCTAGACCTCTACAGATACAAATGGCCTATAAGCTCTACAAATATGGCACATGTGACACATTTGGATCTAACGCTGCTTCTAAAGTATGCAAATATTTGTACTTACTTACTCACATGAAATACAGATCAAAGTGTTTTAAATAACATTAGTTAGTAGTTTTAATATTATAAAAATTGAACACATTGAAAATTATCATTTCATTTTTCCACAAACCTTGTATGAAGCAGTATTTAATAATGCAATTTTAGTATTTGAATTAATTATATATAACTATAACTTTCTGTAAAATCAACCATGTACCAGGAATATCTGTTGTCCATGTTAATTGATCCATGACTTGTTTCTTTATTAGCCAAAAGAAATCCTAAAAGCTCTATGCAATTACTTACAGTATAAATTATTAATGTGGTCTTGCACCTGGCTGCACAGTTCCTTTACATCCATTTTGTTTGTGATGTCAGTGTCTAGAAAATTACATATACAAATGATCAAGGATGTTTTAGAAATATAACAGTTGAAGTATTGTCATAAAAATATGATATGACAGCTTACTTTGTCAAGCTATATTACCACTACACATGCTAATCCTAATGCATTTGTTTACCATATATTCTCGCTTATGATCCAATACCAACTGCATAGACCCAGATCTGCCGTCGCATAATGTGCCAGCAGATCTGGGTCTATGCAGTTTGTAAGGGCTAATAAGTAGAAATAACAACATAGACCCTGATCTGCCGGCGCATTATACGAGAATATATATGGTAGGTTGTGAGTGAGGCTATTCACATGTAAAGCTGACTAGAACTTTGTATTTTGAAACTCAGTACTAAGCACTTAACACCACAAATTGAAACCAGTTTATTCTGCCTTCAGAAACCATTTTCTTGTTATTCAAAAATATGAAAGATGTGCATGTATGAGCTGGATCAAACCAAACTGAAAATAAATTCTTGTGAAAGAATGGAATTTTTGGTGAAGATACGCAGCTATATTCTTCTGCTGAGCATTTCTTTTCATTAGGAATAAACAGTAAGCAGAGACTTATATACAGTGGGATTGGAAACTTTGTCTCACCCACAAAATAACACCCATTCACAATTGCTATGCAAATGAGGTTCCCATTGCTCTAAAATACCATAAGGAAGGTGGATTTGTTGTAGGGGCCAAAGAAAATTGTTCACAGTATATATTTTGTAAACCATGTTGCTCTTTTACTTCATCATTAAAATCAGAAATAAAGGTGTCATTTTATTGGCAAAAGATTTGATAGTGCATCTGTGTAAATTATCTGGACATGTAAGCAAATATTTTGAAAATTGAGGAAAAGATGAATTTTACATGTGTAGAAAATGTGCACCATAACTTTTGTAAACCACTTTGCAAAATTTGCAAGTTTATTGAAAAATGTATTGCTACTACTTTTATATTTATAATTTATTTCATTTGTCCATTTTCATACTTTAAAACTGAAACTCATGTGAATAGAAGAGTGTCAAAAATAAATCTTTTACTGGCATTATCTTTGTAACTATTTATAATAAAATTACAAAAATATATCAAAATGGAATGGAAAAGTTGAAGGAGTTTTTGGTACTGATATTAGAAAAATATTAAATCATACTTAACATAGAAAGGTAGTAAATATAAATTGTTTCAGACAGAACACTGTCAGCTCACTTCATCCTGTCACTTAGGTAAGCAAAACTAGGTTTATATTATTATGGCAAAGTCACTTTTGCCTTTGAGCTTATTGCTCAACTGACCACTGAGAGCCTCATTTGCATATAAAAATGGAATGGATGATGTCTGGCAGCTCTCTGGAATTTTCAATCCCAGTGTTATATACTGTCTCTGGTATTTTGCCATGTTCATATTTCAATCCCAGTGTTATGTACTGTCCCTGGTATTAACATTGGCCATATTCATATTTCAATCCCAGTGTTATATACTGTCTCTGGTATTAACATTTTCATATTTCAATCCCAGTGTTATATACTGTCCCTGGTATTAACATTTTCATATTTCAATCCCAGTGTTATATACTGTCCCTGTTATTAACATTGGCCATATTCATATTTCAGTACAATGTTATGTACTGTCCCTGTTATTAACATTGGCCATATTCATATTTCAATCCCAGTGTTATATACTGTCCCTGTTATTAACATTGGCCATATTCATATTTCAATCCCAGTATTATATACTGTCCCTGGTATTAACATTGACCATATTCATATTTCAATCCCAGTGTTATGTGCTGCCCCTGTTATTAACATTGGCCATATTCATATTTCAATCCCAGTGTTATATACTGTCCCTGGTAATAACATTGGCCATATTCATATTTCAATCCCAGTGTTATATACTGTTCCTGTTATTAACATTGGCCATATTCATATTTCAATCCCAGTGTTATATACTGTCTCTGGTATTAACATTGACCATATTCATATTTCAATCCCAGTGTTATATACTGTCCCTGGTATTAACATTGGCCATATTCATATTTCAATCCCAGTGTTATATACTGTCCCTGGTATTAACATTGGCCATATTCATATTTCAATCCCAGTGTTATATACTGTCCCTGGTATTAACATTGGCCATATTCATATTTCAGTCCCAGTGTTATATACTGTCCCTGGTATTAACATTGGCCATATTCATATTTCAGTCCCAGTGTTATATACTGTCCTTGGTATTAACATTGGCCATATTCATATTTCAATCCCGGTGTTATATACTGTCCCTGGTATTAACATTGGCCATATTCATATTTTAGTCCCGGTGTTATATACTGTCCCTGGTATTAACATTGGCCATATTCATATTTCAATCCCAGTGTTATATACTGTCTCTGGTATTAACATTGGCCATATTCATATTTCAGTCCCAGTGTTATATACTGTCCCTGTTATTAACATTGGCCACATTCATATTTCAATCTCAGTGTTATATACTGTCCCTGGTATTAACATTGGCCATATTCATATTTCAATCCCAGTGTTATATACTGTCCCTGTTAATAACATTGGCCTTATTCATATTTCAATCCCAGTGTTATATACTGTCCCTGTTATTAACATTAACATATTTGTAAATTCCACTATATTTTTCTAAGCCTTGATGACCTTCATTATTTTTTATTTATTGAAGCTCCAAGGTACCATGTATAAAGAAATGGAAGTTGTATATCGGTTAACTCTACAGATTTGTGTAAAATGGACTAAATGTGGTACACTTTCATTAAGACAGGAGTGGAAAATTATGCACCAAAGTAGCACACTAAGACCACTTTGTTCCCATGAAAGGTCAACTGCTATTATAAGGATACCTTGTCAGCAAAATTGGGTGGCTTTTAATAACACGAGGACCACGTGTATGTAATGTGCATGTATAAATGTCAATTAACAGTTATGTTTTTAAGTCTGTGTGGATCATAGTCTATTATATGTTTTACTTGCAGCTAAAGAAGTGGCAAAGCAGCAGAAATTTCCCAATAAGAAGGTAGCTGTCAGAGGATGTGTTGCCTCTTCAGCTTCCCTCCCATTATGGAGAAAGGAGACTGAAAGCATTTCTTAAATACTGGGAAATTAAAGTGCAAAAGTAAGAAATATTTTCTTTGAAATAACCAAAAACAAAGGTATTATACATGTAGGGTTTCAAATGTTGTTTTGCTGTCATTATGTCAACTTTTCAGCAAGTTTTACTAATGTCAGATTGTTCTAATTTTCTTTATATCTTTTGGCCAGTATTATACATTTAGCATGTACCTTTTTAAAAACCAAACTTACTGAAATAATTGCAATTGAAGACTTACCTATATGTTAGATTGTGCGTTACATTACATTATGAGGACTGTTCCAGTACAACATAATTGGAATCCAGGGAAGGCACCTTCCATGTGGAGTAGTCACTTATAGGTGCAATTTAGAATTTATCATTTTTATACGAACTCTGTGATTAATCAGAGTACCCTGGCATACATTTTTGTAAGAAGTGACATCCACATGTACCATGTACAGATGTATGTTGAGTTTGGTTTGCTTTAGTTTTGTGGGTTTAACACCATTTTTCAGCACTTAATGGGCTATACATGGTGGCCAGTATATTTGGTGGGGGGAGAACCCAGGAAAATCATGGGTAGAACCACTGTCCCACAGGTAGCTACTGGCAAGCTTTCTCATATACCCATGTTGGCCATGCAGAGGCTTTAACCCACACAGACAGAGTTGAGATGTCAGTGATCTGTCAAGGCAAGCCCCTTAGACCACTTGGCCCCCCCCCCCCTCCCCCCATGTATGTTTAAATGGAACAGCCCTGACAGTTGAATGATGTAAATATGACAAGATATAACTTGGGTCGTGAAACCTCAAACATTGCAGTGGTGATACCATTGATGTAGGATGTAGCTTTATACAAAAATTTCCCATGGCTACTCAAACTTCATATTGGTGCAATCTATCAGTCAAGCTTGCAAATTGGCTGATGCAACATTGTTTCACGCATCACAGCAAATTCAAAGTCTGTGAACCAGACATTGTTTCTTCTTGACTAGCCTGCACCAGAAAGATGAAGATAAACAACATAAAATATTAAGAACTGGTCTTTTAAAGTAATGATGTTAGAACTCTTATTATTATTAAAATTTAGTTCATTTTTAAAAGTATGTTTTTATTTTCATAGCTTTCATTGCTAGATTTATGTCCCCTTTGAAATGGATATATATATATATATACATGCTCAACGTGCTTTTGTACTAATTAGCACATGTAATTGACTTGATTTGGAAACATAATTTGTAATTTGATTTAATGGATAAAAAAATTTTATTTTTTTTTGCAAGATAATGAAATTGTATCAAAACATAATAGATACAGCAGAATATCTCAGTTGTAAGATAGTTTTCTCTCTTACAATACTATTCCCTTTCTGCAAAATGTGTAGCATTTATGAATGTATTTTTGATAGAAAATACAGTGATTTTGTGATCAAAAAAGCATTGTCAGTGCCAAACATTCTTTTAAAAAAATCACAATTTCTGGAAAACACCGCACTTTCCCTAAAGTCATGACTGACACTTACTCCCCCTCATTAATTGTGATAAATCTATCTTGACTTTTTAGTTAAAAATGAAATTTATGAACTTGTATCAAGGGTGGTAGCAATTCAATGCCTAATTCACTTGTTCTCATCTAACCGTTCAGTATGGATGCAGCTGTACACACTACTTCCTTTCCATGAATATTCAGACATTACCCAAAAGCCAACAGACAGTCTTGTTTTGACAGAATTTCAAAACACTGCAGTCTCGGATACCAATTTACCAGCATTGAACAACATTTCACCAACCACACACAACTTCATACAGTCAACACCCATTGAAATTACACCAGCATCACATACCATCTCGCCACCTGTGCAAACCACTTCACTGTTCACTTTCACAGCACCACAGTCCACACATGACTCTACCATCACACAGCAACATATATAGAAAGCATCAAAACACTTACAGATAACCAAACAGAACAGACAGAAAATCATGCACAACAAACAAAAACCAAATCATATCCTAGGCATCCTGATGTGTGTTCACAAGAAAATTGGGGCACAAAAACTCGGGTAAGGCTGGAATTAATACTTTCTTCAAAGTGTTACAATTTTATGGGATCTGTTTAATTCTTAATAACTTCATCGATGAGGACTTATTTATTAACTCTTGAATATTGATCATGTATCCCCTCAGGCATTCAAGTTAAATTTAATATTGTTTTCATCTATATGCAATATAATAAATTTCCTTTGCTATGCACTCTAATTGAGTGGTGTTGTTGTCAACAGTTTTGCTTAGGTTTTGGTTAAAGTTTATCACAATTTCAGTGAGAAATTTAGCTAGCAGTCAGAAAAAGCAACAAAGTAACTGACAGCAGATAGATAAGTAGATAAGGTGGATCATGGAGATTTTATCTATGCTTGTGCTAGAGTTGGGTTTTGTTGGGGATATTTCAGTGACTTGCTCGTTTGATTCTAGTACTTCAGTAATTTTTATCGTCTTCACTCAAAAGTTAACTGCATATAACTAAATTGGACCCAACCTCAATGAACAATTTGGACCTTTCTGGCCACTTTAGGTTACCTTGTGTGTTTCACCCAATTCCTAAGGTAAATATGATGGGTAATAAGTTATTTTGTTTTAGATTAATTTCAGTTTATCACCTTCTTTCTTCTGGATACTGCAGAATGTGTATTGGATACTGCAGAATGTGTATTCAATACTGCAGGATGTGTATTGGAGTGTATATTAGTTGTATTCAAAGATCTCGTTCAGTTCTTTAAAGTTGCTGATAAACAGACTTACTGTATGATTGTTTTATTTGGGTTTTTTTGATGTTATAACCAGCATTTATTTCAAAGTGTTCTCTCACCAGCTTGGGCAACATCTTATGCTTCACATCTTGTAGAAAAAAAAACATATACTGTCAAAAGAATAGAGTTTAAGAATTAATAATTAATAATAACCTTTGATTGTCCAATCTTTATTTATATTGATCAATTTTAA
The DNA here is from genome assembly GCA_029931535.1 of Margaritifera margaritifera. Lineage (NCBI taxonomy): Eukaryota > Metazoa > Mollusca > Bivalvia > Unionida > Margaritiferidae > Margaritifera > Margaritifera margaritifera. Next base: position 1,617,521 of record JAQPZY010001672.1, on the reverse strand, counting down.
GTAGCGTTACAGAAAGCTGAAGCTTTGCAAACGTTAGGAAAAGTTGAACATGAGTCCTTACAAGGGGCCAGGAGGCTGAAATCTTAGACCTAAGGATAACACAATGTGTGTTTGTAAAACACTGCATACCAGAAAACTCTAAAGTCCAGTAAGTTTTAAAATGTTTGAAGAAACTCTGAAAATTTCATTATAATGGCACATTAAAATATAATAAAGTCATATACAGATGCCTACAAACATGCATAACAAAATTCATTTGTCTACCTCATTTTTTTTCTAATTAGTGCTATTAATGTTTTTTTTTTTAAAAAGTAAACAGAATTGTAAAACCCCAGAATTTTTTTTCTAATGGTCTGAAAATATAATCGGGATATACATGGTACATATGAATATAAATATGTTTATCGGATTTCACCTGTAAACCTTAATTTGGTTTAGCTTAATTGTGCTAGTATGGCTTTTGTAAAAAAAACCTAAAGTATAATTTAAGCAAGTTTAAATATGTTTTGAACAAATTTTAAGAATTGTTGTAATGGCCTGAAAATCTAATCAACTTTTCAGCATATTCACGCAAATAAACCTAACATTTCATATGTCTACCTCAAGTGATGTTTTTAGCTCATGCTTACATGGATTTGTATAGAAAAAGTAAATTAAGTTTTAGGGTCTGTATTTTCTAAACATACCGGGTAAATGGAAAATTGCTAATATGCTATACAAATCTAATTGGGTCATCTACATATTAATACAAATAAGCATACCAAATGTCTTTTGTCTGCTGTTAAAAAAATGACAGTCACCAGAAACTGATCAGGTCTTGGAAACCACTTGGGCTATATACATATCAAATGGAGTCTGGTTTGGAACTTGAGTTTCTGAGTTATGTACTTGAATGTGACAGACTGATGAACAGCAGAAAACCAATACTTGTCCCTCTCTTTGCAATGTTCAGGTTTAGGGGGGGGGGATGGTGCATGGAAGAAGACATAAAAAATACTAGCAACTGGTTGCTCATAATAGCCTTATACTTATTATACTTGAGATACAGCTCCTCAGAATATATATATATATATATTTGTGAATTTTATCATTTATTTTACCTTTTCAGAAGTCTACAGTGTGAAAATGATCCTTGCACAGAGAAAGAGAAGAGGCATTCAACGGTATCTTGTTGAATGGGAGGGATATACCATGGAGAAGGCTACATGGGAGCCCAAGATTAATATTCCAGAAGAAATCATAGTCTGTGGAACATATGACATAGCTTCAAAAAGGAATAAAAGTTTCTGTTGAAAATTTCTCACAATTTTGACTTCTTACATAGTTTAATTGACTAAATGAAAGTTTTAGTGTTTTTGTTCAACCCACATTAGTGCAGATTTGAGACACAGCAGTCGCTTTTCCAACCCCTTCAGTGCCATAATCTTTTATTACAAGTTTTGTTCTTGTTTCAGTTTAAGTTTTACATTTGCATTGGTTTTTATAGAGAGACTGTTGTCATCTTGTTATTGTCTCATTTTTAGTTGTACTGGTCATAGACCAGAAGAGTTCGTGCAATGGTTTTTCATCCATTATCACTACTTCTGAATTACCTGGAGGATTGCCATGAAACTTTACACACCCATCTATCCCTTGGTCTTGTTTGGTCCTAAATAAAAATGGTGTTGGTCTTGTTTGGTCCTAAATAAAAATGGTGCTGCTCAGACATCCAATATGGCCACGATAGCAGTCATCTTGAAAATCTTTGCTACTTGCATATTGACTTGGTATTTTCACCAGAATACTTCTTATGATGTCTTGTCAGTCCTAAGTGAAAATGGTCCTTATCTGATGTCTGCTATGTCTGCCACAGCAGCCATCTTGAACTCGTGTTATCACTGGTCCTCCTGAATGGATGGTCATTTCAACATGGGTTTTCACATAAAGCCTTCTTATGATGTTTTGTTGGTCCTAAATGAAAATGGTGGCAATCTGATGTCCAGTATGGCTGCCATGGCATGCATCTTTAAAATCTTGTTATCAATACTTCTCCTGAACAAAAAGTCATATTGACAAGGGGTTTTTACAACAAGAAAACTTGTGATGTGTAGTTGGTCCTAAATGAAAATGTTGCTGCTCAGATATCCAATATGGTGGCGCTCTACAGATATTATGTATTAATGTTGGCATACCTCTATGCTACTTTCGTGTGCTGTGGCTGAAATTTCTTTAAATATTGTACTTGTGGAAATTGTATATGATCTAAGCATACAGCTGACCACAATGGCTGTTCCCACATGCTCAAATAATCGGCCTGAATTAGTCCAAAGTACACTAACTTTAGCAGTTATTAAAATGGATGGAGAAAGCAAATTTTGCCAGAGTAGGCAATACCAGCTTCTGAAAGTGCAATTAATGAATTACAAAATATATAAAAAGTTAAAAAAAGTTATCGGCTCATTTTTTTACAATTTATCTTTCAAGTCCAAGAAGTGAAAATGACCAAGCGAAGCTAGCAGTTTTTTTATAGGTGCACATCTGAAGTAAGGCCAAGCTGTATACTCTATAACCCAAATTACACCCATCTATCATACACCAAAATAAAGGAATTAAAAGTTCTTTTATCAATTCCTAAGATATACAAGGTCTTTTAAATAGCCAGGATAACCATTGAGGAAAGCCTGGGAAATTATTTGTCTTTAAAAATCTAACCTTATGCAAAATACAAAAGTGTAGAGCACCACCTTTAAAGATAAGAAAATGTGTGCAATTTCTTTTCTTATTTTCATATTATCATGTATGCTTTTTTCAACAAATTGATACATTAACATTGACATTATGCATGAAAATAAGCCAATTATGCCTATTTTGCTCATGCTTACACAATATGCATTGTGGCAGTATTGTGTGTGCAATGACCTTAATTATGGGGAAATTAGAAGTCTTAGAACACAGGAGTAAAGTCAACTTAAATTTAAAACTTGCATTTAGTGAAAGAAAAATATAGCAAAACTGTTTCTTCTTTGTAATAAAATAAAGGAAACAAATGATGACAAAGTAGATTCGCTTTCTTCCACATAGTAGTGTTAGAAGAATAAACAAACTTTTACCCTTTGACCTCTGAACCTGATCTGTTCCATCCCTGTTCAAACTAAAATTTATTAATGACATCTCGGGAATAATTGTGGCAAGTTTCTTGTTTCTGTCTTTTAGCATAACAGTGGTTGCTATTGTTGATGAAATGCAATGTGCATTTTAAAAATAGCTCACTTTTCATGAGGGGGGAGGGGCTGGGTTTGTGTGGGACTTTGCTATTAATGAATACTGTTCTGAGGAAAAAATACATGAAAATTATTCAAAAGGACTGTTTAGAAGCTTGCAACTTAAATGTTTAAGCTGTACAACAAAAATTAAATCGTACAATAATAATACCTATGTAGTCCAAAGTACACTAACTTGAGCAGTTATTAAAATGGAGAAAACAAATTTTGCCAGAGTAGGCAATACCAGCTTCTGAAAGTGCAATTAATGAATGAATTACAAAATATATAAAAAGTTAAAAAAAAGTTATCAACTCGTTTTTTAACAATTTATCTTTGAAGTCCAAGAAGTATAAATGACCAACTGAAGCTAGCAGTTTTTTGATAGGTGCACATCTGAAGTAAGGCCAAGCTGTATACTCTATAACCCAAATTACACCCATCAATCATACAACAATATAAAGGAAATTCAAAGTTCTTTTAACAATTCCTAAGATATACAAGGTCTTTTTTAAATAGCCAGGACAACCAGTGAGGAAAGCCTGGAAAATTCTTTTTCTTTAGAAATCTAAGCAAACTACGAAACTATGGGGCTCTCACTGAAAGACTTCATATAATGTGTGGTTGGTCGTAAAGGAAAATGGTGCCAATCTGACCTCTGATATGGCTGCTGCAATGGCCATCTAGAAAATCTTGTGATTGCTACTTCTCCTAAATGGCAGGTCATACCGATATTTTGCTTTTCCAGAATACTTCTTATGATCACTAGTTGGTTCTAAATGGAAATGAGTTTTGTAACGGTTGATGGTACAGAACTTTGATTTATTATGTGGAAATGAAATGGGGGAAGAGACACATGGTCGTACAAAATAACAATACCTGCCACGTTATTGCTCACATCTAAGAATGTGTACTGTAAAAATAAGAATTGTAAAATATAGGAAACCTCCAAAATTCACTAAATGATATTTGTACGAACTGAAATAAGCTTTGGTGTCCATAACTTAAAGTACTTTACTCCTGTAAGAATAAAAGATTTCTGCATTGCTGGAATATTTATTTATTTTGTTATCTTCCAATACAAAAATGTGCATTAATGACCCCGAGGTGATGCTGTGTGCAACACCAAAATCCTCAAGTTGATCTACGAATTGTGCTTAATGTCCAATGCTCTACCAACTGAGCTATGACAGTTCTTGGTCTTCAGTGAAATTGATTTGAAGTGATTTTGATGCATTTCAAAAAGAAAAAAGTTCTGTCAAAAAAAGATAGTCACTCTACTAGTTGGACAGATCATATGATAACCAAGACTTTGATAAAATGATGTATTGAGATTTCACATGACAGTAAAAATATAGTTATCACGGCTTAAAAGTTGGAACCAGTAATGTTACTTTATGAGCAAAATGATGGACTGGATGAGAAAATTATAGAAAAACAAATAAAAATAGAGAACTTTAGAACAAAGAGAAAACTAATAAACCTTTTGAATTTACACTTTTATTTATTGATGACTAATTAATCTGATGATAGATACAATGTATATGCATTACAAATAGTTTTAGGACAGTAAATTAGCCTGTGCATTATTGCGTTTCATACATTACATAAGAAATCTTACATCACTGAAACTATAACAAGATAACAATACAGATACTAGTACATTTTTATTGCCAAAAAATCCAACCATATAGTTCCTATTACACTTTTGTCGCAAAATTAAACTGTATTACTATAAAAGACATTTTCACATAATGCATCTTATATTCCAGCAAACATGAACTCTATATGAGTATGACTTGTGTATTCTTAGTAATAAATATAAATAGTATGACTTGTGTATTCCAAGAAATAAATAGTAATGCTCTCATATATTTCTAGTAATAAACAGAAAGACTCGTGTATTCCTAGTAATAAACAGTAAGACTCATGTATTCCTTGTAATACTAGTAATACAAATTATGACCCTCATGTATTCCAGATAAATAGTATGACTCCTGTATTCCAGGTAATAAACAGTAAGACGTGTATTCCTAGTAATAAACAGTATGACTCGTGTATTCCTAGTAATAAACAGTATGACTCGTGTATTCCTAGTAATAAACAGTATGACTCGTGTATTCCTAGTAAATGAACAGTATGACTCCTGTATTCCTAGTAATGAACAGTATGACTTGTGTATTCCTAGTAAGAAACAGTATGACTCATGTATTCCTAGTAATAAACAGTAAGACTCGTGTATTCCTAGTAATAAACAGTATGACTCATGTATTCCTAGTAATGAACAGTATGACTCGTGTATTCCTAGTAATAAATGGTATGACTTGTGTATTCCTAGTAATAAACAATATGACTCGTGTATTCCTAGTAATAAACAGTATGATTTGTGTATTCCTAGTAATAAACAGTATGACTCGTGTATTCCTAGTAATGAACAGTATGACTTGTGTATTCCTAGTAAGAAACGATATGACGTGTATTCCTAGTAATACAAATTATGACTCCTGTATTCCAAGTAATGGTATAACTCTCATGTAGTCCTAGCAATAAACAGCATAAATCATATATTTGTAGGAATAAAAAGTATGACTCATGTATTCCTAGTAATAAACAGGATGACTCGTGTATTCCTAGTAATAAACAGTATGACTTGTGTATTCCTGGTAAAAAACAGTATGAGTCGTGTATTCCTAGCAATAAACAGTATGACTCATGTATTCCTAGTAATAAACAGTATGAGTCGTGTATTCCTAGTAATACAAATTATGACTCCTGTATTCCAAGTAATAAATAGTATAACTCTCATGTAGTCCTAGCAATAAACAGCATAAATCATATATTTGTAGGAATAAACAGTACAACTCCTGTATTTGTAGGAATAAACAGTATGACTCATGTATTCCTAGTAATACAAATTATGACTCCTGTATTCCAAGTAATAAATAGTATAACTCTCATGTAGTCCTAGCAATAAACAGTAAAAATCATATATTTGTAGGAATAAAAAGTATGACTCGTGTATTCCTAGTAATAAACAGTACAACTGTATTTGTAGGAATAAACAGTATGACTCGTGTATTCCTAGTAATACTAGTATGACTCTTGTATTCCTAATAATAAACATCATGACTCTAACGTATTCCTAGTAATACTAGTATGATTCTCGTGTATTATTAGTAATAAACAATGACTCGTGTAGCCTTCTCATTATCAACCAGCCACTGACTAAATTGCTGTCTATTTTTCCAACTGAACCATCTACTTTAACAACACTAAAAAAAATTGTTATTTTGCTGCATTGACTCAGCCTTATATGTGTTATTTTTAGCTATATACTTCAAAAGATAACACGAAGTCTGATTATGTATTCGTAGTAATAAAAATAAAGTATTACTCATGTATTTGTAGTAATAAACTGGCCTATTACACACACACACACACTATCCTGCTAAAATGGTTTGTGCTGAAAAATGTAATCAGTTATGCCTGTACAGTTTCATTTGTCTGGTTTTTGCTTGATCATGCTAATAAGGTTTTGGTCCAAGTCCAAAAAAGGTTCAAAATGTGTGAAAAAATGAAAAACTCGAGTAATGACTTGAAAATCTAACTTGGTCATCTATATACAAATACAGATACATCTACATGTTTCACTTTTCTACCTCAATTGGATTTTGCTTAATCCTGCTAAGGTTTGTGCCTAAAAATGTAATCTGTTATGCCTACACAATTTCATTTGTCTGGTTTTTGCTTTATCATGCTAGCAAGGTTTTTGTCCACTATGTCTGAAGTCCAAAAAGTTAAAAAGTGTGTTAAAAAATAATATGAAACACTACAGTCATAGCATTAAAATCTAATCACATCATCTACAGATGAATACAAATAAGCTAATCAAACTTTACTTGAATTTTCCAAAACAGAAAAAATCCAAATTAACACAAGCTTTCGTGTTATCTAGTTGTCAACGTCTAATTCAGCATCTATGTTATTGACAATATCAGCATCAATTTCAGCTTCTTCTACCTTAGCATCATACACTTCAAGGAGCTTCAAAATATATTCTAGTTCATTGTCTGATACACTATTGTATATACTCGTGTATAAGCCGATACCAACTGCAAACTGCATAGACCCAAATCTGCCATTGCATAATGCGCCAGCAGATCTGGGTCTATGCAGTTTGTAAGGACTAATCAGTAGAACAAACAACATAGATCCTGATCTGCCTGCGCATCTATGGTCTATGGTGTTTGCATTTGGACTCTGCTTATGCGTGAGTATATACAGTATTCTGAAATAACGAAATGTTCATGCGCTGCATAACATGATGCATCACTGGGATTTTGTTGTGCTGGATTTCTATAAAAGGACTAAATTTTAGGGAAGTATTTTCTATAAGTTTCGCATATTGAAATTTGAGCAACAAAAAGCAGTTGATTTTTTCAAAGCATAGCTCTGTCTTTTTCCACAGTCTGAATAGATCTTTCCTCCATTATGATTCTCTTCTGTCTACTCAATCTACCATATATACTCGCGTATAAACGGGGTCCAAATGAAAACAACATATACCCTGATCTCCCATCGCATACTGCACCGGCAGATCAGGTTTGTGTTGTTTGTTCTACTGATTAGTCCTTACAAACTGCATAGACTCAGATCTGCCGGCGCATTATGCGACGGCAGATCTGGGTCTATGCAGTTTGCAGTTGGTATCAACTTATACGCAAGTATATATGGTAGATAATCCTTCATTTCAAGAGAGGATGATGTTATTTCCTCCTCAGCTCTTATATATGATGTATACTAATCAATAGTCGGTAATTTTACGGGGCTGTTTGTGTCCCCAGCTGGTTGATATATCTGACTTGACAGTGTACTAATATCAGCAAAATTAAGTTGACTCCCATCTAATTCATTCAACTCCTTCAACCACTGGTTGATCTTTTGATTTGTCTGCTGAAGCTTCTTTCCAACCCTTATAGCAATATCCTGCCCATCTTGAGGAAAAAAGGTTAAAAGAAAATTAATAGAGTAATGTCATGTGCAGATCTTGAAATCAGTTTAGTATGTACTTTCCTGTAGCAATTAATAATTTACATTCACTCAACTCACTATTTATATATGTTACCTTGGTTTGATACTAATCTTACAAAAAAGAGAGAGATAGTTTGAAAACATCATGGCACATAGGAATTGATTTCAATTAATTTTTGGGACAAACCATTTAAATATATCTTGAAGGAGACTGGGGAACACATTTGTATCATTTCTTGTGTGGGTGTGGTGAATCAGCTTTCATATGTTTTCAAATTCATAATTTCATTTTGTATTTTCTATTAAAACAAGATGCTGGCCAGGGTCTGCATGTCAAGCAACCCTGATCTTTTGGTAAATTGGTGTTGTCACATCAAAATCTATCCACTTACCAAAAAGCATGACTCTAAGGCCAACTGTACTTGAAAAATTGGCAACAAAAATAACTTGAACACTGAAGTTGATCTGAAATGTGGACAGATGGAGATATGGATGTACAGAGGTAAAAGTGAATGGACAAGTACATGGTCATCAAAGTGATTGTTATGAGCAGCTTCCACCTGGGTGGACTCGACAAAAAGTGACAGTCTCCACTCTGTTGTTAATTAAATAGCTCCTATTAAAAAGGAAGTGGTTCATAGAATGAAATCTGAAGTTTGGTATGGAAAGACTAATTCCTCAATTGACTGAATTATTGATACTTAAGCTGACTTTCAAGCAATGTGTGGAAAAATGAGTTTTTTACTATTTATTCTTTTCTCTTATGATAAAATTTGCAGGATAAACACATACCTACATAGCTTCAGCTTCTCGCTGTAATGGGACAAGGCATCCACCAGAAGATCTTGTCTGTTATCCAAGTTCATCTATTTTGTGATTTTTGAAAATTTATTGGTTCTCCTGAATTTGTAAGATGGGTATTATTCATATTTAGTTCACTACCGTATATACTCGTGTATAATTCGGGTCAAAATGCAAACAACATAGGCCCTGATCTACCATCGCATAATGCGCCAGCAGATCAGGGTCTATATTATTTGTTCTACTGATTAGTCCTTACAAACTGCATAGACCCAGATCTGCTGGCGCATTATGTGATGGCAGATCTGGGTCTAAGCAGTTTGCAGTTGGTATGGGCTTATACACGAGTATAGATGGTAGTTACTGAATATTTAAAAGTTCACTAGGACCTCTTTAGGATTTTATTTTAATGGTTAAAGATATTTCTGTTGTTATTTAAAAAATAAATGATGAAATGAGCAAATGTTTTGGATTACCGTTACATCCTCATCTTTAATGAAAGTAAATTTTTATTCTGTCACCAGTTTTAAAGTATATTAGCATAACGATTATTTAAGTCTTACCAAAAAATATCATTTTCTTTTCAATAATATGTTTTTGATTTTTTTATTCTATGTTATTTTATTTGTTGAGGTCCTACAGATGAATTTGCTGTTAAAACTTCTTCATTCTATGTTATTTTATTTGTTGAGGTTCTACAGCTGAATTTGCTGTTACAACTTCTTCATTCTATGTTATTTGATTTGCTGAGGTACTACAGCTGAATTTGCTGTTAAAACTTCCTCATTCTATGTTATTTGATTTGTTGAGGTCCTACAGATGAATTTGCTGTTAAAACTTCTTCATTCTATGTTATTTTATTTGTTGAGGTCCTACAGCTGAATTTGCTGTTACAACTTCTTCATTCATGTTTACTTCATAATAATGCCTTGTATTATTTATCTTAAATACAGCATAAAATTTTATAGCAGATGTAGGTCACATGTTTAAGTTTTAAAAAACTGAATACAAACTGACTTATTTATTTAATAACCTAATACTCTTCTGGGATCACTATAACGTGTAACTTGTACTCAAGAAAACGTGACGGAGCATAATCAAATACATAAGTAGTAGCTACTGTTTCTGGCAGTGTCAAACAAGAGAATAAATACGACAACAAAAATGTTTAAATTTGATCTTTTACTTCATTCACTTCTAGTATAAGAAGGTATATATATATATATTAAAAAACACCTAAAATGAATCAGTAACAGGGACTATTATGATATATTCCAAAGTATTAAATAAAGTAAAATGCACATCCAGAAATGATGTAGATTTAATAGTGGACCTGTGAGTAATTATAACTTAAATCTGAAATAGATAAATTGTAGGTTGTTGATATATATATATATATATATATATATATATATATATATATATATATATATATATATATATATATATATATATATATATAGATAAAGAAAATAAAACACGATATTGGTAAAGAACAAGATCCAGAAAAATAAAAAAATATTATCAATGAAAACAGACAAATTAAAAATAGATATTACTATAAATAAAAAACAAGATCCAAATAACAAAACAAAATTAAATGATTTATTAAAAAGCTATGAAAAGCAAGGAGCATAAATAGTTGGCAATTTAACAGAAATAGAAAATATCATTGGAGAAATTAACAACATTGAGTAAAAATTTAAGAAAAGTTATCATTAGGTAAACGTTAAAACGGCTGTTGGAAAGAAAAAAAAGTGCAGCAATTGCTACTATTTCAAAACCTTTTGGTATTAAAGCAACAACTTTTTGCCTAACCATGGTAAATTTTGTAAAAGGAGTAGTAATCGGTAGGTGAAGATGGTGGCTGTGGAGGTGGGAGCAGCACCGATAGCGGATTCATTAATAAATTTAAGAAAGGTTTGAAAAATATTGTTGAATATTTGTTTAGCTTTGAAAAAGAAAAAGCAGAAGCAGCATAGCCTGATATCTTTAGCAGCGTAATAGCTGGCTTTTACAATCGGCCGAAAATATTATTTCTTTTATAGCTGATAATGCCATTTTGTTAATTCTTGCATTAATTAACGTGTTCTTTGCAATTTTACTAAAATGTTTACTTATAATAACAAAAAGGATTAGAGAATAAACCATTTAAGAAAGTAATTTGCACAAGCTCATGCAAGCATAAACATATACATAAATAAATGTTTGTTTCATGATCTATATTATCAGACATATTAGTTGTAGGCTTGTCTATATAATTCTTAATAGTATTATCATCTGTGTTGTCTGTCTGTCTGTTGGCAAATTATTACAGGTGGTTTATCAACATTTGCCACCTCTGTATTTACACCAGGATATACTCCTTGTGTACATGAATATAATGATGTTTGTAAATTATTATTAATATTATAACCTTATATAATATCTATTTTTATCATCATATAACTTGTTGTTAAGAATACTCCTTCGCCATCAACTGCATAGTTTAATCCAACGTTTTACTCTGAAATATATTGTTGAAGTCCTAATATAATGTTTTCATCTGAATCATAACTTCTTCACCTAAACTGTAGCGTACTAACGGGGGTGGTGGCGGATGCCAGAGGTCTTGGGGCCTCAAAGCAGCTGATAAAAATTCGGGCCTCGTATTCTGGATCTTTGTGCCATCATCTTCGCCCCGAGCGCCATTTACCCTTAGTACACCACTGCGCCTGAAAACAAAATATTCAATTTTTATATATTTTTTTTTTTACTGTGTAATGAACAATATGTTCAAACGTTCAGACTTCGTAACAGATTTTCTATTTTGTACATAGCCACTTAAAACAGAAATCACATATAATATAATAATCTGATTTAGACGTGCTATTCCGTTGTGTGTATGTCTTGTCTTCTTCAGGTGCTATTTTGAAATTAAATTACTCAGGACTGTATCGTATCCATCATCCCCTGTTCCACCATTAGTCGAGTTCATATATTTTCTGTCTTCTTATCTCGTCATCATCTTCAGTTGTGTCCCTCCATACCCCGTAATAGATTCTAGGTCCATTAACAACATGAAGATTCTTCCCTGTAAAATATCTCAATCAAGCTGTGGTGGGATATTATAATTATTCCAAATTATTTCAAATTTATTTAGATCTATATTGTTGTTTGTTGAATTAAATGCTTTATCATATGGTAATGTTATTGAACATTCATATACATGTAGCAGTTTTTTTTTCTCTTTTTTTTCGTATATGAAAGCATATATGAAACTTATATATTGATGTTACTAACTCGGGTATATATTTATTGGATAAATGCCAAGAAGATATTCCACTGCCTGGTGTTGCGCTATACTGCCCAGTTTAATTAATTTTTCCACAATGTCCTATCACATTGTGTCCTGCATCTACTGATTGAATCATCACAATAGAAGTTTAAGGTGTATTGTTTTAAAAAATGTTTAGTGCTTAGCATGTATAATAGGTATTTTTTGTATAACATATTTGTATCTCGTTAAAAAGTTTTGCTGTTCCTTTATTAACTCGTGCATTAAACCGAGTTCAAGGACAAGGGTAAGGCACACTGCTTGTTAGGTTTTTTATGTTAAATCTGAACTCCATGATTTATTTATATACATTTTGGATATAGGCGTTGAATTTTTATCCCATAATTTTGGTGTAAGGTGACCTTGTTATAAGAACTATTTTGACGACCACTGAGCCAGGTTTTTCTAGTACAAAAATGTGATGACCACTGAGCTAGGTTTCTCATAACAAAATGTGACGACCACTGAGCCAGAAGTTACGTGTTGTTATAACAACTATTTTGGGGTTTAGTGAGCCAGGTTTATCGCATAAAAATATGACTTTCACTGAGCCATATTTTGCTTATAACAAAATTTGATGGCCACTGAGCCAGATTTTTCTTCAAAAAATTGACGAACAGTGAACCAGGATTTTCTCATAAAAAAAAATTGATGGTCTCTGAGCCAGAATCCGCATACAGGTTTACTCAGAAAGATTTGACGCTGAGCCGTGGTTTTCTTGTAAAAAATGTGACAAAAATTGAGCCCTGTTTTTCTTTAAAAAAATAATATTAAAAAACCCCACTTTGATGACCACTGAGCTAGGTTTTTGTTGTTATAACAACTAATTCATAGACCACTGAGCCAGGTTTTTCAACAATTAAAAATGGTGGAGGGCCACATTTAAGTTAACCGGTTTAAAAGTGTATGAAAACTGTTTAACTGTTTAAACTGCATAGAACAAGTTAAGTGTGGCAGAAATAACAAATACACTACTACTCCCACCAGTGTCTACTGACCGTGGAACACATTCTTGTCAAGTGTATCGACTTCCACTCTGTGAGATAGAACTTTTTTGATGTGAACTCAATGAAGAATCTTTATGATGGGATTAACCATCAAAATTGTAATTACCAGATAAAATTCTGGACTTTTTTTTGTTGTTGTTTTTTTACAAATTGTAACCATATATTTGAAGAATATTTATATTTTTTGCCTTAGATTATTTTATTTTTTGGGGGGGGGGATATATTTTATGGAATTTTTTCCCCTTTTTCATTCAGATTGTAGTACTTCATGTTAACATTTATTTGAAAGGGTTTTTCTTCCTAAAGTTTTTGTGCAATTCTTCATTTTTACACTTTTAGAACTTTACTTTTAATTGGTACAGGATAACCATTTTTGTGCTGAGTGTCATCAAGCATACATACATACATGCATACATACCGTTTGCGAGTTCTCTGTTTTTTGTAACACGTCACTTCCAAATGTATACATTTCAGGCACAGGTAATACCTGTGCCAACTGTTGTGAGGGTCATACTTTTAAAGCAATAATTAGTAATGGATTTATAAAAACAACATATATGGGGTTTTCATGTATGGAAGATTTACCAAGAATAAGTTTAAACAGAAACATCCTATTTTTGTAAGTGAGCAAAGCACGTTTTAAGGAGACAGGATTTAAAACAAAATTTTGTGTCTAAGTATCCTAAAGAATAGTATTGAAAATCTGAGAAGTTGTATTGGATACCGTGTCAGTTGTGAAACAATTTTGTTTCAAAGGTTCCCTTAAAATATATATACAAGAAACATATAGGACATAAAATAAGTAGGCAATAAATGCAACTAAGTAGACAATAAAAGCATATGATGTAGTACGACAATAAAAGTAACGTCAAACACTATGATACTGCATACTTGAAATATACTTGTAATAACAGACACAAACACAAAGACAAGACGATATTAAGACATTATTAAATATCAAACATATGACATAAAACTTTTGTTTTTAAATAAAAGAATACAAATAAAGGGGGTCAGAACAATTAAAACATAATGACACCATTTATCACAGACATAAATATTCAAAAGAATCTCTCAGTTCTCTCATATACTGGACACATTTTTTTTTCTTAAAAGTTTGAAAGTTGGTAGTGGATTGTATATTATGCGGTAGGTCATTCCATGCCCTGGACCGTATACAAAAGAACTGTTGCGATCTCTACCAATATCCACAGTTTTGAAACTGATCTAGTACGCTGGGAGATTATAAGAGACTTTAACGTGAATTGGTCTGTTAAGCGTTTGGGAGCCAAGCCATGCACAACCTTTGGAAATCTATCAATAGAAATCTTTGGCAGACTACACGAAATATTAGAACAAGAATTGATGTTGGTAGCATTTAGAGTGTTATACAAGATTTCAAAGCATGGATTGGAATGAAAGAAGAGACATATTTTACCACAGGTGTTTAGTATAGCTTAGAATTAGAAGCATGCCCAGATGTTAGTTAAGCCTAATAAAATAAGCATAAACAAAATTTGGGAAATTATCGGAAACAGAGAGAAAACGGAGTATAGCAACTGACATGCGAAAAAAATAAAACAGGGACACACATTTAAATTTAAAAAAAAAATAATATGCTGGAAATTCTAAACAATATCTTTATATTTAATAAATAGATGATAATATGGCTCGCAGTACAATTTGAAATAATTTCTTCGAGAGAAATAGTGTCGGGCAGCAGGTGCGCGTTACTCTTCACAGAGGAGGTACATATCAAGGGACGAGAAGGTCGCTGTAATGAGTCGTCTGTTGACAAGGAAATTTCTGGGCTTTCAATACTATGTGCAGTCGGTGCTAGCATGTAAACAACAGTACCATTCTAGAACCGGAATTTATGGATATAAACCAGCTGTTAAACATAGGACAGAACATGGTAAACAAACGATTAACAAACAACAAGCAGAACAACGATGTCAGTTAAAGTTTGACCGCGTATACTGTATGTCAGCTTGATCATGTGCACGCCTTCATTGGTTTTAAACAAAATATTAATTATTGTTCTAAAATGTAATACTTATGTTGTTGTACCAAAGTCTATTAATTCCAGATTTCGATATGCATCTTAGTTGTCATACAAAACTTCCAGACGATAATTATCGACCACCAAAGGAATTTTACAATGTCAATGGGGCACTAAACTGGGTCAAGAAAAGCGGACACCGGGTTACATTTATACTAGTACAGGGGTATAAACAAAAAAATGTTTCCTGCCAATACTGGGTGTTTTCTTTGTGACGTAATAGCGCGACATTCAATCCGTTTCGCACTGGATAACACATCTAGGTTGGACTCGTCTAAAAATCTCAACGTACTGTAACACGCATGTAATGATCATGTATTTCTAGCGTCGGTTATATGTAACCATGACAGAGGACGTACCGCCTATACTCGCGTATAACCCAGGTCCAAATGCAAACAACATAGACCCTGATCTGCCATCGCATAATGCGCTGGCAGGTCAGGGTTTATGTTGTTTGTTCTACTGATTAGTCCTTAAACTGCATAGATCCAGATCTGCTGGTGCATTATGCAACGGCAGATCTGGGTCTGTGCAGTTTGCAAATGACATTGGCTTATACGCAAGTACATACAGTAATTCATAATATTCAGAGTAATATTTCTATGTTAATTTTTGTAATAAAATGTTATCCTTTAGATCGATGTAACAAATAAACATTATTCTTTTGAATATTATCAGTAATACAATCCATAAATTTAGTACTATTTGTGAAATTGGTGATCAGTTGCACTATCATTGTTATTCTGGAGTTGTTTTGTTTGCCATTTTAGCTGTCATGTGATATTGGTCAGGTAAGAAAAACTTATATCCACCAATAAGCAACCTTTTTGCAAACTACTGTCACCTTGTGAAATGTCTTCCGATCAGTCGGGTGCATTTTAATTTGAAGCATTGCTAAGAACTGTATTCCATAAATATATGTGTGTGTATATTAATATGACTTATGCTAGTTTAATTAATTTCAGTTACTCTAGGGAGCAGATGGTTTTCTTTGAAGAATTTCTTTATATAGCTGCATAACTTAAAATTCGACTGAGATTATGAAAATTCAAAGCTTCAGTTTGTTCAAGTAGACATAACTGTACCTGTTAAATTCTTTCTGAACAATATCTTTCTTTATGCATATTTAAAATTTTGATGAAATTTATTTAGATTTCTCCTGCCAGATATTTTAATTATTTTAAAAAATTTCTTTCATTTTCCTATTTCAGTTGATCAAGCTGCTTTGGCTAATAGGATCAGAAACAGTGCTCTATGTAACTTAGTTAACAGCTATCGTTGGCATGGACACAGGAAGGCAGCCTTGGATCCTCTTAGACTGCAACAAGTAGAGTGAGAACCACATTTGATATGAGGGATGATTCCAACAATAAAATTTTGAGGCCCCCATCCCTAGAATTGGGAAATTTTCATCGCAAAACAGATATTTTTTTGAATTTTTAACGCTTAGGCTTATGGTTCCTAATTTCCTTTTCCACTCGTAACTCAAAAGTGGTAGGAACAGTTGCTGTGGTGTTTTGGAATAAAAAAAACAGCTTATTTTATAACAAGTCCTTAATATGAAACAGATTTGTCTGTTTATTCTTCTAACATAATATAAATTTAGGCTACGTTATAATAATTCTGTTTGTTACTAATATTTGCTATTGGAATAAAGGTGCCCTCTGATCATATGGCACCATTAGTTTCACATCAAATTAAAGTGTTTTTTTTATTTTAAAGGATAGGAATCTTTGCTGTATATTTCCCAAGTAGACACAAGTCAGCAAACTAGATTTGTGTGGTTTCTGCATCAAGCCATTGAGTCCATTCTCTGGCTTGGCCCCTTAAGCCCCATCTCACCCCCATCCCACCTCCACCCCTTGTGGACTCTGGGGCAGAACAAGTTGGGATATCGGCTGAGGCCTTAAATGTTAAAGCCCACACTGAAGTGACAATCACCTCGCATGCTGATCTCATCTTTTCAGCAGCCTCCTTCAGCCTTTTGAAGCAGGAATCATTGTCTCCAGCGTTGCTTCAGCGCTTGCTGGAGCTGTAACAAATATGTCGCATCATGCACTCTCCATGCTGGCATTTTTCACCTCTGCCTGGAATGTAATGATGTTGCATCCACAATTGGACTCCTTCTTTCATGATATTTACCCCCATTTTGTCCATTTGGACCCCCATTTTCTGAAAACTGGTGGTCTGGCACTTCCACTGTCAAAGGGCTACAGAGCTTTCTCACTCTTTTAAAGGAATTTGATAATTCATTATATTGTATTTTCAGATGCAAATACGTTTTGATATTCTACTTTTGTGATGTTGAGATTGCGTAACCCCTGATCGTTAATTCTTCTTTTTTTTCACTATTTGTTCCCACATCATACATATTCACATGTGCAGTTTACATTTTGTATTTCCTCAATCATGGTTAATTTAACATAGTGAGCATTCACTTTTGGCTGTAACTCAATGTCCTGCAATAAACTCTCTTTCTTGGGCATGCAATTAATACATTAATTGGAGCTTGCATACTTAAAGCAAACTGAACATTGTTTATTGATGAATTACTAGTTAAAGGTATAAGTGACTGAAGCAGAATGTCTTCTCTTACAACATAGAAACTTCTGAGTTATAAGAGAAATGGTTGGGTTATTTTTCGTATTTTTGGGGTCAATATTTGCATCTTTTAGAGCATGCATACTGGGTACAACAGTTCATCATGCCTTGTACTAATTTCTCCACTGCAACAATGATGTGGCTCCATAAGGATGCATGGTGTATGAGGTGATTCTCCATGTCCAGATGCCACAACTCTGTAAGGTGTCAACAAGGAAGGGCTTTTCCTTCATCCTCTCCACATTCTCTCCATCCCCACCCCCATGCATGGAGAAATGATAAGTCATGAGTTATACCGTAAGTTTGACCCTAGAATTTTTTTTTTTCTTCAGGGAACCTGAAGCACTTTTACCAGAAAGATATGGTTTATCCAGGGAAAGTGTTGAACTATTGGACTGTACAGGGATATACTATGGAGCTGGGGGACAAACACAGATGACTGTGGAAGAACTCTTACAACACCTGGAGAAGGAATATTGTGGCTCCATTGCAGCAGAGTTTCAGCATCTCATGGTTAGCATTTAGTCTAGGATTGTTTCCAGTTTAAACACTTGTAGATCTTGAGTTTGGAGGCACTTGATGTAATAACAATTTGAATAGAGGTAATCATGTCTGTTTTAAGTGCTTTAAGTTGAGTCTCAGTTTAAAATTTAATAGATGATGTGTCTTTACTTTTAATATATGGAATTATGGAATAAACTTTTTCACAGCTGAAGATAAAAAACAATATTTTTTAAAACTAATTATGATCTTCATAAGGAGTTTGGATTATTAGCCAAATCCTAAACTAATGCTAGAGTAAGAGGAATATAAAATTCATATATAAACCTTATCACTCATCAAATGCTAATTAAGCTGATAATATTCAGCTTCTCATTATCTTTTGAAGTAGCCAGCTCAATATTAAAATTTCAAGGTTAAGTCAGTGCAACAATATAACAAGAAATGTTACAGTGGTAAAAGTACAAGGCTAAAGTCAGTGCAACATTATAACAAGCACTGTTACAGTGTAGTAAAAGTAGACAGCTGCAATGTTAAAATTTGTAAAAATAGAAGGTTTTTTGAGTTGATTGCCCAGAAGGTTTAATAATGATTTACTTATACCAGTCTGTCTTACCATGTCAGCAAATATGATTGAAACAAGTACCTTTCATGTCTTCTTCCCATTCCTTGATATCTGACATAATTCTAACCTTAGATCAGATGATTTTTGTTTGTTTTTGGTTTTAATGGCACATTTAACACATTATTGGCTATATCATGCTGAATAAATGGGAGTAAGTGCCTTTCCCAAGGACACACCAAGGCAGCCAACCCGGGTTGACCTGGGTGGGTATTCAACACATGACCCTTGGATTACGAGTCAGACACTCCAGCAAGTTAGCTACTGATGCTCCTAACACAATGATGAAGAGTGAAAATTATAATATTTTGTTTGTATTGATCAACAATAGAGTTGTTCTTTCAGTCTGAAGAGTGTTGCCATTCATAAATATGATGTTCAGATTGTTTGTAGAAAGGCAAAGGTAGCGGTAGTGCTCTTTTTGCAGAATTTATTTAATGAAAATGTTTGATACATCAGTTTTGTTTTGTCAATAATATATTGTCGCAGTGGGGAAGAATGAGGTATACATTGTACGTTAAGTGATGCCCTAATGAACATGCCTTGATTGATTTGCAAGACTTTAACTACCATATATACTTGTTTGTAAGTAGAGTCCAATGTGATGGCAGATCAGGGTCTGTGTTGTTTGTTCTACTGATTACTCCTAACAGACTGCATAGACCTAGATCTGGGTCTGTGCAGTTTGCAGTTGGACTCGACTTATAAGCAAGCAGTGTTGCACCTAGGATCCCAAGATCAGTGGACCGTGTCCCTCACCCTCCAGATTTGGGGGACACAAGATTTTAAAGGGACAAAGGAAAATTATAGTACATAATGCACTAGTAGTGCTAAAAAAAATTGATAATCTTATTTGCTTTGACAGTTTTGCCACCTTAACTTTCTCATATTTTCCTTGGACATTTACATTACTGCAATAAACATTTTATTATGTGATCAAGTAACTCGTGAAAACAATAACATGTTTGAATATCTGGTTAACCTGAAATGAACTGCACGATGGAATTTTCCATTCTGGATCTTGCTCTCATTTAACATTAGTGTTCACTCATTATCTGCTAGCATTTATTATAATAAATACCCATGTTTTCTTAATTACTTTTCTTTTAAAAGGATTGAATCATTAATCAAATGACAAATTGTGTATTTGCATAAATTAGTACTTTTTTCATTAATTCAGCCTGAGAATAAATTAAATCTTCATTATCATAGGTGTGACTTTAACCTCGAAAATACGTTACAATAGCTGCAGTCAAAGACTTTAGCAACTCGGCTGACTACCACAAACCTTGAATGTTTTCATTGCCAGATTCATTGTTTTGAAATAGATATTCATTGCCATCTTACAGGTTTTATCACTTTAGCAACTTAGGTCATTACTAACACCATCATAGACGTGGATGCACATCCGCGAAGGAAAGTGTAGGCATATTTGTTTTATTTATTTCCTGACAAAAAAAGCGAACCCAGAGGGGTGCACAGGGTCAAGATTTGGGGGACATAGGACAAAAAATTGCAGGAAACCCGTGAGCCCGCACTCTAGGTGCAACACTGATTGTGTGAGCACCAACAACTTACACTAAGGATTTCCCAGATAAGGACAGTAAAGAGGGCAGTCCTACACAGGTCTGATGGCACACTGTATAATAAGATATATAATATTTATGGACAGGGGACTCGGTTTGTCAACAAATTGTAATAGTACAGGTACATTAAGAGTTGATTGTTCACTCTGTAAAAGTTGAATCAATCTGAGTGATGTATGCACATACAACTTAGGTTTGTTGCATAGTGCCTGGCAAGCATATATGTATCGAGCTGACTACCCTGTTTCTGGGTCAATCCATGTTTTATATACATAAATATTTACATTGTGCAGAACCCATGTGTGCCATTAGATTTGTGTTTACCTGTAGTTTAAGTTTGAGAAAATCAAAATTTCTTAACAAGACCACCAACCTTGGATGGATGGTTACAAACTTTGTGCATAATGCCACTAAGAATTGAATTCAGGGATCACACGTATGTAGTTGGAGTTAAGGTATATTTTTTTTCACTGACAGACAGAAGAGGAAAGAGAGTGGTTTGCCAAAGCATTTGAATCTAAGAACCAGATGAAGATTTCACCTGATAGAAAAGTAGCCTTAGCAAAGCTGCTTCTAAAATGCCAGGTAAGTTGTGGTTCAACAGAATATTTAAATTGTATTTATCTTGGTTTTAAGGCTGGGATGTGTACACATGTAAACGGCTTAGTTTAGTTTACTGCCTATAAACATTTAAAATTATATATATCTCTTCTCAAAAGCATGTTTAGTAGGATTTTTCTGTTAATTCATCTCTTAAAGTATGTATCTTTGATTTTCACATCAAATGTGGCATTGCTGGGAAATGCAGAAGTTGACAAGAATTGGTTACCATAATGACGGTAAGTCTTGGGACACTATAAGTCATGGGACACTCTTAATTATTTTCAAAACTAATTTTGTATGACCTATGGCATATTTTATCGATCGTAATGTTATTTTTGAAACAAAAAGAAAAAAAAGACCATGGTTCAAACGGAACTATCATGTATTATATTAGATGGCAATATTATAAATTAATATAATTTGTTTGAAAAATAAAAAATATATTGAATTTTCCTCAGTTTTCTTATCATTTCTACCTATTTCAAACATGTATAATTTCATCTGAAGATGATAAGCATTGAGCATTAGCAGAATGTTGTAAATGAAGTAACTTCTGCTTTTGCTCAACTGGTACTTTGCTAATGTCAGTTTATACATTATTGTGTTAAAACTGTCAAAAGTCACCAGTAATTACATTTTCTGACTTGAAAATTTAAAGACCTGTTTCATTAAAATGTGGTACCAGTATTACAACAACGAAAATAGTTTTGGTTAATCACACGCATTTATAGTGAGCTTGTTTACATCATGGCATTACCGCATGTACATTGAAGAGGTTTACTTGTGCTGAATGAAGTACATCTCTTGGTTTCGAATTATATGCACCACTACACTAAACTTCAGTAATGTCTCAAAAATACGATAAAGAAGTCTCAGAAATAATGCATTAAAAATAATTGCGATATTAATGCAGTGGTAGTTTGCTTTGATTTAAGCGACCTTTAAATTAGTACATGTTTACTCAGCTACGGTAATAATGCTGGAGAAATCAGAAAATAAGCACATGCAAAATAAATAACCTAATAACAATCATAGTAGTTTATAACAGTTTATTGACATGGTAATTGAACAAGAGCTGGTTATTGTTGTATGATGCATGATGATCTTGACAATTTTGTCTTGACATTTTTGTGTCTGTAAGTGTTGGGACACCGAAAATGTTTTAATTTTTACATGCATACAAGTCTTGGGACACGAAAAATAATTACTATTTTTTCCTGTCCCAATACTTACCATCATTACGGTATATCGCTCATTACACAATGTTACACATCAGGCTGATTGACCGATAATGCTGATAAAAATTTCTTTAAACTACAGTATTTACCTTTGAACAATATGTTAACACAACCCTTGGTGAGTAACATTTTATTTTAAAGAAATACCATTTTAAGTTTGTAAGGCGTTTCTTAGTCATTGTTGATCCTACAAAAGCATCCCATGCGCATGTCCAGGCAATACATCAAGTTCCATTATGATGTTTTACTGAAACTGTCAGATATATTCAACAAAGACATATCTTACAAACTGAATCCTGTCATAATAAGATGTTAAAGATATACAGCAAATGAAACCGTTACAAGTTAAGCGAGGTATGGCATGCAAATTATACTAGTTGTCATCTGTCCAGTAAGCCTAACAGGTAGATAGGAGGAAAGTTTGAGTTTCTAATCATTTTGATTAAAATGGCATCCTTTTGGTTATTGCAAACCATATACATGTTTAGAGATTTTGGTCAATGTTGCAGCCTTAATTGGTTTATATGAGTCAAAATTCTCACATTTTATATACCAAATCTTGACAGATCAGATGTTGGTGTATAATGGTATTTAAGTCAGAGGGAAAGCGAGAAATTGAAACCTTGAATCAACAGTTTGTACCATGATATGCTAGAATTTCTTGTCTCATCTGTGCAAGGAGAAAACGATTCACAGGGAGACTGCATTCTTAAGAACCCTTGTATTTGAAAGTAGCATGCCAAACTGAAAAGTACATGACCAGTCAGTGTAACAATGTAATCAGAATTGTTAACTATTTCAAAAGTGGATAGATTCGCTTTAATGGTAGAAAATATTTTAGCTGGCTGAGAGCTGTTAATGGAAACATTTTTGACAATAATCAAAATTGTTACTTGTCTATATTTATGATCTGTCAGGTGTAAATTAGCTTTTGTTCAGTGATAAGATGTTTTCATTGTATGATATCAATTGAAATATATATACATGTATTTCTTCAAATACATTACCCGATCATAATACCTTAGGAGTTTGGCAACTACATCGCAAATCCAGCCCTCACAAGCTAAAATTTTAGCTACAGAAGCTAAAAGTTGTCTGCCCACATAGGTGGTAGTCAAACAGAGTGATCTCTCTCCTAGATATAGGGATTGGCACCAAATCCCGTCTATACTTCGCTTACTACTACCGCTCAAGCTAGGTAGCTTGCTGTTTAGAGACCTTGCAAAAATCCGATATCAAGAGTTACTTGTCACACTACAGAGTGAGTTGGAGGAGTTTCTCATATAAGAGAAGTATACACAACCTATATTTCAAACTATTTCTCGCTCTTTTCTGTCTGTGACAAAGTTTTTCTAACTTTATTACTTCAACAACTTCTTAGAATGTTATACATGTCTGCGCCATTTTGTGTTATCTGCCCTGGTTGCTAGTATGTGCATTCAATAATGGGTCCTTGACCTTTTGTATTCTTTTGTCAATGACTGTATAAATTAAAGACCATTAGGTCATGCAGGTTATTGTTCTATAGAAAACAAATTGTTAACTAGCATCCACTTTGAGTAAGGTTATAAGTGATGCTCCACGGACTCCACCTGTGTAAGCTATCAGTTATGCTCTCTATATTTACAGGTAGTTGTTTATAGTCAGTGTCATAGTCCAGTAGTGTTCACTTCATTAATTTGTAAATCGATGCTTGACTGGCTTCACCTGTATAAGCCATCACTTATGCTCTACATGTTTACAGATAATTTTCTATAGACAGTGTAATAGCCCAGTACTGTCCACTTTGTTAGTTATAAAATGATGAGAATTAAGGGACTGTAGTCTTGGTGAGACAATCAAAAATGAAAGGGAAGGCAAAAAAGCGCAATATTAAAGACAAGGATGTCATCAACATAGATGATGACGATGCCTCAATCAGCAAATTTCTTATGGAGGAGACTTGTTAAATAGAAGGCTCAACAGCGAATAAGAAAATCAGGTGAATCTTTTCAGCTATGGCTATACATACAGCCCCAGCTCCACCTTGCCTTCTCAACTGGAAAAGATGCTGTCAGTGGTACTAGTAGGACTTGTGCAGCAATATATGAAGTCAGTCCACTCTTCTGATGATACATGAGGCAGATCGACAGCAGAGGCAGATCGACAGCAGGTGAATCCAGCTCAGACACTGTCTCACCTGATGTGGGGGTGGGGAGGCCGGATTAATGGATCTAATATTCCATAACTCATCCCAATAGGGAGGAAAAGATTGCCCTGTTCCATCAGGATCAGACTCTGCCATCAGATGAGGTCAACACTGAAGTCGATCTTGCCTATAATGTTAAATGATGGGACTGATTACTTTGATCAAATATCTTGTATTCCATCCCCACATCAGAAACACCAGCACTCATAGGGATCAGTCTACTCATTATGGTGCCACAATACACCCAGGTTTATGACCAGTTTAGTTCTGCAATATCCAGTTGATATGATGGACCCAACTCAACCAAAAGTCATGGACTGGTCCATACCATTTATGGAGCCAAGTAGGCCTGGTACCTCTACAGTTCCATCTCACTCCTATGTCATCAAAGATCAACATCGAAATACCCTAGGATAGCCCATCAAAACTTTCTTCTAAGGTTAAGGGTATGGAGATGTTTCAGTCCTGGATGCCCTGAAGTTACTGTGTCTCAGTTGGGATGATCTTTTAGTATGGTTAGCTGTCACCCTCTGTAAGCTTCACCAACACCATCTAAGATTGCACAAGAGGTGTCAACCTAGCCACACTCTTCAGTAGACGACAAATCATGCTTACAAGCTCCATCGTCTTTGCTTGACCCAATAATGACGAGAGAAGATTCTCAATTGAAGAGGTGTTTTGCCTGTTACCACCAGAACTTTGTTCACCTTCACCTGCTCCATCAGCAGCTTTGTTCAGAGTCCCAGCATCCACTGATCTATTAGCCAAGAAAGACCAACCAGCGTTCAAACAGTTATCACAGTCTGGTTGATTAGTCTGGTGGCAGGTTTATTGCATTGTGTAGAAAGGCAACTACAGGACCGAGGTGTCAATAAACCTTTCTTTTCACAGCAATGACTGCTGTCCAATTTTCAGTAAAGCATACTAGAAGACACACAAGAATGTGTTTCACACAGAAGTCCCAGCCGTCGACAGAAATGTAGCAGGTCTAGGAATGTTGAAACCCTTGTCAGTAAGGATGGACCGGAAACACTTAATTGACATACAACATTTGGTCCAGAAAGTCATTGCTATAGGTTGTATGCTGGACCTGGTATCGATGGCAATTTTCCAGCAAGCGGAACACAGCTTATCCTTACCTGCCATTATGCCTGCTTTACACACATGGGAATCTGTTTCATGAATGGTGCATGTGCAGAACATGGCAGTATAACATGCTGACCAATTCTATGACAGCAGCAGCCAGTTTACTGCTCATGGAAAGAGATGTGTTACTCTTAACCTCCATCCTCCTGAAAGAGCAACTCAAGACCATGCTTAGATTGCAGCCATTTCCTCCAACCTTCTCTTTAATGACCATGTGGAGAAAGTATGCAAACAGGCCATCATGAAGACAAATCTATCTCAGGCCCAACGTCAAAGACCTCAGCAATCATTTCAGAATAGGGATCAGAGGAACAGAAAGACCCCCCTAGGGCACACCAAATAGGGAAGCAGTCCTACAGAGTCTGTACGTGTTAAAAGTCACGGTTCTCGAGAAGAAATGTGGACAACATGCAGAGAGAGGTGGATTGTTTTCACCACAGTTTTTCTCCATGCCAGCTTTCTTCCAGAAAGAAATGATGCCATTCTTACGCCACCCTTGTCAAGTATCCTGGTGGGGAAGACTCAGCCACTTTGCTATAGAATGGGAAAGACTTTGCCTCAACAATCTATGAATCCTGTAAGTCATTTTGGATGGCATCCAAATAACATTCACTGCCCTTCCCCCATTGTCCAGTGCTCCTTCTGCTGCAGACATCCCAAAAGAACCATTCATAACAGACATTCTGCAGCAGGAAATAAACAATCTTCTCACAAAAAGGCAGTAGAGATTGTTCAAAACAAAATCCCCAGACTGTTATTCAAGACTGTTTTTGGTACTAAAGGCCAACGGCACTCTTTGTCCAGGTATAGACCTCAGCTCTCTCAACCTGTACATATGGTCACCATGGAAATACTGCAACTGGTTCTAAATGCCATTCAGGAAGGAGACTCGGCAATCAGTTTAGATCTACAAGATGCATACCTACATGTTCCAATTCACAAGTTCTCCCGGAAATTCTTGCGTTTCGCTTTCAGGGATACAGTATACTGGTTCAGGGCACTCCCTTATGGTCTCAACATCAGTGCCTGGGTCTTCACAAGAATTATTAGGACCATCTCAACATCAGTGCCTGGGTCTTCACAAGAATTATTAGGACCATCTCAACATCAGTGCCTGGGTCTTCACAAGAATTATTAGGACCATCTCAACATCAGTGCCTGGGTCTTCACAAGAATTATTAGGACCATCTCAACATCAGTGCCTGGGTCTTCACAAGAATTATTAGGACCATCTCAACATTAGTGCCTGGGTCTTCACAAGAATTATTAGGACAATCTCAACATCAGTGCCTGGGTCTTCACAAGAATTATTAGGACCATCTCAACATCAGTGCCTGGGTCTTCACAAGAATTATTAGGACCATCTCCACATCCATGACATTCAGCTACCAGGATGACATTACTACAAAAACATCAGATGAGTTATATTTTTAAATCAGGGTATGAATTCCCTTGTTTCGTTCCTACTCAGCCTTGGATTCCTTGTCAACAAGGACAAATCCGATATCATCCATTCTCTACATCTCACCCACTTGGGTATGTAGCTAAAAATGCATCTAAACAGAGTCTATCTTCCTCAGGAACATGCTTTGAAAATCATTTTGCTGGTGGCTTCAATTCTTGCATAGAATTGCATATCAGCCAGAGAATTCCTTCGCCTATTGGGTCTCCTCAATGCGGCAGCGGATCTCGTCCTTGGTCGCCTGTTCATGAGATCATTACAGATGAGACTGTTCTCCCAATGGTGATTGAAGCTTTGCCCATTGGAACAAACAGTCCTTGTTTCTGATTATATGAGGTCACATCTCAGTAAATAGGAGAACCTCACTTGGTTTATGGCAGGTGTTCCCTTGCAAGTTCAGCCTTCGGGAATAACGTTTTGTACGGATGGGTGCATGGCAGGCTGGGGTGCCCACCTCCTGCCATCATTTCAGGAGGCCAACAGATTGTGGCCCATTCAGCATGAACTGTTGCATATCAATATTCTACAAGGCCATAGTGAAAGCATTTCATTGGTGGCAGATGTTTTACGGAAAGGACATTCTCTTTCTATCTGATGTCTCCACTGGTGAATTATCATGGAGGGGGGGGGGGGAATCCCCATATCTCTGCCTCCTGGTTTGGGATTTTCTAATGTAGTGTTGTCAACAATAATTCCATGCTCAGGTCCATCACATTCTGGGCAGACTAAATGTATTAGTGGATTCATTATCCCGATGGAATCGGCTAATACAAATGGAATGGTTGTTTCATCCCTTGGTGTTCAGTTCAATCTGTACCCACTGGGATTGATCACTGGTGGATCTGTTTAGAACAAGGTGGAATGCAGTACTCCCAGCCTTTATCTCTCCAGTCCTGGATCTGAAGGCCTGGGCAGTGGACACTCTTTCCATAGATTATGCATACGCTTATCCTCCAACATCTCGGATCCCAAAGATATTGCAAAAACCGAGGGAAATGGAGTGCCGTCTTATCCTTATAGCTCCCGTCAGTGGGGACAATCATGGATAAACAACTTAAATATGGCAGTGGAAATGCCAAGGAAAATCATGACATTTCCTCACCTGCTGTAGCAACCATGATGGCAGGAATTTCATCTGCATCCAGATCTCTTGAACCTGCATGTCTGAATCATATCAAACTGGCCCACAGGGGCAAACAGTTTTCAGAACAAGTGGTGGAGAGAATTGCTCAGATTAAAAAGCCCACCACTTTGAAAACAAATGAGGGGAAGTGGAGAATTTTCTCATAGTGGTGTGTGCAAGGGCACATTCCTCCATTTATGCATCATTAACACAAAAAGCTTACTTTATCCTGTTGCTTTTCTTGGTGGATAAGTTAGCACCCATCATGATAAAAGGATTCCATTCCACAATCTCAGACATGTTGCAACAAAATGGAATGGAGAATATAGGACAAAAAATACATCACTGATCTTTTAGTCAAGTTTGATCTGTAATGACCGAAGGCTTTGGCCCTGTGCCTGAATTGGAATCTACCATGGGTTCTAACATGGTTGAATAAAGCACCATTTGAACTGCTCTCTTGAACATCATTGGTTCATCTCTCTTCTAAGACCTGCTTCCTACTCATCCTAGCTACAGCAGGCAGGGTCAGCAAAATACATACCTTGTCAGTCAACCCGAACTATCTACGGGATTGTTTGATTTCACTCATGATGGATCCTGCATTCATTGCCAAGAACAGGCTCCCACTGATGGGAAATCAGTTTTTTGTGGTGAAACCTCTTTCCATGTTAGATGCTTCGCCTCAGGGGCATCTACAGGACCTGTTGAGGGCTTTGAAGCGATATCTAAAACTGAGCTGGTGCAAAGAGGGAGACTTTGTCTAGTTTTTTCTTGTGAAAGAAGGAAAGTTTGGTATCTTAGCTCAGGCTCTATCATCCTGGATAAGATGGATTATTCGCTTTGCATGCAGAGAGTTAACCCAAGATCAAATGAATAATTATTCAGTTTGGCTCACGAGGTTAGGGCAGTTGCCACCAGCATTGCATTTGAGTACAGCTGTTCCCTAACCAGTATTATACAAGCTGTGGGATGGAGGTCAGAGTCAATATTATACAAGTCAGAGTCAACTTTTTCTAGCTTTTAGCTCTGAGATCTTTCATCCCAAAAGGTTTAGTCAGACCTGGTGGGACATATAGCAGCAACACAACAGGCTCCCATCCCAGGTTGTTGGCAGCTTCTTGGTGACTTCTGCTGGATTTGCAGGGTAAATGTTTTCCCAGTTGCCACATCTATGCATTTGGAGACAATACTCCAGCTTTATTTCATCAAAGAGTTATGAGCTGCCTCACATACCTTAGGGGACCAGAGATGGCCCTTGCCTGGGTAAGGGGATGTAACTCCTTCCACCTTTTACCTATTCTCCTAAGGTATTATGATCGGGTAACGTATTTGAAGAAGAAAACATTTTTTTTTTAGTAAAATATGATTCTTCAATAATACTTATCCGATCATAATATGGATACACCCTCCCAACCTCCCTGCAGTTACATCCTACTGACAGAGTGTGCATTAGTAACTGAAGTATAGATGGGATTAGGTGCCAATCTCTATATCTAAGGGGGAAATCACTCTGTCTGACACCTTTTAGCTTTTATAGCTAAAATTGGAATGGCTGGATTTGTGAGGTAGTGTTTATACTCTTAAGGTATTATGATCGGTATTATTGAAAAAATATATTTTACTCCACAAATTTTAAGAGCATTTGTATTTCACACGTATTCAAAAATAGGAAATGAGTTCATGATAGATCATATAAATGATGTTACTTTATAAATCACATTTTGACAAACATGATTCAAGTATATGTTTCAAGGTTACTTTACTGTCACAACATGATGTAAACATACATACATATATGTCTTTATCCTTTTGCAGGCATTTGACCATTTCTTAGCCAACAAGTTTACTACTGTCAAGCGATATGGTGGAGAAGGAGGTGAAAGTATGATGGGAGTCTTTGATGAAATTTTTAGGAAGAGTGCACAAGGTAAGTACTGTATATACTCACTTATAAGTTGAATCCAACTTCAAACAATATAGATCCTGATCTGCCAATGCATAATACACCAGCATATCAGGGGTTGTGTTGTTCTGCTGATTACTCCTAATAAACTGTATAGACCCAGATCTGCTGGCACATTATGCAATCTGGATCTGTGCAGTTTGCAGTTGGACTGGACTTATAAGCAAGTATATATGATATCTGTTATTTATTCTCAGTTTTGTTAATTTGAAGTAATTTTTAAACTATAATCCAATCTCAAAATGCAGGTAGTATCTAGGGTTAGTTTTGTCTTCTTCTTTATGCGGTAAAGGTGTTGCCACACAGTTTGGTTTTTGTAATCAGCTTACCTAACAAAATTTCAATATCCTTTTTACCAAGTTGCACCAGAAATAATTTTGATACTTTTTGGAATTAACATGTTCTAAAAATGGGTCATTGTTACCCACTCTGTAGCATTTATTCAACACTGAGTTCTTTGATGAATGTTCATTCACTCTGGAGCAGGACCACAGAGCTATAAAATCCTGTCTTGGCCCCACGGTGTCTTTGTCTTGCATATAATATGCAAATATTGTATATACATATTACGATCTTATGCCCAACTTCGCTGTCTTCTTTTGAGCCTTTAACACGTGTTCATATTTACTTTCAGAGTATATTGAAGAAATAGTGATATGTATGCCTCACAGAGGGAGGTTGAACTTTCTCACCTGTATGCTAGAATACCCAGCTGTCAGATTATTTGGCAAGGTAAGAATTTGCAGGTAAAAGAGGGTAACTGTTACCTGAACATACTTCACCCCAACATATTCCTATCCAAGGGGTAGCATAGGTATCAGCATTAGGTATTTGCAGTAGCTACACTGTTAAATGTAGCCATGGAACTTGATAGGTTGCTACTCACTATGGGCAAAAGTTGGTCTTTGACCTACTTTTTTGATTCCAGTGACAATGATTTTTTTCTCTGCTGCAATACATAGTCAAGATACAGAGATCACTTTTTTCACAGTGTTGTTGTCGCAGAAGTAGACTTTAAATTTTTGCATTTAGCTCCGTTTTATCTGACACAGTTGTATGTACATTTATGAAACTTGATGGGTTTATTTATCTCAGAGGGTACTGCTCATCACGTACATAAGTAGGACATTGTGACCTACTTTTCACGTTACCATGATTACATTAAACTTTTGTATTAAGCTGTTTATTTGACACTGTTGTATTTGCAGTCATAAAACTTTATGAGTGTATTCACCTTGGAGGTTACTGCTCTTTGTGGGCAAAATAGGTCACTGACTTTTCCTGTTCAGTGATTACATTAAGTTTTTGCATTTAGTTCCATTTCGCTGACATTGTCATAAATACAGTCATGCATCTTGATGAGTGTTTTCATCATGGCAGATACTTTTCACAATGGGCAAACGTAGGTCATAGTGACCTTTTTCATGCTACAGTGATTTTATTAGGGTTTTGTGTTTAGCTTCATTCCTCCGACACTGTTGTATGTACAGTCATGAAACTTGATCAGTTAATTCATCTTGATTACATCATGGGCAAAATATAAGTAACTGGTGTACTTTTCATGCTCCCATGTTTTCACACTGGTAAAATTACCTGTTTCAGGGTCTGTACTACTTGCCATGCTTCAGTGAGTATGTTTTCTTGTTTGCATTTAGCTAAATTTCTGACACTTGTATATAATCTTGGGCAAAAGTAAGTCACTATGACTTACTTCTCTTGCTCTAGTGACTTTACAAGGTGTTTGGATTATTTAAAAAAAAAAATTTTTATTGTTTCACAGCAGAGCATTCTTGTTTTGCTTGTAGTTCCATTTCTTTGACACTGTTACATTTACTGTTATGAAACTTGAAAGGTGTATTTAACCTAAGGGGTACTACATATTATATGCAAAAGTAGGTCACAGTGACTTACTATTCATGCTCTGTTGATTGCATTGTGTGTTTAGCTCCATTTCTCTCACACAGTGGTATATACAGTCAGGAAAATTGATGGGTCCATTTACCTTGAGAGGCACTTAACACCATGGGCAAAAGTGGGTTCATGCACCAACCTTTACACTCCAGAGATGAACACTTTACCTTGTCAGGACACTTAATAAGGTCCTTAGAACTAATATTTACACTTATGAAAAGTAGGTTGTGGTAACTTTTATCATGTTTTTGCTAAGTACTTGGGATAATCCCTGCAAGAGTAGCAACATGTAGCATTTATTGGAATTCTTGTTTCACAAAGTTTACTGATTTCATTATGCTGTCTGAAATGAACAAAGTATCAGTTGTTAATGTCTGTGGAATAATATCAACTTCTCAACCAATCAAGAAATCTATATATATATATATATATATATATATATATATATATATACACACACACATACATACATACATAATGACACAAAAATTGATAACGGTACAAATACAAAAGTTCCCAATGTTTTGAGCTAAACAAGCTCTTAATCAGGAGAAGAAACAATTTACAAATTTACATCCATAAAACAAACACTAAACACAAAAGTCAAGGAGAATTCTTGACTCCTACATGTTTAAATTATGGGGAAATAAACAAACTTAGGATAAACAATAGAAGAAAGAAAGAAGACAAAATTAAAAAACAGTCTAAAACAGGTAAACTACATATCTATGTTATGCTGCCATCAACCCAACAAAGATTCAAAGAAGTGTATATCGTGCGCATCATGCAGAGGACCAAAGAGTTTTGATCTAATTCCAGGCTTAGAACAAAGGACTGACACCATGTGCGACATAAATCAATGCCATCATCAGAATGTGCAAAGGAAATTATATCCTGGTAAAGTTATGCATGGAGGTACTAAGGAAGTATGTCAAAATCATGGTATAGCGGGATAGTGGACAAGAGTTCAAATAATAATAATAATAATAATAATAATAATAATAATAATAATAATAGCAATAATAATAATAATAATAGTAGTAAGAAGAATACCAATAATATATGTAAAGCGTTACAGAATATTTACTTGGATAAATATTATATCAAAAAATGCCTACATCTGATAAACTGATGTCTGGATGTAGTTTTGATAAGATTGCAATAGGACGGTTAGACTTTTTCATTTAGGTCAAACTCCCCATGAGTTTTCAATTGAAGTATCCAGTATCATTCCTTATGTGTGCATTCTATATCGGTCCACCCCAGGTTAGATAGATAGTGTATGTATGTATGTATGTATATGTATATATATATATATATATATATATATATATATATATATATATAGTCAGCTGAAAGATGTATTATTCCTGGTTGCTTTCTAAAGACATATGTAATTGACATATTGCATGTATGTGACTCCAAGAGTTGAATTTTATTCCCAAGACATTGTTTTTGAGTTCTTCATTTGTAATCTCTTTATTATTATAATAGTTTATCCCGTAAACACATAATGAAAAGTTTAGGGCACTGTTATTTCATTTAAAATTTCACCTTTTAATAAAGTAATGTTTAGTACATTTGTTTTTTCTTCAGATGAGAGGCAAGTCTGAAATACCAGCTGGTGCCAAGGGGATGGGAGATGTTTTATCTCATGCCTGTAAGTGATCTTTGTCCTTCTGACTTTGCTTCTGTTTACAACTTACATCATATCATTTTGGTTCTAAATTTAATTTTAAATTGACTTACAGCAATGACACTGTGCCTATTTGTTCCTCTGTCTTTCTAACATATTACATATAATATATCTGAATGAATTAAATTTTGCTGTGACTTTTGGAGTTTGTTAACTTAATTATTTATAGTGGGTAATTATTAAAATGTAATCTCCCTCATGTAGTCTCTGTGAAATAGTTTTTTGCCCAGACCACTGTTATCTCCAATGTCAAAACTCATTATCTGGGATACAACAGTGGTGTAGGGTATAAAATATCACTGAACAGAGACTTGATAAGTAAGGTCATGCTTTTAAATGAGTTTACATGAAGATAAATACTCAAGCTTTCAACCTCTGTATGTTACACATTTCCACGGATCCGTAGTTATGAAATATAGGCCGGTAAATGCCACCCTGTTCTTGTGGAGGCAAAATTTGGACTTGCTCAAATGTACATCAGCCATGGCTAGAGTTGAACTGGATTACATGTCTTTATGCGTCTGCAGTTACCGTCACTAGGTCATACTGCATACTTTCCATTTCATAACACAATATATATAAAAAGTTTGAGATTCCTTCATCCTGTAGCTTAAAATACCATCATCATCATCATTGTTTTTTTGTGATTTGTTTGCATTTATGCTATGTAAGAGAAATGTACAAATTATTGATTTTTAAGTTGAAAAGATCAGACAGAAATGAAATGAGATTAATAACTTTTTTTTATACATTTTTTAGATACATCAGTAGACCTGAACATTGATGGTAGAAATGTACATGTTTCATTGATTCCAAATCCTTCTCATTTAGAGGTAAGATTTTTCTCCTTTGGCAGTGATTTTTGCTGTTTCAGTTATTATCAATAAATTCTTAAAATTTCTAAGTAATGAGTAATTCATAATTTCACTGACAATGATCATTAATTCTAAGTTATTAAAAGTAAACCCTAGTGATCCTTTTTTTGAAAACCAAGTTATTGTGATACAATAAAAAAGTGATTCACATTTTACATTAATAACAATAGTGACTCTTATTACACATATATCAGAGTCCCAAAATTCTAATGGCAACTGTCAAAGACTTTTATTCCAAAATTTATGTAATTACCGTTATTAATGTATATATCTGGCCATTAGAAAATACCGTTTATACTCACATATCAGCCAGGTCCAAATGCAAACAACATAGACCATGATCTGCAGTTGCATAATCTGCCGGCAGATTAGGGTCAATGTTGTTTGTTCTACTGATTAGTCCTTACAAACTGCAGATCTAGGTCTATGCAGTTTGCAGTTGGTATAAGCTTATACGCAAGTATATACGGTAGTTACTTTTCTCTCAGTCCAGATATTTTTTGTGCTAATGAAAATTGTAATTTTTCCCCAAATATCTTGTCCAAAAAATGTATATCTCTTATTGTCATGATTGTGTATTGATGTGATGGGCATGTTCAGTGCTGGTCAGATGTGGGCTAGATAAACTAGGTTGTATTGTATCATAGCTTGCCAATAAAGAACATTTACAAGATAATGCTTTGGTGCTTTCTTTTACAAATAAATGATTCTGGTTGCAGTTCTGGTGGATTTATTCTTTTTGTTTGTGTAACTGTGTCAATCTGTTCATGTACTTTGCATTGGTGAATGTCTGCATGTAAATGTGCAGAGAATATCCCCAGTGTCCAGCCCTAGATGGTATAATTAATGTAATTTCTGTGAACTCTGGGCAAGTTCATGACCCATGGCAGATATGTTGCTTAATCTGTTTGAATGAACATATTTATAAAATCAATTGATTGAAACCCAGCAAATCTCATTGCTAAGAATAGATATCTAACCCTGACCATGATCCAGATTGTAATAATGTATGCAATTGCTGATACCAGTGAGTTCTAATACTGAGATTGTTTCTTAATGATGCCGAAATGATGTACAGCTATTCAGATTATCTTTGAAAGTTTGAAAGATGACCCAGATTTTCTTACAAAAATGCTTAAAGCATCTTGATGCTATACCTCCAATTATGGTGAGGATTCCCCTGAATATGCAAATGAGCTAAATCACTTTGACTGGTTCAGAAATTTAATCACAGAATTATTATACTTAATACTTTATGTTTCAACTTGAATTTTTTAGTTTCTGATGGCTTTGAGAAACATACTTGATGTCTGGAAAAGTATGCACTATTGAAAATTGTTTCAAATTTTGAAAATGTGGTGTCTGGAAAAATTACTGGTCTAGATATTTACATTAATGATGGCCAACACTTAATTTACAGACACTATCTGATTAGGGTCAATGGTAAAATAGCATCTTTAAAAAAAAAAGTATTTGAGGATGATTTTAAGGTTAGTTTCTTTGCTTGTATCTTCTTTCATTGGTTTTGACTAGAGCATAGGTTACATATTTGTTGTTATAAAGGTCGTTCCTTCACTGACGCATTTGCTACTTATCACATTGTCTGAGGAAAATACACAGATTGGTACTATCATTGGAAAGCATATTGATCTAATAATTGCATGGGATAATTGTGTGCACCATGTCACAGATGTACAACATACTGAATCAGCAACCCATCATTTTATCCGACATGTCCAGCAGATATGGTTGTTTTGGGATGCATGATATCTATACATAATAAAACCTTTTTTAAAACAACCTATATTTGGTTATGTACTGTCATATTTCTTAGGGACTATCAGTTCTTTAAGACTTCAAATAGAATAAATTAATACATTTATTTATTAACATTTATAGCATTTACATTGAATTTTCCAAACAGAATAAGATGTAATACCTGCAATTTCAAACAATATTGTTTTCACCTGCTCCTGACATTCATTTTATAAAGGCCAATAACCCAGTTGCAGTAGGTAAGGCAAGATCAAAAGAGCAGACGCTGAAGGAGGGGCACTACTGTAGGGAGGATGGAGCACAGCCTGGGGACAAAGTTCTTTGTTTACAGGTCCATGGAGATGCCTCTTTTGCTGCCCAGGTAATTAATGTATATGAGAAAATTTCCTTTTCTTTTAAAATTTTTAACAAATTTTGAAGTGTGGTTACAAATTTGGGGTTTTACATCACATAAAAATGAGGGTAAATGACATGACTGAAAATAATACACTGCATTCCTGATATGGAGCCCTAATTGCATTTTTAATTTACTAATAAGAAATAAGAACTGCATTGAGAAAACTTCCAGTCAAAAAGTATGTCATAAATGAAAATGGTACCCCTCATACATCCAGTGTGGATGCCACGATAGCCATCTTTAAAATCTTGTTCTTGCTACTCCTTCTGTAAGACTGGTCATATCAACATGGGCATTTCACAGTAAGACTTCAATGATGTCTAGTTGCTCCTAATTGAAAATAGTACCGATCTGACATCCAATAGCAACCATCTTTAGAATCTTGTTGCTATTTCTTCTAAATGGGTAACCATAGCTAAATACGGCATATATAATACATACAATATGGCTGGCACAGTGGCCATTTCAAAAAACTTGTTATGGCTACTTCTCCAAAATGGATGGCCCTGACATTGGGTTTTCAATACAAGACTTCTTGTGAAGTCTAGTTGGTCCTAAAATGTAAAAGGTGCTGATCTAGCTGCTATTGGTGGCTGTCTTGAAAATTTTGTTATAGCTACTTCTTCTGAATGGGTAGTTGTAGTGACACAAGGTTTTCACTAAAAGACTTCTTATGATATCTGCTTGGTTCTAAATGAAAATGGTGCCAATCAGACCTCCTATGTGACAGCTATGGTGGCCATCTTGAAAATCTTGTTATAGTGACTTCACCTTAACAGATGGTCATATTGACATGGAGTTTTCACTAAAAGTCTTCTTTTGATATCTAGTGTGTCCAAAATAAAAATGACACCAGTGTGATCTCCCAAAAATCATGTAGCAGCTACTTCTCCTGAACAGACAGCTTTACTGACATTTGTATTTTTTAAAACTGCTTCTTGTAATCACTTTGTTCATCTGTTTGCCTGTCCATCAACAATTTGATTTTACTCAAATTTGCTTAGCAGCTCAATATTGATGAGACTTTTAATGAGTTCAATTTGCAAATGCTTCAAAAAATCAATTACAGGAGTTATGCCCCCTGAGTGACTTTAGTTTCCAGAGCATTATTTTACCTACGATTGTTGGAATATCAACCAATTTGGCATGCAGCTTTATATTGATGAGACCTTTAAATAAATTTAATTTCCAGCATTCCACATTATCATATTTAGAAGAGTTTTGACTCCTGATTGTTTGTCCTCTTGCCTTTGCTATATGCAGCATTACTTTACCAAGGATGTTGGATTCCACTCTAATTTGGCATGCAGGTTTGTATGGAGCTAGCATTACATGTCATCATTTGGAGGAGTTATGATGCCTGAATGTCGGTTCTTCTAACGTTGTTTCCCAGAACAAGATTGTATTGTATTTTGCGGGGCCCTTAGTGATGTACCCATTGCCAATATCTCTGTTTTGCAATTTTGCAGATTTTATAATAATATTTCATTTTGTAGGGCTACATTTTCATGATTTGCAAGCAGGTTGCAAAAAATCAACAAAAATTAAACCACACAGAAATTTCCCAATATATGGTACTAGTTATTTTTACTGGATTAATGTAAATTCTAAATAATAATCTGATCTTGGAAATATTTAGAGCGTAATAGGTGAATTTCAATTCATATTGCTATTTCTTAATTTTATCATTGATGTCATTCCTGATGTAAATTAACGAAATTTGTTGGATCGTTTTAAGAGGTGATCTACACAGTATTGTTACAGTTAAGTTAAAACCATTGATAAATATAATTCTGAAAATAA
Source organism: Margaritifera margaritifera (assembly GCA_029931535.1). NCBI lineage: Eukaryota > Metazoa > Mollusca > Bivalvia > Unionida > Margaritiferidae > Margaritifera > Margaritifera margaritifera. The sequence goes on along the minus strand of JAQPZY010001672.1, from coordinate 1,578,571 downwards.
TATTAGCTTTTGGCTTCAGAGAATTAGGTGTCGTAAAAGGCAAATAATTCTATTTTTATTATTGCCTACACTACATTTCAATGAATTTAGAAATACCTGGTGCTGAAAATTTTAACACAGGACGATGGATAAGAATTAAGCTTTGAGAGTATATTTGGCCATTTGAAACAGGATATGAATCTATAAGTAAAAATATGGATAATATAACATTTAATAATAAAATTTTATTATTTTTGTCTCACCTGAGAAGCACAGGCAAGACATGGGGATTACTTTTCAACAGCATTGTTGCTGTTGTAGGCATTAACATTAAGCTTTTGCATTTAGCCGTTTCTCAGACACTGTTGTATGCACAGTCATGAAACATAATCTGTGTATTCATCTTAGACGGTACTACTCACATGTCAAAGTATCTCATTTGTGACCTACTTTTTGATCTGGCAATTGCATTAAGTTTTTGTATTTAGCTCAGTTTCTCTAACACACTTGGTATTATAGTGTTGACACTTGAGGGATATATTCATCTTGGAAGGTGTTACCCACCAAAGGCAAAGGTAAGTCATGGTAACCTACCTTTCACACTCCAGCGATTTTGTTAAGATTTTGCATTTAAATTGGTTTCTTTGACACCAATGTGTACAGTGATGAAACTTCATGGGTATGTATTAATCTTGGGAGGGTACTACTCACTGTGGGCAAAAGTAGGTCACTGACCTACTTCTCATGCATGGTTGATTATGTTAAGTTTATATTTAGCTCAGTTTCTCTGACACCATTGTATGTACACATGAAACATGATGGAATTGATCTTTGAGGGTACTACTCACCATGGATAAAAGTAGGTCATAGTAACCTACTTTTTATGTTCTGGCAATTATGTCAAGTGTGTTCATTTAACTCATTTCTTGGACACCCTTGTATGTAGACATGAAACATGATAGGTATATTGTATTTTTGCCTAGGTCACTGTGACTGGCTTTTAATGTTCTAGTGATTATGTTAAGTGTTTGCATTTAGCTCAGTTTATCTGACACTGTTCTATGTACAGTCATGAAACTTATGGGCTTATTGGGTGTATTCATCTTGGAGGGTACTACTTATTATGAGCAAAAGTGGGTCACAGTGACCAGTTTTTCATGATGCACTGATTACATTAAATTTTTGCATTTTGCTCAGTTCCGTAGACACAGTTGTGTGTACATGCATAAAATGTTATGGGTGTATTTATATTAGAAATAATCACCTTATTGACCTACTGTTAATGTCACAGTGATCAACTTTTCTTGTTCTGATGACTATGCAAGGATTTGGCACTATGCCATGGCAGAGCAGGAGAGACCTAGCATTCTGCAGATTTATGTTTTGTCTTACAGGGCATAGTGGCAGAGACTTTCAGTTTTGCAGAATGTCCACATTTTTCTGTGGGAGGCAGTGTCCATCTAATTGTCAACAACCAGATTGGTTTTACAACAGAAGCTGAAAGAGGGAGGTATGGTTAATTAAGGTAGAATCCATAATTTATTTTGACATTACCGTCTACTGTTCCATTTCATTTCAATAAAGTGATTTATTTGGTATTTATTCAAACCACTGGTATTATTCTAAACTGTAAAGATAACATGACATAATTTGTTTTAACATTTGCTGAGGCATGATATCCTGTATTCCACTGATTGTATTGGGTTTATTTGATATGTTACAGATCTTATTAAAGTTCATAATTTTAAGATGAAGCTAAGATAAAAGTTAATAGAATGTTTACACCTAATCGGAACAAGGTTGTAATGTATTTGTAAGATTTGTGGTCTGATGCCAAGCCTTTAATACTACCCATGCTAAATACACTGCTCTATCTTTAAATTGAGGGAGCCTTATACTGAGGGATGTTCCAATAAGGCTGTATCATAATAGTGGATCAAAACAAAATAATAGAGTTATTTAACGATTTGAAATCACATTATAATTCAGTCTCATTTGCTAAGAACTAAATTAAGTGAAAGAATTCAAGTAGCAATGATAAAACAAAATTTAGACAATTTAATAGAATCCATGTCCATACCCATATTGTAAGAGGAAGAGCAGTATACTGAGGGTCTTTATAGTGAAGGACCACTGTATTTTAGAGCTTATCTAGACATTAAAGTGTTCTCATCTTTGATCATAAATAACTGGAAATTAACTTTATCTGATTCAAGTTATGCAAACCAAGTTATTATTTACAAAAGCTTGCTTCATAAAACCTTTAAAAATCCTTGAATTAGAGGGTTCAGTTGAATCTCAGTGAGAAAAATGGACAGGTATCTTTCATATTGAGGTTGAGCATGTAAATCAGGGGTGTCAAACTCATTTGCTATGGTGGGCCAGATTTAATATTGATAATAAAAAATAATAATAAATAATGAGTCTGGCAGGCTGTATCCAGCCTGCAGACTGTATGTTTGACACCCCTGATGTAAAGGAAATGAAAGAAGAGGTTATCTAAATTTTATCGTTGATGGAGGTGTGTGCAAAGTAAGATTTCACTGTATGGCTGTATCATATGTTGCAGGTCATCATTGTACTGCAGTGACTTTGCCAAGATAAATGGATATCCTGTATTGCATATAAATGCAGATTTTCCAGAGGTAAAATCAGCACAACCTCAGAAAAAATTCAGTTATGTTACAGACTGAAAAAATAATAAATCATGGGAACATGGAGAAATATAAAATGGAAAAAAAGTATTTAGAAGTTCATTGAAGTTCATATTCAGTATAGATTAGTCTTGCCTTGTTGTATTTGGAAGTTCATTGAAGTTAATATTCAGTATAGATTAGTCTTGCCTTGTTGTATTTACAACATCATTGTAAATAACATTCAGTTTCGATTAGTCTTGTCTTATTGTATTTAGAAGTTCATTGAAGTTCATATTCAGTACAGATTAGTGTTGCCTTGTTGTATTTAGTTTATTGAAGTTCATATTCAGTATAGATTAGTCTTGCCTTGTATTTAGAAGTTCGTTGAAGTTCATATTCAGTATAGATTAGTCTTGCCTTGTTGTATTTAGAAGTTCATTGAAGTTCATATTCAGTATAGATTAGTCTTGCCTTGTATTTAGAAGTTCATTGAAGTTCATATTCAGTATTGATTAGTCTTGCCTTGTTGTATTTAGAAGTTAATTGAAGTTCTTATTCAGTATAGATTAGTCTTGCCTTATTGTATTTAGAAGTTCATATTCAGTATAGATTAGTCTTGCCTTGTTGTATTTAGAAGTTCATTGAAGTTCATATTCAGTATAGATTAGTCTTGCCTTGTTGTATTTTGAAGTTCATATTCAGTATAGATTAGTCTTGCCATGTTGTATTTTCAGCATCATTGTAAATAATTTTCAGTATTGATTAGTCTTGCCTTGTTGTATTTAGAAGTTCATATTCAGATTAGATTAGTCTTGCCTTGTTGTATTTAGAAGTTCGTTGAAGTTCATATTCAGTATAGATCAGTCTTGCCTTGTATTTAGAAGTTCATTGAAGTTCATATTCTGTATAGATTAGTCTTGCCTTGTATTTATAAGTTCATTGAAGTTCATATTCAGTATAGATTAGTCTTGCCTTGTATTTAGAAGTTCAGTGAAGTTCATATTCAGTATAGATTAGTCTTCCCTTGTTGTATTTAGAAGTTCATTGAAGTTCTTATTCAGTATAGATTAGTCTTGCTTTGTTGTATTTAGAAGTTCATTGAAGTTTATATTCGGTATAGATAAGTCTTGCCTTATTGTATTTAATGTCCTCAGATTTAAATGTGAAGAAAATAATGCAAGTCAGTGAAAAAATAATTCTAACCTTTGAAATGACAGAAATTTGGATGCAGATTGTGAGATGCACTTATGATGCATTTTGGAAGGAATCTTTGGGAGGGGTTCCAAGATACATGGAAGGGAGGGGACACGGGAATAGTGGGCATGTCTCTTTATATCAATGTGTGAATCAGTCTCTGGGATCCTTTGTTCAGTTTCCTATGGGGAAAACATAGTCTAGTACTGATATAAGAACTTGAGCATTTTTTCTCAGCAATTTCCAGATGAAGGATGAAGTACCATATATACTCGAATATAAGCCCATATCAACTGCAAACTGCATAGACCCAGATCTGCCAGTGCATAATGAACCAGCAGATCTGGGTCTATGCAGTTTGTAAGGACTAATCAGTACAACAAACAACATAGACCCTGATCTGCTGGGACATTATGTGATGCTAGATCAGGGTCTATGTTTGCATTTAGACCTGGATTACACAAGTATATACACTAAGTAGGAATTTTCAAAGGGGGGGGGGGGGGGCAGTTTTGACAAAAGTAGACTACTAATGTTTCACCAACAATAGAATAGAAAACTTTAATAAATGTAGATAATCTAATGATAATCTCATACTTAATGACAAGATCTTTTAACAGATGTACCATATATACTTGCATATAAGCTGGGTCCAAATGCAAACAACATAAACCCTGATCTGCTGTCGCATAACGTGCCGGCAGATCAGGGTCAATGTTGTTTGTTCTACTGATTAGTCCTTACAAGCTGCATAGACCCAGATCTGCCGGCACATTATGCGCCGGCAGATCTGGGTCTATGCAGTTTGCAGTTGGTATTGAATTATATACGAGTATATATGGTAGGCAAATATTTAATAAGGCTACCTCTGCCCAATGATAAACTCACCTCCTGCTTTTTTTTACATATTATTAGGCTCCTCCCCCCTCAAATATTATCATTGGAGAAATATTTTATCATGACAGTAAACACAAAATTATATATCATGCACCTGCATGTGCAACCACCAAAAACTGAAAACTAAATGGTTGTCATTTTCACTCTCCAAGTGTAGCTGGCAAATTGCTTTTTAAAAATAGATAATTAAGACAAGCATCTCATTATTCAGTAATCAAATGCCTGTAAAGTAAAGGCTTGACTGTGGTTTGTGTTCTAGCAATCAAACATTTAAATTATCACAAGGGGTGATAATTGTTAATAAATGTTTCAGCTTTCATTTATCTCATGGCAGAACATCTGTGCATGATTTTCATGCACTTGCTTATATTGAATGGTAGATTTATCAGTATTTTTTTGTAATTTGTGCAGTCATGCATTCTAGAAAAAATACTATTCAAACTCCTGAATGTGTTAGTCAATTTTTTTGTGTGAGTCTGTTTTTTCTCCTTTTTTTTTTTCTCTTTAGGATGTTATACGTGCCACAGCCATTGCTATGGATTACAGACAGAAGTTTAGAAAAGATGTCGTCCTTGATTTTATTTGTTTCCGTAAATATGGCCACAATGAACTTGATGACCCATCATTCACACAGCCAACCATGTATCAGGTCATCCGAAGCAGGAAAAGTATACCTGATATGTATGCAGATCAGGTTACAGTGAGTATTTTGGTTGCTTAACAATGGTACCAGCTTGGCATACATGTCCTGAATATGGCATGGAAATGTAATGGTGGATCAGAAGTGAGCTTTTTGGGTTGGGATGAGTGAGTGGATTAAACTAGCACACTTTACAAAGAAAGTTGGCTGTCTCAAAATTGAACCCTTGTAGAAAAATATCCTGAATCTGACCCTGAAATATAAACCCTGTATATTCAGATTTTTTTCAAATGTGGACAAACTTAGCAGGAAATGTTATGAAATATCTGACAAAATGACTTTTCTACTTGGACAAACTTTCTATTCAAAACATTTCCTTGCCCAAGGGGTGTTCAAAATGGATTGATTTCAGAGTGTATATCTGTGAAAACAGCATATGCAAAGGAATTGCATGTATCTAAAACCTGAATCACAAAAATGCCTTCGGGTGAGACCATATTGGACATGGGATTGATTTTCTGATACAAGTTTTTTGTCTTCATGAAATGAGCATCATTCATGAGCATTGTTCTTGGAATGAAGTTTCACACCACCTTTAAAGCAGGAGTAAAGGAGAATAAAGTTGGCAGAACAAGTTGAACAGTAAAATTTTGCAGATACTGTAACATCTTATGTAAATTCTTGGTGTTATGTTTCACTTCAAACATGAACATTAAAGAATTTGTAATTGCCACTTTAACAAACATAAAAAAAACCATAATGCCCACAAAATTATTAAATGTCTCTGGCTGAAATGTATCTTTTAAGTCTTGTCTAAGTAGCCTGGTCCCAATTTCACCAGCATAAGTGTTAAAGTCCAGACTTGAGACATTTGATTTGTCAGTTGTAAGTCAAACTTAAATTTCAACCAATCAGATCACTGGATTATACATTTAAACTCAAGTCCAGATTTAAGTTCAGAAATCCAGACCTGCCATCCATTTAACCCCTTTCAGATCAAAGCCCAATCAGCCAGGCAGTTGTGTAGAACTGGAAATTTATTTCAGTCAGTGGTGTATCAGCATGAGAGAATGCAGTGATGTTGGTCAATCTAGCTTTACTGGACAAGTTTTTCAAATAATTTTTCAAAGTTATATACCATTTTAAAAAGCATAAAATTTTCTTTAAAGTCATATATATTTTCATTGAAAATTTTCAGATGTAATAAATTCAGTTGAAAGTAAAGTTAAGTAGACTAAAAAAATGCTTTACATTTTTTTTATAACTTACTTTCAATGCAATCTTTCTAACTGCAATATTCATTTTACCTCCTATATGTAAGTGTATAAAATGTGAGGAAATTTACTCCTTTTAAGATGGTGACAGAATAATAAAAATCCACCAGGAATGTCAAAGGTTATTTCAATTTTATTAAATTTATTTGCATGAGAATTGGAGAGCAAGCAGAATAGATCCTTACTGGAAAGTTGACAAAGCTGTTCATTTTGTGTCAGTAGTTTTATTCCATAATAAATTCTAACGTCAAAATATCAGAGTTTTGTTGGGTTTATTTTGGTCCATTTCCAGGAATGCAGTAAAATTTAATAATATTATCAGGGTTCCCGCGGGTCATGGAATCTTGGAAAAGTCTTGGAATTTAAAAAATAAATTTCAAGGGCCTTGTAAAGTAATGGAATTGTCAAAACCTTGCAAAGTGTTGGAAAAGTCATGGAATTTCTGACAATGGAGTTTAAGAAATTGATTACTTCAAATTTCATAGAGCACCGAGCACCGATGAAATAAAACATGATAAAATTATGATCGATAAATGGTTTGATTTCATATAACAAGAGTAAGTTCCCCTAACAGTAGATACCATGTGATTTCCGGTGTAGTTGGATTGGAAAATTCAAATGGTCAGCCGAGTCGCTTTGAGTAATTACCACTTGACGATCTGTCCAAACAAAGTTAATTTCTTCCGAAAAAGCCTGTTATTTCTTCGATCTAACATACAACACAAGTAATAATTTGGTTTCGTTTATATTTCTCTCTTGTTTTTCGGGTCTGTCGTAACATCTCATGCGGCTTAGTCAGTCATTCCTTTATTATGTCGGATGGTACGACAAGATTATAATCATTATTGTCGATTTGATATTCTTGTTTTGGGCTGTTACTTTAGTTCTAGTTTCAGAATATTGAAAATTGTAGTTTTCTTTCGGAAGCCGTTTTTATATAACCTGCCAACCCTACTGAAAAAAAATAAATTCAGAGAATCATTTTAATATTAGACCCGTCTAGGTCTCCCAATTGAATTCTCCCGATTTTCCAAAATCCTCAATAAAAATAAATAATAAATACTATAATAGATCGTGTATTAGAGAAAGAGAACTATTTGAATTGAGAATAAAAAAATCTGCAAGAAGGGTTCAGTAAATTCCTGTAATATTACAGTGTGGGAATTTTGTCTTCCATTTTTCAAGAGAGTTGTCAGGTTAGGATGAAACATGTTTACTGCCAATATAGTTTAACTTTAATCAAACATTTTTCTGTATCGGGTAAACTTTGACGACTTTATTAGTGTTGCTGTTAATAGTATATTTAATGAAATTTTTTTTTTTTAAGTTAAAGAAAAGAATTGTCATTGTCTGAAATTGCATTTTAATTTTAAATCTCCAAGACTCGATGTAATATGATAATGGATAAATCTTAGATTGTAAGTCTGGTCAGGCAATAGGTGATGAAAATATATTACTTAATGAACAGATAACCAAAAGCAGCTGTCTCTCATTTCAAGAAGAATCATTATTGATAGTATTCGGAGCGTAGGAGGCATTGAAAATGTAAATATTAGTAAAGAAATGTTAAGTTATGCTTCAAATGCTAGACACACATACAGACTATACTTGGATGAGGAGAAGAAAAAGAGGGAGGAGTGTGAGAGGAGCAGAAAAAGAAAAGCAGATCGTGAGCTGGATGACATGTTAAATAAAAGAATACGACTAATGGATGACATCCAGCAGTTGTTGAAATTGGCAGATGAAAATGCTGAAAAAGCCGAAAAGGACAATAGCCTAAGCCTGCTAATTGCGTCCAATTCTCTCAGAAAGACTGCAAAAGTGAAACAAGAGACTCTGAAGGACCTTGAAAAGAAGATAGAGCATAAAAAGTTGGCTTCTCACTAAATACAAGAAAGCAACTGGAAAGCGATGTGTTTTGTTAATATTGTAAATAGGAACACATACAAAGACTACATAGGATTGTTTCTTTTTTTCTTTTGAATACAAAATACATTGAACATTGGATTATGACATGAATTACTACATAAAGTCAAGGTGTGCAAGCCCAGGTAAATTAAAATGTACATATTAAAAATATTTGTTGTTAACTTATTTGTTATTTTTCATTGATAGATGTCATTCTTTATATTAATTTACTTGACAATACAAGATAGTGTGGTCCTTGAGTTTTGTGAAAATGCCCTGGAAAAGTTTTGGAAAAGTCATGGAATTTGTTTTTGTTAAATCTGCAGGAACCCTGTATTATGCACACATCAAACTTTATGAGCAGTGAAGTTCACAAATGTCCAGCTAGCTTGAAAACCATCAAAGTCTTCATCGTCAATATTCGAGTAACAAATACCAGTGAACTAGTTATCATCCACTCAGTTCATTTCAATGTAGTCAAGATCACAATCCCCACTGCCTAAAATAACAATTTCCCCCACAAAATTGTCTATATGTTCGTCAAAATCGGCATCCACACCACTGCCATCACTTGCCCCTTCCGTACTGTCCATTTTTTTTATCTCTGCACGTTAAAATTCAGTTTTGAAATAAAATTTTCTACCAACCAGTTATCATCATCTCTTCATTTTGTTGAAGTCAAGATCACTATCTGCACTTCGTACAAAGTCAATTTTCCCTACAAAATTGTCTATATTTTCATCAAAATCGACATCCACATCACTGCAGTCACTTGTCACTTCAGTGCTGTCTGCCATATTGATCGCCGAATGTTGAAGCTCATGTTTGAAATCAAATTTTCAAATAACCAGTTATCATCAACGATCCCTACTGCCTAAAATGTCAATTTTCCACACAAATTTGTGTATATTTTAAACCTATTCAGCATGCATTTCGCTGCCATCACTTGCCTCTTCAGTACTGACTGCCATTTTGATCTCCGTATGTTAAAACTCAATTTTTAAATAAAATTTTTACCAGTTTTGGGGGTCTTTTAAACTCACTGCATTTGTGTACCTTCAACCTTTATTTCCTTCTTTTCAGAAGAGTACATGTAAAATATTGATGTATTACACACTTAAATGCACACTTCCGTGAAGTGGTAGACGTAAAGTAATGAACATATGACCAGAATTGTATCCCATCAGAAAAGGTAAAGTCTGACTGGAATCGTATCCTGTCGGAAAAGGGTTAATTACCAACTTTTGATTTAGTACCACTTTACAAGTGGGAGTATTATAGAGGAATTCAGTTCAAATAAAGGCAGTTACTTTATTCAACATTTGGTAGGTTTCATGAGGGATTTTATGAAGGCCATAGTTTCAGCATATACTAGACTAGACTTTTCTCTTCTTTTTTTAGAAAGAAGGATTGTGCAGCCATGATGACTTTAGGCAGTCCACATCAGAGTGGAACTCAGCACTGAGTGAGAACTTGAAGATTGTTGACACTTACCAAGTGGAGGTATGTGTACGTTTTTGGAGACCTACACAAGCAAAGTTGCCACCACATCTGTTTTGCATGTTACACATGTCAGACATATGATCCATGCATATAAATCATATGTAAATTACTACATTTTAAACATACGTACTTCGCACATGTAAATCATATGGTATTCATTAACTTATGCCAACCATGTAATTCATAATTTGATAGCTATCATTTGGACAAACTTGCTTTTTACATTTTCCCATGTGTGCTTCAATCATGCTTTACATATACAACGTTTAAGAAATATTTGACATCAAATAATGTTTTCCATAATTGGAAACTTTAGCTGTGTAAATGTATATGTACACAACTACATTAGAAAACTGACCCCCCATTTCACTAAACATCAGAAATTTTCTTCCTGAAATTCAGATTTTTAAATGTCTTTCTTATTGTTCAGTTAGCAATAGTGTATTTTTCACTGATCATTCAGCGGTCATGAAAATAAAATTTTAATCTCTCAAATTATCTTGTCTTATTTATGAAGAAAAGTTGAGGATTTCAAGAATGAAAAGATTACTGGGTGTACTATTTGAGGATTCTAAGAATTAAAAGATTACTGGGTGTACCATTTGAGGATTTCAAGAATAAATAGATTACTGGGTGTACCATTTAATGATTTCAGAATAAAAAGATTGCTGAATGTACCATTTGAGGATTTCAAGAATAAAAAGATTACTGGGTGTACCATTTTAAAACTTTAGACTTATTTTTCATCTTTTATACTATCCCTACTATAAGAAAAATCACAATGTTTTCAGAAGTATCATAAGCAAGATAATATAAAAGGTCAACAAAAGTTGAAAGAGCTGAGAGATATTGTCCATGCTGTTTGGATCATAAGTATCTTTATAGATATATACACAGCAATGTAACACTAGATTTATTGGACAGAAATATGACAAATACAAACGTTTTTTCTTACTAGTAGTACACCTGTGTACAGTCGGTATGCATTCCAGATACACAAGATATTGAATAATTATTACCAGTTATATTGTGATGGTGCTGCAAATGTATACACATCATGAACTATATTGTATTATGTGTCTGAGGCCTGAATTATGGAATAAAGTGTCAGTATCAGTGGCATTAAAATCTCAATTTGAGGAGAAATGTTAAGATATTTACTGGAACTGGGTCTGGTCTTAATACTAGTTGTTTGTTTTGATCACAAAAGTTTTCTTAATTTTAGCAAATTAAAAAAACATGTTTTGTAAATCATGGCAAAAACAAAATGGTCCCGCCACCTAATTCTATTTTTGAAAGACTTACGAACACCCATTTACTGTAAAATTTAATATATTGCCATTTTATGTAACGTATTTCATAAAATTCTATTGTTACCCATGTAAGATAACAGGTAGTGAAGAAACTGGACCTTGCATAAATTGACCATGTGAAATTTATGGGAAAATCTGGAAAAATAAAATTTTCATTAGGCACTCAATTGATATAGATATGTATGTGAAAGGTGTTTGAAAGGAATGCTCAGTTCAATGTTTAGTGTACAATTTTTTATGATGCTTTATTACATAAAATTTAACATAAAGAATTCTACACTTGAGGTCAAGCTGCTTGAATCTTAAGGAGTATACATGTAGGAAATGCATATAACTTGCTGCTCATTTTTGAAAATAATTTCTTTTAAGAAGCGGAAAACTTCTGGCTGTTCCACAAATTAAAGATCTAGCATCCTTGTAATTAAAATATGTAATTACCCTGTTATGAGGATTTGAAAATGTTTTGGGATACCACCATGCAGACATTTTTATATCTTTTGAAATTTTATGCAAATAGATGAAGAAAAAAAATAGAGCAAAACCAAACTGAAGAGCAATATCACCCATATATTTTAGTTGCTTGAAACACATATTGAGACTTTAGCAGAAGAAGAAAAAACAATTTTATCACTTTTATGTCATCAAAATTGCTTTTCAGTATTTGCATGGCACTTTGTTAAAGAAGTTGACTAAAGCAATGTCAGACATGAAATTATAAATTTGTTTCAAACGCTTTTGGATGTGGTTTTGTCTGGAACTTGTTTCTTTTGTCAAGACTTGTACCATTTAGAATTGCACGCAACTGACTTCACCTTTCTCGTGGAAGTAAATGAAAGTTGCTTTAGTGTCATTGATTCATGTCCCCCTCTATTTTTATGAAATCAGATTTTATTTTACCTTTTGCATGTGTATCAGTTGCATTTACTTAGGTATTTTAGTCTAAATTGGGACTTGTGTTATTACTTTACACGTTTTGCAGGGTGTTCTTAGAACACCGCTGATAAAAGAGCGACCGGAATAGCACGTCGTTGATTAATAGCAATTTTCAAATAAAAATTAAATGAAAAGTAAACTTCATATTACTTCTTTTTTGTCAACTAAGTTGCTGCATTTTCTACAAAGATTTTACCAATATATTTTAGGGAGTTACATTGTTGTGATATCTGTTTTCTACAAAGATTTTACAAATATCTTTTAGGAAGTTTCATTGTTATGATATCTGTGTTTTCTACAAAGGTTTTACAAATATCTTTTAGGACATTACATTGTTATGATATCTGTGTTTTCTACAAAGGTATTGCATATATATTTAAGGAAGTTACATTGTTGTGATATCTGTGTTTTCTACAAAGGTTTTACAAATATCTTTTAGGAAGTTACATTGTTATGATCTCTGTGTTTTCTGCAAAGGTATTGCATATATCTTTTAGGAAGTTACATTGTTATGATATCTGTGTTTTCTTCAAAGGTTTTACAAATATATTTTAGGAAGTTACATTGTTATATCTTTGGCAATAGAAATAATCCAAATCCTGATATTTTTACCTACTAGTTATATGTAAGTGCATACTATATTATATCCATGACTCTCTGTTCATCCACCTGTCTGTCTGTGCATTAAGATTTTGTTTTCTGCATGATAACTTTTAGTTCAAGACTACATACCTTGACTAAACTTTATGGATGGCTTGCACTTGGGGGCAGTAATGGAAGCTTCTTGAGTTGGGGGTCAAAAAGATCAGAGATAAAGGTCACATTGCTCCAGAATAAGAAGAAAGGTTTAACTTCAGTTCTAGACCACATACCTTGTGTCTTCTGTTTTTCTGTTCATATGCTTGCATACACAAATTAATAAAACTTGCCCAAGTAGTTTCCATATTTACCTTTATGTGCAAATGATAGATACCTGTTCTGCTTGGCCAAAAATAATTTGTTTACTGTTATGATGCATGAATCATAGTATACAAGTTTTAAATTCCAAAGAATTCAATAAATGTGCAGCACGTTTGTTTTCCAAGGCAAATTTTGATACAGAATAAACACAGATTCACATCAGATTTATTAAAATGCCATAAAATAAAACACATAATATTTTAAAACTTGTAAGCTGTACTAAAATTGATAAATTACTAGCAGCTGCAACATAAAAGCTTTTGGCACATGTTTTGTTATGTTCATGTGCATGTATCAAATCAAAATTGAGTTAAGTTATAGACTAAATTTAACAATTCCTTCAAATATAGTAGCTGATCATTTAGGTAATTTTTGCTGTTGATTTCCAGTTCTATTTCCTTCATGATGTTAGAAAATGTTTTCTGTACCAAATATTACAGCAAAACCAGTGAAAAAGGATAATTGATGTGAATACAAATTATGAAAGTCATTCATACCAATAGATATTTACATGTAAAAGCTTTGATATCTATTACCGTCTATCTGCAAGTCATTATCAAGCCTTATTGTTGAATTAACTCAAACTATACTCTATTTTCACATCTGTGTCAGTGCATGCAAAAGTTATAGACAGGAGTTAGAAAAAAAGTAAATAAAATATGTTTGCTGTTGTCATTAACTGCATGAGTCTTAGATATGAGTAAAGTTTAATGACAAAAGTGTGTTCATGCCATTTCCAATCACCAACAGCCCCATGAAATGTACATTTTATTAGTCATATGCAATGTAAAAACATGCAAGTATGGGGGGGGGGGGGATGATATATGTTCTTTTAATACCTGTCATTAACCTGCTTAGCTGGTGGAAAGCATGGATGTCTTTTGCGAATATCACATGACACTGAATATAACTGTCATCATGAAAAGATGAATTAGATTATAAGGGTATTGTTCCATAAATCGGCATTTAAGTAACAAAGTTTCACTTGACTCGTGTGGATGGGTTTTGCATAATAAAATACGAAGAAAAGAGATTCTGAAATCTAAGTAATCATTCTTTGGCAGATGTAATTATTTTGATACACACCTTTACTTACCAAATTAATGTATTATTATATGTTTAAAAGCCTGCTGAAGAAGCCCAGTGGTCAACTTAGATGAGGTCCTGCTTTCCCACCGAACTCTGTCTGCCATTTTGATCTGATGGACGTTTGCAATACACAAGGGAGGCTACTGTGGATGTCAATGAAATTACTTAACCATATTTACATGGAAACTGCAATACAGCCAATCACTCACTGTATTTGCAAGCAGTGCACAGTTTGATGTTTTTAATTTAATTAAATTGATTACTTTTGATCTTTAAATCAGATGTTTTGGGAGAGCAAGCATCATTGATAGTTTAATTATATATAGACCATGCACAAAATTTAAAAACTCAATTAGACCATAAAGGATTGTTTTTTTAAAATTGACTGTATGATCACTTCTGGAACTACCCTTAGCTTTCCCATTTGCATTTTATTTCAGAATTATCACTTGAAGCGTCAGTGGTCAGGACTTAGTCAGGCTTCAGATAACATTACAATCTGGGACACTGGAGTACCAATGGACCTGCTCAAGTTTGTTGGTGCTAAGTCAGTTTCTGTGCCAGGAAAAATGGTAAATATATATGGAAAAATATATATATGCTAAATAAGTACAGAACAGTCATTCGTCTGGTAATTCCATGAGAGTTCCAAACCCCAGCCCATGTTGGGTACAGTCAAGTCTGGCCCATCATCATTATTGTTGGTTTGATATTTAGTATTATACCAGCTGCCTAAATTATATTGAAAGTTTTGATTCCCTTTGTGGTCAGACTGCAAAAGGTTCAGCTGTAGATGAATAAGTTAATACTTGTTATTAGTCCTCAAAGTATTACAATTGCAGTTTATCTATTGAATACCTTTTGTGAGCACATTAACATTAGGAATTAACTTCTGCTACCTCCTGAATTCAGCCCTGCTGAAAAGATGAAAAATTCACCTTTCTGTTTATATACAATATAGACCATAAAAATAGTATTTATGGGAAGTAACTCTTCCTAGATACTATTATTATTACCTCCCCTAAGTGTCTACCTGTATACATGATGTTCTTGAGTTGAAGTTTTCTTCATAATACATTAGGAGTACATCCTCTGCTTTGTAAATCCAGCTGTCCCAGGCTTGTTTTGAATCAATAATGCTATAAAGTCATCTGCTTGCAAATTTGAAAGTCAGACAAGATAGAGGGATACCAATGGTGCCAGATCTCGTCAATTTGTCAGTTACTACTTCACCTTGTGCTAGGATGCATGCTATTTCTCAAGACCTCACAATTCTGATCCACTTATGCCTTTTCATCAATTGGGCAATTCTTTTGAGTTTTCTCACACCAGGGAAGTAAATTCAAGCTATATATCTATATATTTCTTATTCTATCTTCATTGTAGATAAATATTTTGCACTTCATTTGTCTAATTTTGTCATATGATAAGCATGTTGGTGCCATTTTAATTGTCTGCCCTTAGGTCCATAGTACTTTAATTCAACTACAGTACTTGACCTTGTTGATAAAATCTCTCAAGCAATTGTCTCTTATTACATGATGTATCATCATGCATGCAATTTCCATAGGCATTTTGTTATATCCTTAGTGTCTTCTTTACAGTAAGTTCAATGTGATGCTTGCTGGTTTCACCTGTGTATGCCATTGTTCTGCTCTCTGTATTTACAGGTGTCAGTACTATGTACAGATTAAGTATATGTGGTATATGATTGTCCCCATATGCCCAGTCCTGGCTCCTGGCTTCAAATACAGGTAGTGTCTGGCACCCATCCAAGACAGTTCCAGCACTGGCTCTGATCTGGATGCAAATTATACCAAGTATATTCAGCACCAGAATTGGGTACAGTGATAAGTTTGTTCAGTATACCCAGTCCTTGCTTTAAGACACAGTGCCCAGCACACACAGCCATGACAGTTTAAGCACTGACTCTGACCTGGATGCAAGCATATTATGCATATCCAGCACCAGAATGGTGAACTGTCTCACATTACCTAATACTGGACCCATGGAACTAGAGCAGACCAGCATTGGATGGTTCCATCATCAGTTCCAGATCTGTCATGATCCAGTACCATCTGCAGCGACATCCTTTTCCATGACAAATGCACTACCAGTTCTGGACTGTAGGTGATACACATAGTGAATGCCTGGCCTTTGTTCACTGTCCTACACAGCCTGTTTAGCCTGCTCAGTTCTTGCTGCCCTCACAGGAGGCTCTCCCATCACCCCAAATTTATTGTTTTCATAGATTCATGCTCAAAAGTGCCATCTTCCATTTTCAGTCTGATGAAGTCCAGAAAAGACTCAGAATTCTGCACATCAGTCAACGAGGTTTTCTGGCTTTGCCTGCAGAACTTTGTCCACCTCTGCCTTATGACCTCTTACTAAATTCCTGCATTTCTTGATCTCTAGTCAAGAAGACCAGTCATTTTAGTAACTGTCACAGTCTGGTCAAGTTGCTGATATACTTCAGTGCTTTGAAAGACCACTTTAAGACCCAAGTGTCAACATGGCTTTATTTTTGCAAAGGCAAATTCCATCATTTTTTTAAACCTGGTGTGCAACAAGACACACTCTCCAAACCTTTCATCATGTAGTGTGAATTGTCAACACAGACATTCCAAGCCTGGGACTGTGAAACCTTCCTCTCTGCATAGGGACTGAAAGTCCTCTCTAGACATTCAACATTAACAGCTTCAAAATGTCGTAGCGATTGGATCCATGTTTGACTTGGTTTCTATGGATATTTGTAAGCAATCTGAACATAGCCTTTTTATCAACAACTCTGCTGTCTTGGGAGTCAGTCTCCTGTATGGACAGAGGAGCTCAACACTGACTTAATACCCAATGTCTGGAGGAAATAGATGCATTTCTCACCACATCACTATCCTGGAAAACCCATCACAAAGCAATATTTAGATTGCAGAATGCTTCTAAAGAGGCAAACCTCACAATCCCAGTGACCCAGAGCTCTACTTCCCTTGAGAGATCAGAGAAAAAGGAAGGACTCCATAAGGTATGCCATTCCCTTTCTCTGTCAAGGACCCAGTTTTCACAGGACACTGACCACTAAGTACGGGGGAATAAGGACCTATCTTGTCCTAGTTTATCTCCCTGCCAAACCTTTGGCTTCATGAGAATCATGGACACTTCTAAATCATCTCCACATCCATGACATCAAATGTCTGGTTGACATTCAACAAAAGGATCAGGTAATTGCTTGTCTTTTTGCTGCTTTGCCTTAGATTCCTTGTCGACAGAACAAATCTGATCTCATCCCATCCCAGCATTTCATTCATTTGAGCATGGGGTTCAAAACCCTCTTGAACCAAGTGTCTGCCATATATTTAGGCAATCAGATTTTAGCCTGTTAATTTCTTCACCCCTTGGATCTTCTCATTGTGACAACAGATCCCCTCAGCTTGGGCTGCTTGTTCATCAGATCCCTGCAAATGATCCTTCTATCCTGGTGGCAGCTGATCTTTGCCCTCTAGGACAGATGATAAAGTTTTGGGTTACATGATGCCAAATCTGAGCAGTGGCTTACAGCAGGCATCCTGCTGCAGGAGCAACTGCCAGAAATCCGGATATGCCCAGATGCCAGTATGACAGTCTGGGGTGCTCTCCTTCATAGAAGTGAGTGGGGTCTGGCCCTTTTAGCTCGTTACACATTAATCTCCTAAAGATAAAGACCAATGTGCATGCCTTTCAATCATGGCTTGTGATGCTGTAGGGAAAGAACGTTCTCATTCTGGCCAACAATCAACTGCATTCAGTTACATTAATAGGCAAGGGGGAAACATATCCCCAGACATCTGCTTTCTGCTTTGCAATTTTCACAGGTGGTGTTGTTATCAATGAAGACTCATTCAAGCAGGCAGGCTGTATGTCCTAGAAGGCACAAAGACTCCTTGGATGCAGCTGATTCATATCATTATTAATGAGGAGATAGCTTTAAATAAACTTGAGCTTGTTGTTCAATCCTCCATATCTCTTTTTCATTTTTATGTATTTTCCATGATGACTCATGCAAATAAATACTGTGTAATTAAAACAATCAGATGATTCACACTGATGGTCCTTTCTCCCCTCGTCCATCAGTCATATATGCGCCCATCGGGGTGAACCTCATGTAGAGCTTTTTGTGATGAAGTGGAATGCAAGCTCCTGACCTTCGTCTCTTCAGTCCCAGATCCAAAAGCATGGGCAGTCTATCTCTGTCCCTGAACTCGAATGGGCTCATGGCATATGCTTTTCCTCCATCCATTCTGATTTCCAAAGTCTTGTTAAAAGTGAGGGAATTGAAGTACTGTTGGAATAGTTTGTTCCCCTAAAGTGGAAAAAAATCATGGATCAAGGATCTCTTGAACTTGGCAGTGGAGATTACTGGAAAAATCCTGCCTTCTCCCTGCCCCACAACAGTGAATCTAGGTCTTCCATCCCAGAGATGCGAACCTGCATGCCTATCTTGTATCAAGCAAGCCCACAGAAGAAAAAAATGGTTCTTAGAGCAAGTGGTGGACAGGATCTGCATGGGCAAGAAGGCTCACCACTTTGAATGCATATGGTGGAAGTGGAGAGTTTTCTTTCAATGGTGCAAGCAGAAACACATTTCCTCAAAAGCCTCGGTACCCCAGATAGCTAACTTCCTCATTTGGGTTGTACGAGGAGAAGTTAGCTCATTATAGTCAAGAGCTACCATTCCACAATCTTAGATACATTGTGACATCATGGAAGGGAGGATATAGGACAGAACAAAGACCTCTCTGACCTTCTTGTAAACTTTGAATTGGCTGAACAGCTGGCTTTGGCCCTGTATCTGAAATGGAATCTTCTGTGGGCTCAAATGTGGCTGAATAAAGCAACCTTTCGAACTAATGTCTATAGCATCCTTGACTCACCGGACACAAAATCAGCTTCCTAGTCATTCTAGTTACAGCAGGCAGGATCAGTGAGATACATGTCTTGTTGGTCGATCTGAACTATCTGCAGTTCTGCCATGTTGGTTTGGTTTCACTCTTGATGGCCTTTGCTTTGTTGCCAAGAACAGGCATGAGCTAATGGAGAGTCAGTCCTGTGTCTTGAAATCTCTAGCTTCCTTGGACCCTTTGCCCCAACCATTTATGTTTTCTGCCATTGTCCTGGCTCTCTACCAGTCTCTTCAGTTGGTCAAAACATTGTCCATTGCTACTTCGGATCAGAGGTTGATAGTAACAACAAGTCAAGCGGCAGACTAGCTGACCAATCCATCATCTATGGCCTGTTATGGTGATCTGTCCAGTCAGTCCATCCATGACTATCCAATGCCAGCCCAGCTGGCTCCCTCAATAATCAAAGCTGTGCCAGGAGCCCTTTCATCAGTTCAGACAACAGGGTCTGCAGATTATTGCTTTTCCTGTGGATAGGTGCACACGTCCTTTGACAATGTTACCTTAAATCTGTGGAAATCCTGATGGGAACACACCCACCCACCAAGTGAATGTGGGTGACAACCTCAATCAAATTTATGAACCCAGAGCCTACTATGGAGAGGACAGAAATTAGCTTTAAAGCTGCATTTGAAGAAAGATATAGGATATTATCTCCAGCCAAGTGTCCACAACTAACATCTTCAAGTCAAACATACTGGATCAGGGCCTCTGTGGACATGGATGATGAAGATGATCACTCCTTCTGTCTGCTGCCAAAATCTCTTAAGATTAATGGAGTTACTGATGGTTTGTTTTTCAAGATTCAGGACTCTGGTAACTCTGAAGCCTTCTTCTCAGATAAAGCCATCTGCTGGCATCATTCTCCAACCTTTGGCACAGAAAGTACTATGATGCCAACCACATAGTAGTTCTGAGCTTAGACAAAGATAAAGTGGTGGTAAAAATGTGTGCACTGCTTTTCTATAGAATAGACTGACTAGTGTTGGTAAAAAACATAGTAGTATCCTTGTCCTTCCTTCACATGGCTTCGCTTGCAATCTTCAGAATTGCAGAGAAAGTGGGTGACAATCAAGTTTGGGAGTCAACATGTCTCCTTATGAAAGTTGTTAACTGGGCAGCTTACCACAATGCTTGATTTAGTGAAATGGATTGCTTTCTTTCACTCATCTCTACTCAGGCTCCATCACTTTGTGGTGCTACAGTCGTTACCTTTAGGTTCTCCCCTGCCGTTTGAAGGCTGTTTTGAGGACACGAGGAAGCTGGCTGCACAAGCAATGGTTCTTCAGCTCACCTTACCATCCTCTCCATTCACCTACAGCTGATTCAGTCCTAATGGCCAGATGACTGTCGTCGGAAGGAGAAACAGGAACTCCAATCAACAACAGTCATTTTGCTCACAACCACAGTTTAGTCTGCAACAATCATCACAGTATCAAACACAGTCTAATAAAGGGGAGAGGAAGCACATTTTCGCCTCCCCCATGACTAATAAATGATATAGACTCTGCTCCTGCCACATGCCAATAGTATCTCTGTAATCACCAGGCACTTTCAGTTTCATCAAGCTTGGATCTACCTGTTTCTGGACAATAAATGGGTGATCCAAGTTGTTTTGGAGGGGCTATGGATTTTGTTTATCCAGCCCTCTTCCCTTTTGTCCTCCCCTTCTTTAACAGAGGCTCCTGATGACCCCAAGAAGGCATTAATTTCTTCAGAAGTAGATCCAGATTTTTGTTCAGCAAATGGACTGTGGAGATAGTTCACAAAATGAACTCTCTGTATTTACTTCTTGGTGCCAAAAGTAAACAGGAAAGCTCCAGCCAGTAATCAACTTAAGCCAGCTGAAATTTATAGCTGCGCCAAGGTTCAAGATGAAGATGGCATGGTCGGTACGGCTTTCTGTTGAGAGGGACAAGTTCGCATTCAGTGTCTGTTTTATGGATGCCTACTTTCATATCCCGATTCACTGTCTTCATGCAAGTTCCTTCGTTTTGCATTCCATGGGGCTATGTATCAGTTTTGGGTACTCCTGTTTGGACTTGACCTCATTGCATGGGCCTTCAGCAGAACAGAGGACTGCATCATTACCCACTTCAAGTTGACCTCGACAACAACTGTGGTGTACCTGGATGACCTCATACAGGAACACAAATGTTAAATTCAAAAATATAAACAGCTTACTCCTCCTCTCTCAGCTGGACTTTCTTGTGAGCAAGGAGAAGTTAGATAAGACGTATCCCCTGGACTTTCTTGTGAGCAAGGAGAAGTCTGATAAGGCATATCCCCTGGACTTTCTTGTGAGCAAGAAGTCAGATAAGACATATCACCTGGACTTTCTTGTGAGCAAGGAGAAGTCAGATAAGACGTATCCCCTGGACTTTCTTGTGAGCAAGGAGAAGTCAGATAAGACGTATCCCCTGGACTTTCTTGTGAGCAAGGAGAAGTCAGATAAGACGTATCCCCTATACAGATAAGACGTATCCCCTGGACTTTCTTGTGAGCAAGGAGAAGTCAGATAAGACGTATCCCCTGGACTTTCTTGTGAGCAAGGAGAAGTCAGATAAGACGTATCCCCTGGACTTTCTTGTGAGCAAGGAGAAGTCAGATAAGACATATCCCCTGGGCAGGCTGAATCTCCTAGCTGACTTGTTATGATGGTGAGATCAGATTCTGCACACTGCTCTCCACCTATTAATCTTTTACTGGATTTGTGCTCTTTGGGGTCATATGATGGTTGATCTTTTCAAGGTCAGGTTGTACTGGACCCAGGAGCCAGAGTAGTGAATACTCTGTCATTCATTTGGGATGCAGATCTAGGGATCTCCCCAACTGTTCCCATCATTCACAGGTAGTTCAAGATGTAAGCTTTTTATTCTTATAATGATTTACACAAATGCTCTTGACCAAGATCTGTTATCACAGGATTCACAGTTAGCTCAGGGTGTAAGCTCTTCATTCTTATAATAATTTGCAGCAAATACCCTGGACCCAGATCTATCATTCACAGGTATTTCAGGACGTAAACTCTTAATTCTTATGATGATTTACAGCACATACTCTAGACCAGATCTGTTATCACATCATTCACATGTAGTTCAGGGTGTAAGCTTCATTCTTATAACAATTTACAGCAAATACCCTGGACCCAGATCTATCATTCACAGGTATTTCAGGATAGGATGTAAGCTTCATTCTGATAATGAATTACAGCAAATGCCCAAGACCCAGATCTATCATTCACAGGTATTTCAGGATGTAAGCTTCATTCTGATAATGAATTACAGCAAATGCCCAAGACCCAGATCTATCATTCACAGGTATTTCAGGATGTAAGCTTCATTCTGATAATGAATTACAGCAAATACCCTAGACCCAGATCTATCATTCACAGGTATTTCAGGATGTAAGCTTCATTCTGATATTGATTTACAGCAAATGCCCTAGACCCAGATCTATCATTCACAGGTATTTCAGGATGTAAGCTTCATTCTGATAATGAATTACAGCAAATGCCCAAGACCCAGATCTATCATTCACAGGTATTTCAGGATGTAAGCTTCATTCTGATAATGAATTACAGCAAATGCCCAAGACCCAGATCTATCATTCACAGGTATTTCAGGATGTAAGCTTCATTCTGATAATGAATTACAGCAAATACCCTAGACCCAGATCTATCATTCACAGGTATTTCAGGATGTAAGCTTCATTCTGATATTGATTTACAGCAAATGCCCTAGACCCAGATCTATCATTCACAGGTATTTCAGGATGTAAGCTTCATTCTGATAATGATTTACAGCAAATGCCCAAGACCCAGATCTATCATTCACAGGTATTTCAGGATGTAAGCTTCATTCTGATATTGATTTACGGCAAATGCCCTAGACCCAGATCTATCATTCACAGGTATTTCAGGATGTAAGCTTCATTCTGATAATGATTTACAGCAAATGCCCTAGACCCAGATCTATCATTCACAGGTATTTCAGGATGTAAGCTTCATTCTGATATTGATTTACAGCAAAAGCCCTAGACCTGATTGGTTACCATATAATTGCAGGTAGTTCAGGATGAAAGCTTCATTCTTATAATAATTTGCAGCAAATGCCCTAGACCCAGATATGGTATCACATCATTCACAGGTATTTCAGGATGTAAGTTTTTCATTCTTATAATGATTTACAGCAAATGCTCTAGACTCAGATCTACCTGTGTATTATGAGATGGCAAATCATGGTGTATGCAAGTTTCATGTGGGTGGGCGTGTTAGACACAGGTAAATAATGGAGAACTGATATTTCTGAATATTGGTGTTCAGATGTCCTTTTCTGTTACTTGAATTCTCAACTTTTAGAACATCCATCCTTGAATTCTCAACTTTTAGAACATCCATCCTTGAATTCTCAACTTTTAGAACATCCATCCTTGAATTCTCAACTTTTAGAACATCCATCCTTGAATTCTCAACTTTTAGAACATCCATCCTTGAATTCTCAACTTTTAGAACATCCATCCCTGAATTCTCAACTTTTAGAACATCCATCCTTGAATTCTCAACTTTTAGAACATCCATCGTTGAATTCTCAACTTTTAGAACATCCATCCCTGAATTCTCAACTTTTAGAACATCCATCCTTGAATTCTCAACTTTTAGAACATCCATCCTTGAATTCTCAACTTTTAGAACATCCATCCCTGAATTCTCAACTTTTAAAACATCCATCGTTGAATTCTCAACTTTTAGAACATCCATCCTTGAATTCTCAACTTTTAGAACATCCATCCCTGAATTCTTAACTTTTAAAACATCCATCCTTGAATTCTTAACTTTTAGAACATCCATCCTTGAATTCTTAACTTTTAGAACATCCATCCTTGAATTCTCAACTTTTAGAACATCCATCCTTGAATTCTTAACTTTTAGAACATCCATCCTTGAATTCTCAACTTTTAGAGCATCCATCGTTGAATTCTTAACTTTTAGAACATCCATCCTTGAATTCTTAACTTTTAGAACATCCATCCTTGAATTCTCAACTTTTAGAACATCCATCCTTGAATTCTTAACTTTTAGAACATCCATCCTTGAATTCTGAACTTTTAGAACATCCATCCTTGAATTCTCAACTTTTAGAACATCCATCTTTGAATTCTTAACTTTTAGAACATCCATCCTTGAATTCTCAACTTTTAGAACATCCATCGTTGAATTCTTAACTTTTAGAACATCCATCCTTGAATTCTTAACTTTTAGAACATCCATCCTTGAATTCTTAACTTTTAGAACATCCATCCTTGAATTCTCAACTTTTAGAACATCCATCCTTGAATTCTTAACTTTTAGAACATCCATCCTTGAATTCTCAACTTTTAGAACATCCATCATTGAATTCTTAACTTTTAGAACATCCATCCTTGAATTCTCAACTTTTAGAACATCCATCGTTGAATTCTTAACTTTAAGAACATCCATCGTTGAATTCTTAACTTTTAGAACATCCATCCTTGAATTCTCAACTTTTAGAACATCCATCGTTGAATTCTTAACTTTTAGAACATCCATCGTTGAATTCTTAACTTTTAGAACATCCATCCCTGAATTCTCAACTTTTAGAACATCCATCCTTGAATTCTTAACTTTTAGAACATCCATCCTTGAATTCTTAACTTTTAGAACATCCATCCTTGAATTCTCAACTTTTAGAACATCCATCCTTGAATTCTTAACTTTTAGAACATCCATCCTTGAATTCTCAACTTTTAGAACATCCATCGTTGAATTCTTAACTTTTAGAACATCCATCCTTGAATTCTCAACTTTTAGAACATCCATCGTTGAATTCTTAACTTTTAGAACATCCATCCTTGAATTCTTAACTTTTAGAACATCCATCCCTGAATTCTCAACTTTTAGAACATCCATCCTTGAATTCTCAACTTTTAGAACATCCATCCTTGAATTCTTAACTTTTAGAACATCCATCCTTGAATTCTCAACTTTTAGAACATCCATCCTTGAATTCTTAACTTTTAGAACATCCATCCTTGAATTCTCAACTTTTAGAACATCCATCCTTGAATTCTTAACTTTTAGAACATCCATCCTTGAATTCTTAACTTTTAGAACATCCATCCTTGAATTCTTAACTTTTAGAACATCCATCCTTGAATTCTTAACTTTTAGAACATCCATCCTTGAATTCTTAACTTTTAGAACATCCATCCTTGAATTCTCAACTTTTAGAACATCCATCCTTGAATTCTTAACTTTTAGAACATCCATCCTTGAATTCTTAACTTTTAGAACATCCATCCTTGAATTCTCAACTTTTAGAACATCCATCCTTGAATTCTTAACTTTTAGAACATCCATCCTTGAATTCTCAACTTTTAGAACATCCATCCTTGAATTCTTAACTTTTAGAACATCCATCCTTGAATTCTTAACTTTTAGAACATCCATCGTTGAATTCTTAACTTTTAGAACATCCATCCTTGAATTCTTAACTTTTAGAACATCCATCCTTGAATTCTCAACTTTTAGAACATCCATCCTTGAATTCTCAGCTTTTAGAACATCCATCCTTGAATTCTCAACTTTTAGAACATCCATCGTTGAATTCTTAACTTTTAGAACATCCATCGTTGAATTCTCAACTTTTAGAACATCCATCCCTGAATTCTTAACTTTTAGAACATCCATCACAACATTCAGAAGACTCACATAGACCGGAGAATCCAGCGATTGGAAAGTGGTATGGACCTGGACTGGGCCACAGCTGAAGCTTTGGCCATGGGAACTCTTATGGCTCAAGGTATAGTATAGTTGTACAGTGAAACCTTTGTTTTAAAGGTACCAATACATGCAAGGAACATTTATTTATTTGGTCCATTTGTTTTTACCAAACAACTAAAGCTAGGGAACAGAGAAATAGTTAGCATTCATCTGTCAGTCCATCCATCTGTCAGTGCACAAGTTTGTAAACACTCAAGTATCCATTTTTTAAAATCAGTTTTCAACTAAATATTTCTGTGAAGCTTATCACAATAAAAGTTCAGAAGAGTTTGATGATGATCGTATTTGAGTTGTATTTCTAAAAGTTATTGCCCTTGATCAACTCAGATTAGGTATCCCAGTGGCTTGTGAACACAGTAGCTTTCACATTTGTTTTTTTTAAATTTCTACCAAATTTGTTTTGAAGCATCATCTCAGCTAAGTCTTAGAAGATTTGATGAAGACCAGATTTTAACCATATACTACAGAACTGCAGCCATTATTGATTTAGAATAGGCATCTCAGTTGCTTGTGAACACTAGCATTCACAATTTTAGGGGTTGGGGTTCAACCATATTTGTTGTGAAGCTTCACTTCAAACTAGGTCTCAAAAGAATTCAGGGCTGTTCCATTTAAACATATATGGTACCCAGGGAAGGCATTTAAAAAAAAAAAAAAAAAATATGCCAGGATACTCTAATTATTCAAAGATTGTATATGATAATGATGTAAAATTCTAAATTGCATCTATGGGTGAATACTCCATGTTGAAAGTGCCTTCCTTGGGTACCATATGTTTTACTGGAACAGCCCTTAGTGATGAGAAAGTTTTGACCATTTCCTGCAGATTTATGGTCCTTGATCAGCTTAAAAATTGGCATCCCTAATCTTGTGACCTCTACAGCATTCAAATTTTTGGTTGAATTTCTGACCAAATTTGCTTTGAAGCATTATGTCAGCACGGTCTTGATGAGTTTCATGCTGGTCATATTTTACAGAGTTGTGGCACTTTATCAACTTTGAATACTGGTAGGCATCCAATTTACATTAGAACACTCCAGCATTCACATTTTTTATTCGTTTCACCTTCAACTTAAAAAAATTCTCAGATGAGTTTGATAATGACTAGATTTTGACAGTTTCTTACAGAGTTATAGTGCTTTATCAACTTAGAATAGGAACCCCATGACTTTTGAATACTCAAGAATTCACATTTTTTGTTTCATTTGCTGTAAAACTTTATCTCAAGAAAATCTCAGATGAGTTCAAGACTAGATTTCTACTGCATTTTACAAAAGTTATTGCCCTTGATCAACTTATACTAGGTATTCCACTTGCATGTGAACACTCTAGCATTCACATATTTTGTTTGATTTTAGTGAAATTTACTGTAAACCTTCATCTTACAAAGGTCTTAGAAGAGCTTGATGATTATTAGATTTTGATATTATTATAAAGAGTAATGGTTCATGAACAAGTGATAATAGTCATCCCACTGACTTGTGAAAAGTAGCATTCACATTCAAGCTCACCACTGCGAAGTAGAGGAGAACTACTGTACTACCCCTGGCATATGCGTCAGTGTCAGTGTCCACACACGTAAAAGCATATAAATATATACAGCCTTGCTGCAAATCGACCATTCTTCCTAGGTCCTAAGCAACAGTTTGAAGTGGGTTTCATAGCATCTACCCCCTGGAAATCGGGCTAAAGGGACAAACTTTATACGTATATGTACATTATTTGTACATACTACACCCTCGTCACAGAGTAGGTCACTGTGACTCATATTTCACTGGCTATGGTTAAATTTGTTTGAAGTTAATTTCTCAAGCATGTTCATGCAAGAATCATCAAACTAGATGATTCTATGCATCTCTATTAGTACCACACACAGCAAAAGAAGGTCATGGTAACTTTCATTTCAGATCTTACTGGCTTGGGTTAAGTTTTTTGCATTTAGCTCAGAGCCAAATAGGTTTTTTGCACCCTGTATACATACATGGAATCACAGAATTTGATGATGAGGGGATGCATCTTGATGAGTACTGCACCCTTATCACAAAAGTAGGTCATTGAAAATTATCATACCACTTCAGTTATTACACCAAGTGTTTTGGCCATATGATTTCAAAAGAGCACAGCAAAAACTATGGATTGCAATGAATTCTAACTGCTGGTAGTACTTAGAATACATTATGTTAAATGTAAATAGATAACAATATTTAATAACCTCCTGCTACGGCAAACAATCAATTCTGTTTTTAGTTTCTAAAACTTCACCAAAAATTGACCAAGTCCAACACATTCACATACATTTTTATATTGACCCCTTAAACATATAGTTGTAAAGTTGAGATTACTCACCCATAACATAAGTGACCACTATTCAGTATGGTCTGAATACATTACTACTATAATGTAAGGGCACTCATGCATGTGAGAACCCGTATATTTATAGGGGTTGTTTCAAAATAACTTTGAAGTGTTTTGAACTTTGTACATTTTTGTGTAAAGTTTTTGAAACTAAAATAAAAATAGATTGTTTGTTATAGTGGGAGCTTATTAAATATTTGTACCTATTTGTAATTATTGTAATGGGATCTAGGTACTACCAGCAGGTTGAATTCAGTGCAATGTATAGTTTTCGCAGTGCTCAGTTGGTCAAAATACTTGGTGTATGATGAACCTTGAGAAGATGATGTGGTGTGGACAAAGCCCTGGGCTGAAGATATTGTAGACGTACTTGGTAATATTGTATATGTGCTGAAATTGTTACAGATTATAATAAATTACAGACTCATTTTTAAAAGAATTTAGGAAGTAGACTCGCTTTAAAAAAATGTTTAATATATGTCACAATAAGTGTGTTGTATTCATGTTGTATTTTATGGTCATGTCCTTTTTATCTATTGTATTTATGTCAGACTGTAATCAAAATGTTTTACATGTTGATTGTAACTGGTATCTTTCATATATTGGATCATTAAGCCAACACTAGCCATCCCCTCCATACTGCATAATTTATAGAACTCAGTGATAATTTGTTAAAACCACATTTTGAACTGCTTGAAGAAACTGTACAAGGATGTACCACCTGAGAAAATCTTGGAATTTTTAAGGGAATGTGGTTTATACAAGATATTGTAATCGTGTTTTAAGGATCTTACGTATGTTACCTTTATCTGTTATTTTATATACATTTTACGGAATTTTTATATCTTTACATTTTATATTTTATTATCTTGTACATAATTACACATTTATTTGGAAGGCTTTATCTTTCTAATTTTTGTGCAATTTAATTTAACATTTTTGGAATATAACCATTTGTTGGCACTACATAGCCACTTTTGAAATTAAATAGACTGTAGAATTATGGTCCTGCCTGACATAGATTGAAATATGTATCAGGCAAGAGCTTTCATTGATGCTGAATTGGAATGGAATCTGTATCAAATGGAAGAAGTGCTAACCTTAATTGGATGAATCTTATCTGATGGAATATGTCAATGTAGTTTGAAAATTTTAATATGAACTTTGTTGAAATTTTGGAATTGTAGGTGTCGATTCCTGTACAAATATACAGTGAAAAATGTGCTTGTATTTTATATTTAGTATCATTTTTAGAGTCTTCATTCAGCGTATGAATACTAGACTAGGGTTTCTGGTACATAGCTATTTAAAAAACGGGGATACTCCATCAAGAGTGTAATGGGTAAATCAGTATCAAAGAAGTACTTAAGCCAGTGGTAGCCCCTCTAAGATTTTGGACATTTCGTATCATGGTCTTACAATTTTTAACTGAATGGACATATGTATTCTGAGTTTAAGCTCAATATTGAAGGACATGTTGTTCTTTTAGACATAAAAAGGACACTAAGATTTAATGCTTTTATGCATGGGTTGAAAAAGATTTGGCAGATTCATCCAGACTTGTGAGTAAACTATTTTCAGTTTTTAAAATCTGTTTTCATGTTTATAAACAGCTAGGCTAACTAAGGCTTACATCTAGATGCATAGATTTGTAGCAGCTGCGTAATTAGTTTTGCTTGTCGACACAAATACTGTAAAACACTTTTTAAATTCATTGGGTTCCTATTTTCGTGGATTTCATGGGTGAGCTAGACCACGAATTTAAAGTCACAATGAAATATTAACCAAGTCGACAATCACCCCACCCCCTCCGTCATATGCAATTGAAAGGCATCACCTATTTCTTTATTTGTTTTAATACCACGGCTATCTATAGTGGTGAGAATGCAAAATATACATTAGGATAAGTACATGAATGATGAGGAACACTGGAACTGATTGATTACAATTTAATTCGAATGCATAATTTTATGAGCATGAAAACTCATGGCCGGTTGTAATGACTACCTGATGTGTAGTAATAAATGCAGATATACTCGCTCTCCGTGTCTTTCTTTATTTCCCAAAGCACACATTATTCCCATTTATAAATAATTTTGGCAGAATTGTTTCGAACAATAGAGGTTTACAGTCATTGGCATTGTTCAAGCGCCTAATTCCTAATTGTTGAGAACTGTATGCTTTGATATCGATCTTTAAGAAAACTTGAGAACTTAATTACTAAAGATTTCAATAGTGGTATTAAATATGTTAGCTCAGACATATGTGGAAAAAGAAGTAGACATTTTCTTTAAGATCTCTGCATTTACTCCAGATGTTAGCAATTAAATATCTTAATGAATCAACTTAATAACTGTAGTACAGATTAAACCTGTTTGCTCGCAAATGCAGGGTAATGAATGTCAGTGTAAACTATTACAGAGACATATGTATTGTTGTTTGTTTGCTTGTTGTTTTTTTTAAATTGTAAATAATAGATCCACGAAATTAGGTACCCATGAATATGCACTTTTTACCTAAACCATGAAATTTGAAACCCACGAAAATAAAGTGTTTCACAGTACATGCATTTGTAAGATAATGAGCAGTTATTTGATCTATATAATTATTACAGGATTTTGTTGTCTGTGAAAAAAATTTGTTACAACCTTATCCCCCTCCCAAATGAAATATGTGGCATCAGTGTAGAAAATAAATAGACACATAGGACAAATAAAATAGAGACTGGTGCTTGATGCTGAAAGTTCTTGGTCCAAAAAGTTATGTATTATTACACATGCAGTCATAACAGCATGCCTAATTGCAGAACACAATAATTTGTATTTATTCTTAAACACTTTTCTAACAATGAAATATAATTTTAAAAATTAAACAGTTGTATGACACATGTATTTACTGTTTTAGTATTTGCACTTGTATATAACTATTTGTACTGCACTTTCTATACCTTTTTTTAATTATTAACTGGGAATTGCCTTTAGATGTATAATCAAAACCAGAAGTATAGCACTTAATAGGAAACTTAATTTAGAAAGCAAGTATTTCCTTAGTTTGTTGGAGCACATGAATTTTTTATTTCAAATTAAACTGGAAGGTGCAGTTATTGAAATATCATGTAGAATTTGTGATGAAACCTGTGAAAGGGTACATTGTATTTTGTGGGATTGCTTGTAGGAAATTTTATGCAGATGCAGGGAAAATTACACGAGCAGTAATGGTTGGGTCTATAGGGCTAATTTATGAATATTTACAGATTCCTGGAATGGTACTGCAGAAGAATCTGGTATAGAAGATCCCACATTTGAACTTGCATTAGGCACTCATTTGTTGTTTATCTTGAGATCTAGGCCTTGTGTTGGGTTTTAACGAAGGTTCATTGGAGTGGTGAGACAGGGACATTAATGTGCCTGGCAGGAAGGTTAGCATCCATCATTGCATTCAAAGCTCTAGCACAAAGAGTGGATGGTATATCTTGCAGAAATGTGGGTATTTCTGCATATTGCTCATATTCTGCAGTTGACTCTGTCTAACACTTCTCGTGGTGTACCAAGTTTGACACATTTGGGAAGTTTCCAAAGCATTCTTATCTGTGTGACATAAGAGCAATTCAGCTTTTGGATTAATGTGTGTCAGGTAGTATTTTACTGATTTGATAAGGCAGTTTTGACCCTCAGTTGCATACATTCTTTTGTCAATGTTTTTTCCTTAACATTTAAGCTCCCCTGATGATTTTTCTGCAGTTTGATTGGTCAGAATGGTATATTCAACCACTGTTTTATAAAACTTGAATTCAAAACTGGTAGGTGTTAATTGGCTGTGGAATTTTAATCCACGGGTTACATAGTGGATAGAGAGATCTAACCAAACCCTGTATATGAGTGTGATAGGATGATCTTGCATCAGGTACTGATTAATTGCATGCATGTCTGATTGAGGAATAATAGGTTTGTGTTCAGTGGATCTTGATAAACTACTCTTGGTGTTAAACTTTAATTTCCAATTTAACATGTTGTTTGCTTTTCTAAACTCACAGTCTGTAACAATATTGATTGAACGACCACATTCAACTTGAATGTCACAATAAATAGCAGCCCTGACATTTTTTAAAGAGTTTTTTTATGATATTATTCATCTTGGACATCAGAGAGCTTCTGAAAACACATTTTGACCTTGGAGGCTGCTTTGGCATTAAATATATATAGCTTCTGGGTCAAATCTGCATACCCTGCTGTCTTTAGATCTACCCCTGTAGGTTCTTATATTTGCACCATGGTGAAAATCATTTAGTTGTGAACTTTGTAGTAACTCTGAGTTAACTGTTTAGATTTTTTTTATGGAAAATCATTCATGCATATATCCATTCCGTACAATTAAATTTTTGTATAACAAATTTGATTTATTTTTATCTTGTCAATATCCATTGACACTATACATATTTTCTTTCAATACTTTTAAACATTGATATAAAGCAATTTAACAAGAAAAGAAAGAATGCATTTTGAACATTTATTGCACTTTCTTATGCATTCATTTTAAGATTAACTGCATTTTATTAATTGCGGAGTTAATAAAGTTTTATTAATATGATAGGATGTTAATGATTTAAAATGCAAATTATTCTTGCTTTTACAGCATGCTGTTTTTTCATTGTGTATGCTTTGTGAAAATGACTGCACATTAAGTATCACACAATATCATTTAAGCTTAGATTAATTAACAAGCCTGTATGCTGCTTTTTTCTATTATTTTTAATTAGTTTCTTTCTGATAAATGAATGAATGAATGAATGAATTCATCAACCTGTGAAAGTGTTGTATCCCCACTTAGTGTTTTTCTTGGTAGATTTTGAGTACCTCAGCTCTGAGAAACCTGAGGGATCTTCCTCTTTGAAAGATTTAAAACTTTCTGGTTTGTGGTCATCCTGCTGTTCAACTGGCAGCAGACCTGGAGTTGGTTCTGTTACGACTATATGGTCTAAGAAAAATGTAACAGAAAGAAAGTGAAACCAACAAATCAAGTAAAAATCAACAAGCAATTTATTTCTAGATATTTAAAATGAAAATCAAAAGACACTTACAGTAACCTGAATTAAAATCCAAATAATTCAATAATAATAAGTGTCCTCAACACAAGTTCTAAATATAGAATGTTCCGACTGAGTATCAGTATCCTTGAATCCAAAAGTCTATAAGCACTTTTATAATCCAATGAATATTTTAGATAATTCCTCCCTCTGAACTTGGACTGATGTTTTCACAACTGTAATGACTCTTTAAAGACTGATGGTAAGGTCGAAACTGAAAACTGTCCACTAAACATGGTACATGTATATATAAAGATAGGTTACATGACAGAATGTTCTAGAAAATTATATGGTGTATGTGACTTTTAACACATAATTCTAAAGGAAATTCTAGTTTATCTGTAAACAAAATCAACCCTGACCTCAAATTAAATCAACAACTTGTTTACCAAAAAACTGTCCTTGAACTCAAATACTAAGTAAACAACCTAATTCAAGGCCAATAGCTAAACATGTAAACCTGATACATAACATTAAGGTTTGAGCAAATATTAAAGATGAGAAACATTTATAATTTCCTGAAATATTTATTGTATTATATAAACATCATACATAAATGTTCATTCAAAATGCTTGATAACTCAGCTATTGACATTTCTTCCACTTCAAATGGATTATCAAATATTGTTGGTTTGATGTTTTTAGTGTCTCCATGTACAAAATCTATTTGAGATGGCAAATTTAGCGAAAAATTTCTGAATTCTGTCATTTCAGACATAGAAATTGTATGGAGAATACTGGCAACCACTGACCTTGACTAGCATACTTGCAACATTTGTATCCAGATTTATAGTGAATGTAGTCAAAGAAAGAATGGGGTTATTTTTTTAGAGAAATTTACAAAGATTTGTTATTTTATTCTTTCAAAATCAGTTTATTCCAATTTTTCTGAATTTTTTTAAAACATTTTTGTTTGGTTTTGAAGGCATGCATTGTGTTACTCCTCACTTGCATTGTTTATGTTTTTACTGTGCATGTGACTTTATTTATAGAAGTATGTATTTTTAGAAAAGTAGTTCTCCATACAGCTTATACAGAAATAAATGCAGCTCAACCTGATCATGTGGTTACATTCTGACCAGTGGAAATACATTCACAAACTAATGTGACTGCAATTATTACTATGTAAATGTTAATCATGTTTTGTATCGACTATCAGGTTACCATGTAAGGATAAGTGGCCAAGATGTGGGACGGGGAACTTTCAGTCATCGTCACTGCATGATTGTGGACCAGCAAACAGATGATATGTGTGTCCCTCTTAACCACATGGAACCAAGCCAGACAGGATTTCTAGAAGTAAAGCAATATTTTGAACTAATGCTTTTTGGCTATTTCTGCACCTCTGTCCATGATTCTGTGTACAAGTACATGTATTTACCATTGCAACAAAACACATTTACACAACTTACATGTTGGTTCCATCAACCACTCAATATGTCCATACTAGTACCTCTTTCAGTCTTTGACACTTTTATAGTCCTAGAAGAGTCAAATACTGATTGGGTATGAGTATATTAGTCTTTGACACTTTTATAGTCCTAGAACAGTCAAATACTGATTGGGTATGAATATATCAGTCTTTGACACTTTTATAGTCCTAGAACAGTCAAATACTGATTGGGTATGAGTATATCAGTCTTTGACACTTTTATAGTCCTAGAACAGTCAAATACTGATTGGGTATGAGTATATCAGTCTTTGACACTTTTATAGTCCTAGAACAGTCAAATACTGATTGGGTATGAATATATCAGTCTTTGACACTTTTATAGTCCTAGAACAGTCAAATACGATTGGGTATGAGTATATCAGTCTTTGACACTTTTATAGTCCTAGAACAGTCAAATACTGATTGGGTATGAGTATATCAGTATTTGACACTTTTATAGTCCTAGAACAGTCAAATACTGATTGGGTATGAGTATATTAGTCTTTGACACTTGTATAGTCCTAGAACAGTCAAATACCGATTGGGTATGAATATGTTCTGCTTCAGATTTGTGTATAGAGTCAATTCATTGTGTGCAACTTTCACTCATTCTGACTAGAATCTTGTGTTCTAATTTCTGCTCTTCAGCTTTGCATTCTTGCAAAAAATAAGATTGACATGGCCGTCAC
Organism: Margaritifera margaritifera; assembly: GCA_029931535.1. Taxonomy (NCBI): domain Eukaryota; kingdom Metazoa; phylum Mollusca; class Bivalvia; order Unionida; family Margaritiferidae; genus Margaritifera; species Margaritifera margaritifera. The sequence continues at coordinate 1,542,953 of JAQPZY010001672.1, read as the reverse complement.
AATGTCTTTTATCCATAAAGGTTTTTGTTTGTTCACCTGCAGTTTAATTATCAAGTTGGCTGAGATGGTTCTGGATATGTTTTGATGGGGACCAGTTTACACTGCTTTTTTTGTGTATACAGCCAGTTTATTGAATGTAGCATTAATTGACTCAGATCAGTTTCCAGCACATTACTTTCTCCTCTTCTGTTTTGTCATGCTTACAACAAAATGTCAAAAAAAGAAGAGGTAAGACATGGTTGCCACGAGGTGTTCCATCCAGCAAGCTTTCTGTCAGTTCATCTGTTTCTGAATGGTAACTTTTGGTTTCCAAGATTGCTCAGGATCTGTATTATATCAGTAATGCATGATCAGACATTGCATCAGTATAGACATGGGAGATCCTAAATAGTGGTTCAGCCAAAATAAGTAAAATTCCTTTAGTTTTGAAGAAGGGTTCACATTTATTGCAGGCAGACTTATTTTCCTTCTTAACATGTTATGACATATATCTGTACATACATCCATCCATCAGTTCCCTATTTTGTTTCTGCTCAGTAACTTGAGTTCTCCACCATCTACCATTGCCAAACTTTAGCTTGCATTTGCAGTAAGCACAAAGCATTTATTTTGGGGTCAAAGGTCAAGGTCATTGTGGCTGAAAGAAGACAAATAGATTCAACACAAAAACATTAGTTCCACATCACAGACCTGGGCCAGACTTTGTGGATGGCTTGCACTTTAGGTAAGGAAAAAACCAATAGATTTTGGAGTCAAAGGTCAAAGGTCAAGGTCAGTGTAGCTGAAAGAAGAAAAAATTTTAATGCACAATAACTCTATTTCTACATGACAGACATGGACCAAACTTTTTGGGATGGGTTCTAAATAGAGTAAGGTGAAAGCCTATTGATTTTGGATCAAAAGGTCAGAGGTGAAGGTCACAGGATGAAAAAAATGAAAAATGGTTTCTGCACAAACATTTCAGTTCTTCACCATGTACCTTCACCAAAGTTTGTGTATGGCTTACACTTTGGGTAGGAAAGAAGCCTACTGATTTTGGTGTCAACATGTTTTTAAAAAATCGTTTGAGCATAGTAACTTTAGTTCTAGACCATGTACTTTTAAGTATGGAAGAGGCCTATTGATTTTGGGGTTGAAAGGTCAAAGGTCAAGGTCATACTGAAGAAAAAAAATGGGTTTTGCAGAGTAACGTTTATTTTAGAGTGAGTTCTTGGACCAAACTTTGTAGATGACTTGCACTAAGGGTAATAAGAAACCTAAGTATTTTTAGGTCAAAGATCATAGTTATGGTAAATTTAATAAGAAAAGAATGGTTTCTGCATAATAAGTTTAGTTCAAGACTGCATACATTGACCAAAGTCAAGGTCATTTAAACTTGTTAAATAATCTCCAGAGTCAACCATGTTCAACTAGTGCCTAAATAGAGAAATATTAGACATTGGGCAGTTGTATAATGTACTGTTAACAACACTTTGATTTCCCTTCCTAATCTTTTTTTTTTCGATGTTTCTAATAAGCTTTTTGTTTTTCTTGTTTCTATCTTTCTTCCTCATCTTCTTTATTGCACAAGATTTCTTGTGTTATGCACTCATAATATGTACAGTGAACAACTGATTCTCACAGATGTAGATGTAGACTAAGGATTGATTCTCAAGAATGAAGACTAAACATCTGGAAGAAATTTCCTGGCCTAAAGCAGACCACTTTTAAATTTCAGTAAGCTTGTTGTTTTTTTCAGCCTTTGTCCAATAGGTATTTACCTTCCTTATGCACTGTCATCATATCTTTATAAACCTTGATTTAAAGGACCTCAGCCAGTATTAATATTAAAGAAGATTACATTGAAAGCAATAAATGAAAGCATCCTTATTCACTTTTGCACATTTATAATATCTGTGTATATACAGTATTTTTCCTATGAAAAGTCCAGGGAACCAGTCTAAAAAAATAGATTTTCTCAAGTAGGGGTTGTGTTTATAAAGAGAGAAAGATATCTTAAATTAATTGCTTTATAAACAGATATTGATATCTTAAATTAATATCTGCCAAATTTGTTACAATTGTTCGGGGAGATCTTATCATCAGTCACGAGTTTTTCATCAGATACATACAAAACATTCAAATAGATATGAACTGCTCTTCATTTGTATGCTAATGTAAGGAATATAAAACTGTTCATTACTTTAATTTGCAGGTGGCTAACAGTGTCCTCTCAGAGGAGGCTGTGCTTGGGTTTGAGTATGGGATGAGTATCGACCATCCCAACACACTAGTACTCTGGGAAGCCCAATTTGGAGACTTCTTCAATGGAGCACAGCCTATTATTGACACATATATCTCTAGTGGTGAAAGTAAGCATATGAAATACAGTCTTTTTTTTTTATCTGATTCTTTTTAACTTGTTTATATTTTATTTGGATGCCAGGATTACTTACAAATTTGATTGCGACAGTTTGGGTCCCCAAAGTAAGATTAAACTATACTTTTATAAAACACCATATTAGATACCATCTGTACTTGTGTATAAGCTTAGACCAAATGTAATCAATATAGACTCTGATCTGCCGGCACATAATGCGCTGGCAGATCAGGGTCTATATTGTTTATTCTACTGATTAGTTCTTACAAACTGCATAGACCCAGATCTGCCATTTCCTCTGATACTGTCATTTCCTCTGATACTGTCATGAAAGTTGATCAATCTGTTCATTTTGGAAGGGACTACTCACCATGGGCATCGGTAGATCACAGGAACCTACTTTTCATGTTCCAATTATTGCATTAAGTTTTTTGCATTTAGCTCAGTTCTCTGACACTTTGCATGTACAGCCATGAAACTTGATGGGTGTGTCAGCTTGGAGGGTACTGCTCAACTTAGGTAAAAGTAGGTCACATTGAGCTTCTCATACTCCAGTGAGTACATTAGGTTTTTGCATTTACCTCAGAGTCTCTTTACCCTGTTGCTTGTACAATTATGAAACATTATGGGTGTGTATGCCAGTTGACTGAGCAAACATCATGGGCAAAAATAGATCACAGTAACCTAATTTTCATGTTGTAATTCTTTCAACTACAGCATTAATAATTGTGAACAAACAGATGTAGTCATTTGGGGGGGGGATGGACAATGTGATTCACTGGTTGGTTGAGTGCATGGTGATTGTCTGACAACATGGGTAAGCCACTAGTGCATGATGGCAGGTTTAGTTTTTTTATGTTTTATAAAGCAGTGCCCAATAATTTTAACAATCTTAAGCTTTGAGATTGACACTGATGATTAGCAATTAATCAGGTGGGTAAATTAATTGATTTATAAATTGGGTGAGAAACCTTTGACCACCGCATTGTTTGGTGCTTGGTTGTGTATGCCAGTTGACTGTGCAAACATTTATTAGCTATTGTTTACCCTGGACAAAGCATGGATTATGCACAGGATGCACTGAAGACAAGCACAAAGGAGACTTAATGGCATTGTTTGTTGATGGTTCAGCAATAATTAGATTAACAATTATCAGCTTTTTGAAGAGCTGACATCTTTCAAAAATAAACTAAAATCAGAGTGCAGCGATCGACTATAGACGCAATTAAAATGAACATTCATACATAGTAACTTTTAACATTTTTATTCATGTAAAAAAAGATGCAGTGATAAGACATTTTTTCTTCAAGAAAACAACCAAATATTGCCAAATTATGAAATCAAATCTTGTTTTTTTTGGCACTGAAACTTGTAGTACTTCAAGAAATTGGTGAAATTATTGCAATATTTTGGGAGTCTGCCAGGAATGTGTTATATTTGAATTCGTGCTATAACAAAGGTGTTAAAGCAGGGTTCACTGTAATCCATTTCAGTCAAACCTCCATTTATAGGGAACAACTCCAGGGCACTTATCAAAGATAGGATTTCTGAAAATTGGAAGGTTATTACATCCTGATCCCAATTAGTTATGACCATTCAGCTGTTGTCTATATATTTAGTGCTTTATAAATAGATTACAATAGCATGCATTATGTAAAAGTTGTTTGGAATCAGCGGAGACACTTCAGATGCATTTTTCAAATATAAGTTAGCAACATTTTTCTTGTGAAAAGTAATTACATACTTACAGAAATATCTGCTGACATCTGCTTTGGCATGACAATGTATTGATAAAGCTGCACAACCTTAAAAAAGCGGGTGACCTGGGGCAAGCGTAACATTGTCTAAACAGACGAAAAAAACATTGTTGACATTCTTAGGCTCTTAACCTTTCACAAGTCAAACTCATAAAGATATGTGATAGCTTCTTGAAAAGGAAAATTTCTCCACATCAAAATGATGCATAGAATATTAAAAAATGTCACTGTAAATGCAAATACCATTAACAAATCGAGGGCTAGGTGTGAAACTGCAATTTCTTGATGTAGTATCTAAATTTGGTAGACAAATTTAGTACACTGTTGCTAAAAATAGAAAAACCTAAATACAACTTATTGCATCCAGAGATAGAGGGGTTTCAGTATTTTATAAATGATACCAATCTGCAATCAAATATGGCTCCAATTACTGGAAATAGAAAAAATTTTTACAACGACTTATTCTCAGAAACCACCCAACAGAATCTGACCAAAATCATCCTGGTGTAAATGTCTTTCAAATTTATACAAAGTATGATGAGCCGTAGTACAATATAGCCACTGTTACTAAAAATAGGAAAAACTTTGAAACAGTTTTTTTAGAAACTACTAAGCAGAATTTGACCAAATTTGACAGAAAGCATTCTGGCACAAAGGGCTTTCAAATTTATACAAATGATGCTGATTTGCTATTAAATATGGCTGCAGTTACTAAAAATAGAAAATTCTTTGAAAATCCTATTTTTGAGTTGACTGGTTCATGCTATAAATGAAGCTATGTAGCAGTTTTGCCTTGGTAGAAGCTTGACATAGCAATCCCTTTGGCATGTGTGTGCATGTCTGTCTGCCCATCTATCAACACCCTAGATTAACCAGAATGTTAAAGTTTTTACGTAGCTAAATAAAAGGCAGAGACTTGACAAAAAGAGGGTTTCTTGCTCAGATTCAAGATAGAAAGTTTTTAATATTTCATTAAGGATGACGAGTGTCTTGTGTAACACACCAGTAGTTGACAAACTTATTTTACCGATGCAAAATTTGACCTCTGATTGCCTTTTCCATATTTTCCCATCACTTCATCCTTTTTAGATGGGAGGAAGAAGTCTTTTGTTTGGTTTGATGTTTAATGGCACAGCAACACATTTGAAAGTTATATTGTGGAAGTACAGTAAAGTGCCTTGTCCAATGCGCATAATGCGCCAGCAGATCTGGGTCTATGCAGATTATAAGGACTTATCAGTAGAACAAACAACATAGACCCTGATCTGCCGGCGCATTATGCGACAGCAGATCAGGGTCTATGTTGTTTGCATTTGGCCTGGTTTATACACTAGTATATTTGGTAGTGTTATTACACCTTGTAAGAAGCTAGTATCCTAGTTTTTTAGTATCGAATGACTATAGATTACCTCAGTACAATGGGAGGCCTAATATGGGGGACTTGTGAACGATGTAGAATTCTCACTTTTGGTGATAGACTTGCAGTCAAAATTGAAGTTTAGCCATTTCACAAAAAATGTGCATGCAAAATACCAAATGAAGCTTTTAACTGTTCTGAAAGGTACACAAATACACTTCCATTGCTATATATAGTTATGAGCTTATTGTAATTTTATAACAGTAACTAATCAACATTAGCAATTTAAGTCATGTTAATTAATAGGAGTTGTGGGAAATTGCACTTAAACTGTCTCTCTCTAACACTCTTTTTGAGGCAGTTACATCTGAACCCTTCAATTTTCAGATTTTTCTTGAATCTAATGCAGTTGCCATGGAAACACTTTCATAAAAGACCAAATTAGATCCATAAATTTATGATTTTTATTTGGTGAACATGTAGTATGTCTTGAGTGGGATGTATATTAACTATCTAAATGCACTTGTCAAGACAAGATTATATAATAGAAATTTGCTGGAAGACCTATTTTTACACTTAAAGGAAACTTGAAGGCAAAAATATTTTCGGAATTTTCAAAGGCTGGAAATAAATTTATGGATTTTTTCTGAGACTTTAAAATCTTGTTTGAACTTTGGTAAATTGTATGATGCAACACAAATTTTCATGAATACTTTCTTTGTACCTTTACTGTATGTATACTAGAGAAATTAATACATAGTGTTAGTCCTTTCTAAGTAACTGTTACTGTGATTTGCTTTGTAATATACACATTATTTTATGTTTCCAAGAGAACATGTATCCTTATCTTCTTTTAAGAAATGTATGTGCCTACTACTTATTACTGTACATACCGTATATACTCGTGTATAACCCAATACCAACTGCAAACTGCTTAGACCCAGGTCTGCCATCGCATAATGCACCGGCAGATCTGGGTTTATGCAGTTTGTAAGGACTAATCAGTAGAACAAACAACATAGACCCTGATATGCCTGTGCATTATGCGATGGCAGATCAGGGTGTATGTTGTTTGCATTTGGATGCAGATTATACACGAGTAAATCCGGTACTTGTGTCGGATCCAACTACAAACTGCATTGTCCCAGCTCAGCCATTGCATAAAGCACCAATAGATCTGGGTCTATGCAGTTTGTTAAGCCTAATCAGTAGAACACATATAATAGACCCTGAACTGCTGGCGCATTATGGGATGGCAAATCAGGGTCTATGTTTTTTGCAGTTGGACCTGACTGGTATGCAAGTATATACAGTAAGTGACAGGTTACTAATGACAAATTTTTTAAAAGTTTGAGATCATGACCTAAATTTTGTTCCTTTTTCATTACAGTTTAGTTTCATTCTTCTGACTAATCTTTATTTGACTAGCAGTTTTATTTAATTTCATAAATGGAAATTATTTATTTAAATGTAATTCAGATTTATATCCCTCTATTTCAAAATTATGTTCTACATTTTTTTTAATTATTATAAAATTTTGCAATAATGATTTGGGTTGGATTTTTATCAAATAGATGACGGTTTTTGTTGACATCAATTTGCATTGGATTAATGAGAGTACACTGTACCAGTTCATTGATCCTTTTGCTGCTGCACCCAAACAAGTTCAAGAGTAGGTAATACATTGTTGAACTGGCGGGGTGTGACATCATCACACTTCATGACAGACCTGTATATATCATGTAAAGAGAAACGAAAAGAATTAGCTTTTAAAGGGTAGCAAGTAATTTAGCTTTTCTATATATCTCTCCCCCCCCCCCCTTTGATTTCTCCAGAATTTGTACATAGATGGAAATTGCCCTTCTGGCTTTTTTGTAATGGGAGATTTTCAATTTTTAAAGGGGGGTGGGGGCAGTTTTTATATGGGAACAATATCTGTAAATAGACCCCTTATTAGTATATTTCAGCAAAAATGTGTGTGATAATGACTTTAAGAATAAAGAGATAAAGTTAGTTATCTTCATTATTGGTTGAGCAGCAGCAATCATGTGTTATGACAATGTCACTGCATCATATGCATTAGAATTGCATGTAATGCAGAGATATTACACTTGTTTATCTTCATTTTTGCCACAGTAGCAGTGATTTTGTGTTATGACAGTGGCACAAAATGGTATGCATTAAAACTGCATGTAACAACAGAGATATTACTAATGAAAACTGAAAACTACATGTCTGACATTGTACAACCTTACCAAGTGCAGTTGGTAAAATGTTTTAACTAGAATGAAAGTGTCTCATTGCTCAATTGCAAAAAGTCACTTAGTAAGCACTTGATTATGGTGGTTGATCTAGAAGTCAAGCGCTTAAATGATTAGATGGAGCTTTATTGATACTAATGAATATTGCAGTTTTATTAAGCGCATGGCGGAATGACTGCTCATGATTATAGTGCATTTTCTCATTTTTAAGGGGGATTCATATGTCCTAATAAAATCTCATCTAGTTTACAAAGCCTTTCACAGACAGAGTATATTTTAGAAAAAATGGATAAATTTGACCTTTGTCAAAAGGTGGGGATGAATGCCAGGAATCTTGATTCAGAAAGGCAAATTTACAACAACAAAAACTTTCAATTTTCACTTCTCCACACAAGTGTGGATGAAATAGACATTTGGAAACCACTGCCTTTAAACCAGTAAATGTGAATATGAACATCATTCAGCATAAGACTTGCTTGAAATTGCATAGAAAGAATAATGTATTTTCTCCTATACCCCTATTTTAGGTGAGACCTTTGAACACTTCAGCTCTAGAAGAGTTAAATAACAATTTCACTTTCTGTTACAGTTAAATGGCTTCTTCAGAGTGGACTAGTGATGCTGCTTCCTCATGGAATGGATGGTGCTGGTCCCGAACATTCATCATGCAGAATGGAGAGATTTCTACAAGTAATACATTATATAGTGAATCTTAAATGAGTGTTCATTTCATGTATAATTTTTGTAATAGGCTACAGAATTCTGATGTTTTACAAATCAGGGGGAGAAAAACATTGAAATTAGTCAAGAAGTATCATATGTATTGTATTAAAAAACATATGTATAAGATTCTTAGAATCTGTGACCTAAAGTACATTTATATCTTGTTACATCATGAAGTGATATTAAATCTGTACAGTAATGAAAATATAAAAAGTTTATGAAAGAGCATACCAGCCATGTTATATGATAAATTTCTTTAGGGAACAGTCAGATTTCTCATGAGCAAAATCCAGATTTTCAAGAAGAAAGCAATATTTCTTCAGATAGTGGGCTTATTTTTAATCAGTTTTTATCAATTAGGGATATAAATTTATGGGGGACGTGATGTAAGTTTGTACGAGCAAAGAGTCTAGATAATCGACATAAGGATGTTGGAGTTATACTGTGTTATTGTTATTATTATTATTATTATTATTATTGTAGATGACATTGTTGTCTCTTCTAACCATACCTTTTGTAATGACTGTCAGAAAATCTCTGAGAATGTGAGCAATGAGGACTTGTACATTTTTTTTCACTTGCATTACTCTGGAAAAAAGAACACCAGTTTGTAAACAAATTGATAATCTCTCTTTCTATGTATTGTAGTGCTGTGATAGCAAGGAAGATAGGGTTGATGGTGATGATATCAACATGCAAGTCCTCAATCCTACAACACCAGCTCAGTATTTTCATCTTTTACGCAGACAGGTAGGTAGACTCTTCTGTTTCCTTCATGTGACCAGATGAATTGATGCATTATCATATTAATCTGTGCATAATGTACACCCAGTTGCAAACATCATAGACCCAGATGTGTGGTCATATGATGCAGTGGAAAATCAGGGTCTTTGCTGTTCATTCTACTTGCAATTTCATATAAACAGTGTAGACCCAGATCTGCCAGTGCATTATGTGCCAGCAGATTTAGCTTAGAGGTCATAAAACTCCAAGTTTGAGTTTCCATCACCAGCCAATCAGAAACAAGTTTTCAAAAGTAATGTCATTTGTGATTGGTCAAAAGAAAATCTCAAGCTCCAGCTCAAGCTGAAGAGCTTTATGATTTCCAGCACTGGGTCTAAGCTATTTTCCATTTGTGTGTGCAATATAGGCAGATGAATAGGTTTTGTATTAGTGTTGATAAAAAATTAAATCTGACTCTTCCACATCGCCATGTTATATCACTTTCATGACACCTTCAGAAATAATAAATATAGATATAGTAAATCATGTTACTTTGGTGCCATAACATTTTTCTGAATTCCATAAATATGATTTCTCCTCAGCATAAAATTTTCATGATTTATTCAGTGAGAAGGCACATAATGTGTAATTATGCTGCTATATATCACAGGTGTAATGTTTATGCAAATTTAGTATTGACACTAAATTTATGAAAATTATATGCTCACAACAAATTGTGTGGTTTGTAGTGTTTTGTTATATATTAGAATTTTCCACTTTAAAGTATTAATACTTTGTGGTTCAAACTGTAGAACTGGCTAAACTTGTACTGTTTTGAGACATAATTACAAAATTCTTTAAAAGTTTTGCTAACTCCAAAATTTTGTTGTTGAAGTCTTCAAATATACAATCTGCACCCTTTATAACACCAGGCATCAAACTGCCACCCTTGCTAATTGCTAACAAATTGCCCAGAATAGTTTTCCCTACTATATAATCTCCACATCATACTGCCACCCTTGCTTATTGCTAACAAATTGCCCAGAATAGTTTTCCCTACTATATAATCTCCACATCATACTACCATCCTTGCTAATTGCTAACAAATTGCCCAGAATGGTTTTCCCTAAATAATCTCCCCATCATACTGCCACCCTTGCTAATTGCTAACAAATTGCCCAGAATGGTTTTCCCTAAATAATCTCCCCATCATACTGCCACCCGTGCTAATTACTAACAAATTGCCCAGAATGGTTTTCCCTAAATAATCTCCCCATCATACTGCCACCCTTGCTAATTGCTAACAAATTGCCCAGAATGGTTTTCCCTAAATAATCTCCCCATCATACTGCTACCCTGGCTAATTGCTGACAAATTGCCCAGAATTGTTTTCCCTAAATAATCTCCCCATCATACTGCCACCCTTGCTAATTGCTAACAAATTGCCCAGAATGGTTTTCCCTAAATAATCTCCCCATCATACTGCCACCCTTGCTAATTGCTAACAAATTGCCCAGAATGGTTTTCCCTAAATAATCTCCCCATCATACTGCAACCCTTGCTAATTGCTAACAAATTGCCCAGAATGGTTTTCCCTACTAGATAATCTCCCCATCATACTGCTACTCTGGCTAATTGCTAACTAATTGCCCAGAATGGTTTTCCCTAAATAATCTCCACATCATACTGCTACCCTGGCTAATTGCTAACAAATTTCCCAGAATGGTTTTCACTACTATATAATCTCCACATCATACTGCCACCCTTGCCTACTGCCATCCACCATGCCAATATTGTGGGAAAATTCCATTTTCTACACTGATTGCTTTCATAATAATGCCAGTTGATTTTGCCAGGCAATAAGATTTACATTTTGTCTTTTGGTATTATATACAAGTTTGTCAAATAGTAATTGCATTAAGTGTATTCTCAACATTTTCAACTTCCACCATAAGTATGAAAAGAGATTTGACATGTGAAATCTTGAAATCACCACAGATTCCCTGAGCAATTAAAAATACCATGACAAGAGAACTTGTGTTAAAGAAATTTGTGCACATTTAATTAATATTACAAATGATTCACATATTTTATTCGAGATGTAGAATTCAGCATTACAATAAAGAAAAATGTTTCACTGAAGACAAAATTTAGAGTAATGCAAAAATTCTGAGATTTTTTACAATTGACTCAGTGACATGAGCTTCTAAGATGGGTATAAATTGATGCTTCTTTATCTCACTGAATGACAGAATATAAGTTTTCCATTTTTTCAATTATCAATAATTGAATTTAATTAATTTTTAGCTTATTAAATCATTTTCTTTTATATTCTTTGCATTTAGTATCTAACCATCTTTCTATTTTTTTTTTAATATGACCATCCCAATAATAATGCCAATTTTTCAGTGGACAAATTTTGATATTATAATGAGTATAGACTGTACATATGAAGCCTACTGTATATCATTTTAGTGTATTTTAATATAGAAACATAATTCTGGACATTTAGCATATAGCCTGTAATTGACTAAAACAGACAAGCCCTGAAATGCTATTATGTATTATTATTTGAAATATAGGATAACTGTTTTATACACTTTCATCTTTTGTTTCTTCTGTAATATTCAGCAATATATTTACACATTAACTAACATTACCAATTTGCATGATTCATGTTACCAAACTTGTGTCAAGCCTATTACTTGCATCATAGATGGTGAGAAACTTCAGAAAACCACTGATTGTGGTGGCCCCAAAGGTCCTCTTAAGACTCCCAGCAGCTGTGTCAGCCCTCATAGAGATGGCCCCTGGGACCTATTTTCACCCCGTTCTAGGTGACCGTTTGGCTCACAATGAAAAAGTCAATCGAGTCATATTCAGCACAGGCAAACACTACTATGCTCTGCAAAAAGAAAGGGAAAACCTGAAAACAGACAATGTGGCCTTTATAAGGCTGGAGGTGAGGATTAAATTAAGATCTTTATTCACAAATGCAATATGCAAATAACAATCATGTATTTTAGAATCTTAGTATGGTTTTACTGTAGCAGATCAAGTTTCAAAGATGCCATTAAAATATATTTGTCTATGAACCAGCATTAGCATCCAAAATATCTTCAAACACAACATTCTTATTCATATTGTAACAAACCTGAAGAAATTTCTTCTGACATTTTTGGAAAAAGAAAACTTGTATGGTTCTTCATCTCTAGAACGATTTTACTGTTGGAAACATTGATATTTATTTAATCAGTTAACATGTTACATTTCACAGATTTGTTAAAATCAGAACTAAATTGAGAGACAGGTATTTGTCAGGAATTTGAAAAAGTAGGGATTTTTTTGTATTCCCATCTGCTATCAAGGTCTACAAATGAGACTGGAAATCTGTTTATTTTTCTTCTTTTTTTTAAATCTGCAAACTTTATTTACATCTTGCATCTAATTAGCCCTTGAGAAATATTCTTGAATGCTAATATCTTGTAATATTTAATTTGAGTGAGAATTTTTCACGAGACAGTTTTTCAGATGTCATGTTAAAAAATCAACTTATTCTTTTTTTCTCTAACGCTGTGAAGTTGACTGATTAATAGATTAATATGGGTTGTTGTCAGTGTGTCAGGGTAGCAAGGGGAGGTAAATCTCACAGTGTAGACAGTCTGTAAGTGTAAACATTCATACAAAAATTCATATTTGGTGTCTTGTACATATTTCAAGAACAGTATGCAAATTTTCTGCTGCACTGAAGTATAATTTAAATATTGAGAATGTAGAAGAGACTACACATGTAACTAAATGTGTATTGTCAGAATGGTTATATATCTTAAAATTATAAATTTGAATGATTTGGGGTGTTTTTTGAAAAAAGTAAGTTAATGGCTTGTCTTTAACTAATATTTTGATGTTTGAGTTATTTGTTTGCACTCTTGGTCATCTCCAAACTTCAACATTCCTTTGTACAGCAGTACTTTGTTGTAAGAATATACTGTACAAATGTAAATTTGACAGGCAACTTAAATCATCTTGAAAATTGGTTGGATTATTTTGCATTGGATCAAGGTACAACTTCAGTTAGGCTTGTGAGCTTGTGCAGTCTTAGGAATATCTTCAGTTAAGAAAACTAGGTATGAATTACAAATGTATAAATGTACATGAGAGGGAGTGTAGATGAGCCAGAAATGTGCATGAGAGGGAGTGTAGATGAGGCTGAAATGTGCATGAGAGGGAGTGTAGATGAGCCTGAAATGTACATGAGAGGGAATGTAGATGAGCCTGAAATGTACATGAGAGGGAGTGTAGATGAGTCTGAAATGTACATGAGAGGGAGTGTAGATGTGGCTGAAATGTGCATTAGAGGGAGTGTAGATGAGCCTGAAATGTGCAGTGGCTAGTATTTACTGTGCACCACGGACTTGGTTTGGTCCTTAATTGCAGTACTTGCAAGGGTAAGTGATTGCCCATACAATTTTAGTGATTTGTGCTGAGTTTGGTTTCTTTCATTAGAAAAGACCATTACTGACATAACTTACAAGTGTTTGGTGTATTGAAAACATTTGAATTTCTGCAACAAACATAAAAGGAATAAGGTTTGAAGTAAATAAATTTATTTCCATCAGCTATGCTTTGATACATACATCTTTTCATTTTAGTAGGAACACATCCTTCTATTTAATGATGGATTATTATTATATCTTTTCAGAGTCTGTGTCCTTTTCCAACAGCTGAGTTACAAGCAGAAATAAAGAAATTTCCCAATGCTACAGGTTTGTTTTGTGCTTATTTTGGAACTGGATATTTCAGATTATTTGTCGTATACTGTGAACTCACTATGCTTTGTTGTACGGTGCCAGTTTCTGTGGATTTCATGGTTCCTGTAAATAATGAGTTTCTTGTGGCAACAATAGGAGACTTCCTAAATCTTTGAATTAACATATCAATGAAAATGTGATTTTTTCCACAAACATGAAATGAATATGCACAAAAATAAATAAATTAATATGCACACAAATAAATAAATTCACAGTATTATGTTGATAATATGAAAGAGACAGAGAATTTCTTTTTAAGTACTTTTTTGTGGAACATGCTTTTTTACAAACTTATTTCAGATTTTTCAACATGCTCAATAATAACATGCATCTCTATAGATCTTAAGCAGATTATAAGTTATTTTTAGCTCACCTAAAGGAGCTTAGGTTATGGCCCAGCATCCATTCATGCAAAAAGTCCAGCCATCAACATAAGCTTCTTACCCCTCTGGAAGCCATATTTCTGATCTGATTTTGGTCAAACTTGCAATATGGGTTTATATCATCAAAATACTAGAAGGATTTTATAATGAGCTAGTACTAATGAGATAATCTTGCCTCTGATTGGCTGACCTTGTTACCACTCTGGAGGCCAGATTTTGATCAAACTTGAATACATGGTTATATCATCAAGATCTTATACAAGTTCAGTAATGAGTGAGATGCATATGTGTTAATGACTTGATCTTGCATCTTTTTTGCTGAGCTTGTTACAACTTAGGGAGCCATATTTCAGATCCAATTTTGATCAAAACTTGAAATATTGGCTTATATCATCAAGATATTGGATGAGTTTTATAAAGAATGAGATCGATGCCTGTTCATGATACGATCTTGCATCTTATTGGCTGAGCTTGTTAAGACTTTGGAAGTTATTTTTCTGATCTGATTTTGATCAGACTGGGAATATACATATCTATCATCAGGATCTTGGAGTGTTGCAGTAGTGAGAAAGATTGATGCATATTAATGAGTTGATCTTGCATCTAATTGACTGGGCTTATTACCATGCTTTTAGTCATATTTTTGATCTGTTTTGTGAATTATCGTCAACATCTTGGATGACTTTGATTGTGGGCAAGAAACTGTGCATATTAATTATGTGTTCATTTTTAGAAAGAATTGTTTCAGGATATAGTAAAATAGGTCAAATCAACATGGTATACATTTTTGGGAGATAGTTTACATAGCATATGTTCTTACGCTAAGACATAAGCCTGCTTAGTGAAACAGTCAACTGATAAATGAAGTAAGCCAGGTTATTGATATGAGGCCCACTTGGGCCTTTTGTTTTGCTTTACTGTTTCAGTCAAGAAATCTCAAAGAGAAAGAACACAACAATTTTATTTTATAAATAGTGTCTGAGATGAATCAGGACACAGATATTTTTGACTCCACTCATCCAGTGTCTTCCATCATCATAATATTGGTGTCTGTATACTCTCCATTATCATTTTAAATTCTTGATTTCACTTGGATAATCAATCATTCTGGAGAAGAAGAAATAAAATCATTATCCAGTCAGTATAGGTGATCAGTTTTACCCATGCTTTGATTCTGACTCATTGAACTTTATTTTCTGGCTCATTGAACTTTATTTTCATTCCCTGCCACTATGTTGAAAATGCATTATAAATGCATTATAGTGTTACCCTTGTTCATCCATCTGTACTTCCTTCCATCCATCCATCTGCCACACATTGTGTGATGGGGCATTTAGTGGTCTGTGAACACATTTCTAGCTTAAAATAGAAAAAGTAAAATAGAAAGTTTCAGATACAAAATCTACAGCTTCCATTTCATACCAATGATGAGCTTTATTGTTTTTATGTCGTCTAGAAACGGGGATTTTTAAACAATATACAATATTGTCTTAATTTTTCATAATTATGAAATTTGTTCATGTGACTTAATAAATTATATGTTATAATAATAATGTAAATTTAAATTAATTTCATTGTGTGAAAATGTATAGACTAGATACTGCTACTTTGGATGGATCAGACAGAGTACCAATTCTCGCACACCTTCATGATGTTGTACTCAATTAGTTAGTACTTGAACTTCTGAATGCATCATAGTTACTAAATATGTAATCAGTTTATATTTCATTCTTTTTGTATCTGTGTGAAAATTGTTTGAATTGAACTTCATAAATATTAAGAATAGATCTGTACAAAAAATTATAGCACCTTAATTAATATGAAGTTATCAGTTATACCACAAATGAGACATTAGAGGGTGCAAAAAATTAAAGACATAATGGTAGTCATGTTTTTAAAACTGATCCCAGTGAAACAATTGGATTGATACAGCTGTCAGATAAACAAGTCTGCAATACAATTTTGTGACATTGTGTTATATTAAGTGTAACCTCTCAAAAGTAACCACTGATATCATAGACACATTTGTGCAGGTTAAGGAAGGTGGTTGTTTAGGAGAGGATAAAAATGTAGGTGAAATGAAGAGAGGGAACATCAGAGTATGGTTGTATATGAGATATTAGAGGTTGTTGTTTAAGTCAGTCTCCTTTTGTAAAATCAGCACTTACTGCACAACTTGATGTGACATGAGGATTACATTATGTCATCAATATGATGTCACTTCCTTTTTAGCTGTATTGTAGCACTATGTACTCTGTCACTTACTAAATAATAAAAAGGAACAGCTGATCATATCAACATGGGGTTTCCTCTGAAAGACTTCTTATGATGCCTAGTTGGGCCTCAATGAAAATGGTGCCAATCTGACATCCAGTATGGCTGCCATTGCAGCCATCTTGAAATATTTATCACTTCTCCTCAGGAACAGAAAGTCATATTGACATGGGGTTTTCACCAGAAGACTTTGTTTGATGTCTGGTTGGTCCTAAATGAAAAAATGGTCATGCACTAATGTCCAGTATGGCTGCCACAGTAGTCGTCTTGAAAATCTTGTTATCGCTACTCCTGAATGGCTGGTCATATGAACATGGGGATTTTCGCTGAAAGACTTCTTATGATGTCTAGTTGGTCCTAAATGAAAATGGTGCTAATCTGACATCCAATATGGCTGCCATGGCAGCCATCTTGAAAATCTTGTTATCGCTTCTCCTCATGAATGGAAGGAAAATCATAACGACATGGGGTTTTCACCAAAAGACTTCTTATGATGTTTAGTTGGCCCTAAATTAAAATGTTTCTCCACCACAACGGCCATGTGAAAATCTTGTTATTGCTACTCCTCCTGAATGGATGGTTGTATCAACATAGGTTTATAAGTAAAAGAAATTTTACGATGTCCAGTTGGTTCTAAATGTATATGATGCTGATTTGACATCCAATATGGCCACTATGGCCATCATGAAAGTATTGGGATTGCTATTCCTCCTGAATGGAAAGTCATGTTGGCATGGGGTTTTCACCGAAAGATTTCTTATTGTGTTTAGATGGTCTGAAATCAAAATTGTGCAAATCTGATATCCAATATATGCCACCACAGCAGCCATCTTGAAAATCTTATTGCTACACCTTCTAGATGAAAGTCATATCAACATTGGGTTTTCACCAGAAGACTTTTTATGATGTCATAGTTAGTACTAAATGAAAATGGTGCTGATCTGACGTTCATTATGGCCACCATGGCAGCCAGCTTGAAAATCTTGTTATTGCTACTCCTAAATGGAAAATCATATCAACATAGAGTTTTCACCAGAAGTCTAATTATGATATCTAGTTGGTCCTTAATGAAAATGGTGCTGATCTGACCTAAGACACAGCTGCCGTAATGAACATGTTGAAAATCTTTTCAGTAATTCTCCAGAACAGATGGTAATATCAGCATGGATTTTGCACCAAAAGTCTTCCAATGGTGTCTAGGTTGTCCTAAATGAAAACGGTGCTGATCTTACATCCAATATGACTGCCACAGTGGTTAATTTGAAAATTTTATTGATCAAGAATATTGGAGATTTTTTCAACACTCAGCAGTTAAAAAGAAAAAATGGCCTATCTTTAATTCCTGGAGATTCTTTTCGGACAGTAGAGTGTCAGTCCCTTCAAGTACAGTGGTCCCCCTCTTATAAGGCCAACTTTTCTACACTGAAAACCTGGCTTTATAAAAGGGATGGCCTCTCCTAAGGAGGACTAAATGATAAAAATATACCTTCTTGGTGTTGGGCAAGGGTGCCTCAATTAGGGGGTGGTTTCTTTTCCTTGTGAATGGGCCTCTCAAGGTGGGACCACTGTAGTTTGTTTGGGATTAAAAGGTAGACTAGTTACAATATTTTAGTACCAAAAATATTTTCAAAGCTGATTTTTAAAAGTGAAATAATGTTTGTATTATTGATGAGAACTGGTAGGATTATTCTTTTTATAATGTAGAAACTATCTGCAGCAGAGGCATCTTGATTTGGACTTATCCATCCATCTCTCCATCTATCCATGGAAACTGCTTGACCTAAGCAAATAAGATTTGATGTGCATGTTTTAATGCATATGTGGAGGACCTCTTTAGCTTTTTGTGCTATTTAAATGATGTTTGTGAGCTTTATCAGGTTTTTGGACTTTTTGGACAGTACAGTATATTTAGTATAGGTACAACTAGAGAAATCCACACAGCTGTACAGTAAATTTGGTATAGGTAATACTAGAGGAATCCACATGGCTGTACAGTATATTTAGTATAGGTAAGACTAGAGGAATCCACACAGCTGTACAGTAAATTTGGTATAGGTGAGACTAGAGGAATCTACATGGCTGTACAGTATATTTAGTATAGGTAAGACTAGAGGAATCCACACAGCTGTACAGTAAATTTGTTATAGGTAAGACTAGAGGAATCTACATGGCTGTACAGTATATTTAGTATAGGTACGATTAGAAGAATTCACACAGCTGTACAGTAAATTTAGTATAGGTAATACTAGAGGAATCTTCATGGCTGTACAGTATATTTAGTATAGGTACAACTAGAGAAATCCACACAGCTGTAGAGTAAATTTGGTATAGGTAATACTAGAGGAATCTTCATGGCTGTACAGTATATTTAGTATAGGTACAACTAGAGAAATCCACACAGCTGTACAGTAAATTTAGTATAGGTAATACTAGAGGAATCTTCATGGCTGTACAGTATATTTAGTATAGGTACAACTAGAGAAATCCACACAGCTGTAGAGTAAATTTGGTATAGGTAATACTAGAGGAATCTTCATGGCTGTACAGTATATTTAGTATAGGTACAACTAGAGAAATCCACACAGCTGTAGAGTAAATTTGGTATAGGTAATACTAGAGGAATCTTCATGGCTGTACAGTATATTTAGTATAGGTACAACTAGAGAAATCCACACAGCTGTAGAGTAAATTTGGTATAGGTAATACTAGAGGAATCTTCATGGCTGTACAGTATATTTAGTATAGGTACAACTAGAGAAATCCACACAGCTGTAGAGTAAATTTGGTATAGGTAATACTAGAGGAATCTTCATGGCTGTACAGTATATTTAGTATAGGTACAACTAGAGAAATCCACACAGCTGTAGAGTAAATTTGGTATAGGTAATACTAGAGGAATCTTCATGGCTGTACAGTATATTTAGTATAGGTACAACTAGAGAAATCCACACAGCTGTAGAGTAAATTTGGTATAGGTAATACTAGAGGAATCTACATGGCTGTACAGTATATTTAGTATAGGTACAACTAGAGAAATCCACACAGCTGTAGAGTAAATTTGGTATAGGTAATACTAGAGGAATCCACACAGCTGTAGAGTAAATTTGGTATAGGTAATACTAGACTTTTTTGGGGATTAAGTATTTCACAACACAAATATAGTTAATAATGATTACTCGTGACTCATTGCAGAATTTATTTGGAGTCAAGAGGAGCACAGGAATATGGGAGCTTGGTCATTTGTAGCACCAAGATTTGAAAATCTGGTTGGCCATAAGGTTTGTAGTTTTCATTGTTGTATATTTGTCAACCACATGCCTGGTAGATTGTGGGCTGATTTTAATCATTATTTCAAAGGAAGGTTATTCTTGTTTTCATAACAGGGAGTTCTCAGATTTCACCCTGAAATTGATTAAATAGCAAGTAAATTTTGGGGTTGGCACCAAGACAAAGAAATCCCAGTTGGGGGTTGGCACCAAGACAAAGAAATCCCAGTTGGGGGTTGGCACCAAGACAAAGATATCCCAGTTGAGGGTTGGCACCAAGACAAAGAAATCCCAGTTGAATGTTGGCACCAAGACAAAGAAATTCCAGTTGTAATCTGTGAGGCTAAACAAAATGTAATACATCATGTCACTATTTCACAGAGCAAGACATGATGTCACAATAATATGAATGTTACTAACAGTATATCTTGAACTTTAGTTTTGAAAATTTGACATTTGACCAATCAAAATGCACATTACATTTGCAGATGTATTATAATTTGAGTTGCCTGCTCAAAATATTGTGAGAATATGGCTTTAGATCATGGAACTTCCCATACAAAATGTAATCTTAGGTCTCCATCTTCTTTACAGTCTTATAGCATCCTTTACCAATATTCCGTATACAGTAAAATCTTAAAAAGTTCAAATAGTTAAAAAGTATTTTTTATTTTGTTGTTAAAATTTGGGGTGGTGGGCTGCTTTTTTAAAGTCATTTTTGGTGTTCCAATTTTTTTATTTATGTTAATGACTGCATTAGGATAGCCAAAATGCTAGAAAATCCAAGCATATAAAAAGGGAGATCTATGATTCTATCTGCCCCAGGTAATGATTAAAGATATAACCAACCAACCAAAGCATCAACCAACCAATATTGAAAGCCCTTAGGACAAAATTTAAAGTTTGGTTTTGAGAGGTTTTACTAAGTTAATTTTATTAAACAAAGGGAGATTTCAGACCAGAAGACTCTTTCAGTTTCAAGGGGATTTCAGTTTATTGAGCTTTTGGTCTTGAGAGCTTTTTCTGCAAATATTATTTAATAAATTGTTCTTAAATTATGTGAGTAATGAGTTACCAGTACTTTCAGTTTGTGACTTTTCTTTTATCTATCGGCTTACTGCTAAATACTCATTTTCTCAAGCATACTTATTTAAGTAAGTGTAGCATAAGTCAAGCAATGGGCAATGGATTATCCGAGCTTTATTTCAAATCTTTATAAGAACCATTTGAAACTTAAGTGTTAAGAGTATTATAAACACCACTCAATGGTGTTGAATTTCAGCATTCAAACTGCTTGGATAGAAAGAACTACATTTTCCAGTCAGATTAAATAGTGGTTAAGATTTATAAAGCAAACCTACATTATGCCATCTGGTACTTAAAATCACATTGATCAAATCGCATTGATATTGATATTTCAGTACTTTAATGTTAAGATAATATCAAATATTGAATTGGTGATTTGTAAATTCAAGAAATTAAATTATCATTCTCCTTCAACATGTTTGATTTGTTCACAACCAGATCATAACTTTGGTGCAATAGTAACCAACTTTCATAGGCTCTAAATGAAGATTAGACACCAGTATGGGGGCTTACACAATTTGAAGTGCTGTTTCAACTGAAAAAATAATGTTTAAAAATAAATATCCATCTGTCTTATTAATACATAAAACCGTTGCATTGTAGAGTATGCGGTACACCCTATTCTTGTAAGCTTTAATTCTTTCCTGATGTTGGTGGAGCCACATTTGTTGATATATAACATTGAACTGAATATATATTATATATAACATAGAACTGAATATATATATATATAACATAGAACTGAATATATATATATATATAACATAGAACTGAATATATATATATATATATATATATAACATAGAACTGAATATATATATATATAACATAGAACTGAATATATATATATATATATATATATATATATATATATATATATATATATATATATATATATATATATATAACATAGAACTGAATATATATATATATATATATAGCATAGAACTGAATATATATATATATATAACATAGAACTGAATATATATATATATATATAACATAGAACTGAATATATATATATATATATATATATATAACATAGAACTGAATATATATATATATAACATAGAACTGAATATATATATATATATATATATAAAAAAATAGAACTGAATAAATATATATATATATAACAGAACTGAATATATATATATAACATAGAACTGAATATATATATATATATATATAACATAGAACTGAATATATATATATAACATTGAACTGAATATATATATATATATATATATATATATATATATATATATATATATATATAACATAGAACTGAATATATATATATATATATAACATAGAACTGAATATATATATATATATAACATGGAACTGAATATATATGATATATAACATAGAACTGAATATATATGATATAAATGTTTTTTAACCAGGTAAAATCAAAATCACAAGTATTGGAACAAATGTAAAAAAAAATTAAATTCCAATTTTGGGAAATAACAAAAAGTTATAATTTTTGGAGGAAAAATAACATTATTTTTCTCTGTATTTTTCTATGTTTGAAGTATTAAAGGATTCCAATTTTTAAAGGTATTGCCATGTGTGTGCAGCTTCATATAAAGGAGAAGAAAGCCTCTGACATTTTTGTTTTTTGCTTCTTTGTGGTTTCTTACTGGTGATTCATCAAATTTCTGTTTCAGCTGAAGTATGTTGGACGAGATCACTTGGGAATGCCAGCTGTAGGTATTGGGGAAATTCACAAGATAGAAGCAGAAAAGCTTATGAAGGAAACATTCAGTTAACTTACAGACAGAGATGTTAGTCCCCAATATACAGTATTTTAATACTCCATTTACATGTTTATAACATGCAAACACACACATACAAACATAGACACATCCATAATTAACTGCATAATGTAAAAATAGCTGATGGACCGGGTTGATGCTGTTTGTATGTTTGTATGAAATCTGAATTAGAACCAGCAGCATAAACCCAGGATTACCAGGGCATTATATGATGGCATATCTCAGCTTATGCTTTTCCCATTAGGTGTGTGCCTCATATACAGTCTTATACAGACTTTTTGTGATTTTTAGCTCTACTTCTCATAGACCAGAAGAACTTAGGGTATGGTCTGTTGTCCAGCATCTAGTGTCCCTCTATCCATTGGCAGAAGTTTGTTATTGCAACTCTAACTAAATTACTTAGAGAATTGCCATAAAACTTTACACACACATTCATCCCATAGTCTAGTTGGTCCTGAATGAAAATGGTGCTGCTCAGACATCCAATATGGCTGCCACAATGGCCATCTTGAAAATCTTGCTATTGCTACTCAGCCAGAATGGAAAGTCGTATCAGCATGGGGTTTTCACCACTTTTTACGTCTAGTTGGCCCTAAATGAAATGGTGCCGATCTGACATCCAATACGACCACCATGGCAGCCATTTTGAAAATCTTGTTATTGCTACTCCTGCTGAAGAGAAAGTCATAGCAGCATGGGATTTCCACCAGAAGACTTCTAATAATGACTAGTTGGTCCTAAATAAAAATGGTGCCAATATGACATCCAGTATGACCACCATCACAGCCATCTTTAAAATCTTGTTATCATTATTTCTTCACAGCGTAAAGTCATATCAGCATGTGGTTTCCACTAGAATGCTCCTTATGATACCTAGTTGGTTCAAAATTAAAAATTGTGCCAATCGAACCTCCAACATGAAAACCTTGTTATTGCTATTCCTCCTAGATGGATGGTCATATTGACATGAGGGTTTTCATCAAAGGTCTGATTATGGTGATGGTAACAAATGAAAATGTTACTGCTCTGACATCCAATATGGCTACCAAGGCAGCCGTCTTGTAAATCTAAAAAAAATACCATGCATGGTTTCAACATTCAGCAGATAAAAAGAAGAAATGGTCCTATCTTGAATTCCTGGAAATTCTTTTCTGCCAGTACAGCTTCAGTCCCTTCCAGGGACTCTTGTTCTTCATGCTATATGCTGAGAGGTTAAACTATATCATGTGTAAATTAATGCTCCCAGTGTTGCATGTAGCAGAGGTTAAAGGTCAAGGTCCTTGTTGTTGAAAATTTAACAATAGCTTTTGCTCAAAAGGTTTAATTCTTGCTCGACCATGTACCTTCACCAAAATTCGTGGGTGACTCACACTTTAGGTAATAAAGAAGTATTTTTGTTTTGGAGGTCAAAAAGTCAAGGTCATTGTGACTCCAAGTAGAATGGAATTCTGTAGAAAAACTTTTATTCTAGAGAGTTCCTTGACCAAACTTTGTACATGTCCTGCACTTAGGACAATAAAGAAGCCTATAGATTTTTAAGTCAGAGGTCACAGACATAGTAAGTTTAATAAGAAAATAATGCTTTTTGCACAATAAGTTTAGTTCAAGACTGCATACCTTGACCAAAGGTTGAGGTCATTTAGACCTATTGGTCAGTATTCTCTAGAGTCAACCATGCCCTACTAGTGCCTACACATAGGGCTGTTAAACATGGCATGGGCATTTCATGTGCTGTTTATAGTACTCTTGTTTAATCTTCATATGAAACCTTTCTTTCTTCGATATAGTTTTTCTTTCCGCAGGTACAGGGTTTACATTATTTTCAAAATGTATTTTATTCTTGATGTATATTACTTTAACAAACCTATTGTAATGAAATATCAAATGAACACGAATATAATATTTATTCGATATGTATCCAAATGATACATACAGTAAAGATTGTTTATAATGTTCTTGGATAAAACATTTTCTCTGTTAGAATGTTTTTAATTTTCCCAGCCAAATTCCTAATTACTATATATTCCAAAGGCTTTGTTATAACATTCCTTTGTTTTAATTGGTTATAGCATCTCATTTGTGTGGTCCATCAGAGAAAATTAGGTTAATTATAATGTTTTTATCACCTGATGCACCAAAGCCAAGTAAACAATGGCTGTCATTTAAAAAACAAAAGAGTGATAAACACACACCATTCATAATCATTAATTTAGAATCACTGATTGCTGGTTGAATGCAAGTAAAGCATGAAAAGAAATGTGCATGGCATGATGTTTCCACAGATTGTGTTGCAGACTGTTTTGTTAAGGCAGGGTTTAATGAGCAAACAGATGTCATTACCAGTAATAGTGATGATGATTATGATGTTCCCCTTGCTATGGTGCGTGATGCATTATGCCTACTTGTATCTGGTAATGATGGTGTTGATTTCTCAGATTATGTTAATTCTGATAGTGACATTGTCACATCTACAATATCAACAACTGAATATATTGTTTGTGAAATTAGTGATTGCCAGGAAACAACTGATGTTTCTGCTACTGGAAGTGAAGAGAATGACTATGACTCAGTACCAGAGGTTGTACCCATAGCCAGCAAGGTTCTAGATAGCATTGCGGGCATCAGCCTGTACCTGCAAGCTTAGAGTGACACACCTGATATTCTTTATGATCATTTGCATGCCATTGAGATTAATAAATAAACAGGTGACTATTGACAATTTCCTTCCATCCAAATAAATAAAGGACAGATTGACTTGTCGTTAAATTATTGAACAGAGACATTATCACATGAAATTGCTTTTCATTATTCACTGGCTGGTACATGTATGTTGACACATTCAGCAGATGGTAAAGCTTACTGGTTTATAATTTTTTTTATTATAAGATGTATTTATACAAATGTATTTTGTTTGAAAATTTAATTACCATTACGTATGAGTTAAAATAATTTTTTCTGACAGTAATCGTACCAGTATAAATTGTTTACTATACACATGTCCAATGTCATCAAAATGGACATGTACATAAACATTTTGAAAAATAAATGATGAATTTGGATAAAACGTTTCTTGGTTATAACATGATACAAATCCCAGTCCCGTGTGAAACATTATAAACAATCTTTACTGTATAAGTTTGCATTGGAGTAGATTTGGATACATATTTTTATCGATCTTGCTACTGTATATACTTGCATATAAGCCAGGTCCAAATGCAAACAACATAGACCCTGATCTGCTATCGCATAATGCGCCGGCAGATCAGGGTCTGTGTTGTTTGTTCTGCTGATTAGTCCTTACAAATTGCATAGACCCAGATCTGCTGGCGCATTATGGGCCGGCAGATCTGGGTCTATGCAGTTTCCAGTTGGTATTGGCTTATATGCGAGTATAATCAGTAAATATAATTGGGTTCATTGTTGACACATTGACTTAATTTTGCATAATGAGGCCATCAAAACATCAAAAGTATTGAGAATACTGATGTCCTGGAGGGTTCAAGTGACACTAATTTTAATATAAGAACGAAGAACAGAATTCCAGAGATATTGCTGTGCACAGTCGTTTTTACTATTGTAAAAATACTGCTGTTAAACAATTTAAATAATATATTTCCGAAGTGTCTTCTTCATATGTTATTAGAGAATTTTTATTAATATTTGAAATGTTATTGGGGGAATTATTGCCGTGATTTCGATTTAAATGCAGGTTCTACTATTGTTTCAGTATTATAATTGGGAGATAACTACAATCAGGTCTGATTATTTTACCAAAATCTGAGTGGCTTCCCTTGACATAAAATTGACCTGAAAGGCAAGTAGAGCTATACTTTGTTACTAATTCTGTAAGCTTGTTACTATTATTAGTGGTCCAGTCTGTATTTGGTTAAAGAGAATGGGCACTGTGCCATTCATCTTTCAATCCCTCCAAAGCCAGAAATGAAAAATGGAGATACTGTGTTTGGTAAATTAAGCATTCAGAAATATTAGGACTGGGTTTTGCTGTACAGTTTACACCAATATGCAGAATCATTACAATTGGTTTTGGCAAACATTTCAACATAGTAAATCATGCATATATATTATTACTATATAATCAATTACCCAAGTTGAACATTTAATTACAAAATTGGAAAAACTTTGGTTTCTTCTCTGTATTATTGAAAGAGGGAATTTTGTTGTATGAGATAAAAGCTCTTAAATATTGCAAATGCTCAGTTAGGGACCATATACATCCATCCATCTGATCGAATCTATTCAGTAGAACTTTAGTTCTGTACATGAGAGCCGCAGTGGCTCAGTGGTTAGTGTGCTGGACTTACGACCAAAAGGGTACGGGTTAGAATCCTACCATCGGATCAGCCTGGGTTACCTACCGTGGTGTGTCCTTAGGCAAGACACTTTACTCCAATTGCCTTAGCACTAACTAACTTTTGTTGCTGTGCCATAAAGCACCAAACCAAAAAAGAACCAATCAGTTCTCTACACACTTTTTATGTGCATTTTTTATTTATCTCATTCAGATCTCATATAACCCAAACTTCTCCAAATACTCAACAGTAACTCTCATGATACCCCCCTGCCCCCCCCCCCCCCCCCCGTTTTGCTGAAAGAGATTTTATTTGTAGTATTGTACAGTCAAGCCTGTTTTCAAGGTAACCTCTATTAAACAATCACCTGCCTTAATTACCATTTTTTTGAGGCACCTTGCATTAAATTATGGTAGATATTAACATTAGTAAGCAGCCACCTGTCTTTATTGGTCATTTTTCCCCCGACGTGAATACTTACAACAGGTTTGATTGTATATATTTAACACTAAATTTCTCAGGCTGTACAGCAAGTATATGCAAACATGTGCATCATTTGAATATACTAAACAGATGTTACAAATCAGGGGGAAAAAGAAATAAGGTTGGCCCACATTAATTATGAACGCGTGAAGATCGTGCATAAGAGTGTTTAAGACTCCCCAGTTTAATATGGATTGAAAATATGCAGTGTTTTAGCAGAATGTCTGCTGTTCCTTGACTCTATCAATATGATAATGAACTAGAATTGATGAAAAAAATCTGACAAGACTTTGGTATTCTTCATGGAGCCTTCATCAGGTGTTGCTGGCTTTGTCAACTTTGACATGTTATCGGTTCTAGTTCAATAATAAAATGTTTTATTGTGCTACAGTGTCAACAGGAAAGTATTGATACAACAGTTTACTCAGTAATCTTTCAAATTTTAAAATATATTCTCCAAATTGCTATACTTTACAAAGAGTATCATGTACAAAAAAGTGGAATGAAATTATGATGCAAAGATGAATTGAGGTAATTAATACTGGTACGTCAAAATGCGTAGTTTTTGTCAGGGTAAGAATACGAAAAAGTAAAATAATATTTAATCAGGTTGTGTATTGTATTAATTTTAGGAGTTTAGTAATAGCAAAATATTAATACTTACATTTTGTTTCAGTATGTCTGTTTAAATGTTGCTTCTACAGAATGCAAACTATTGTTTAATTGGACTATTTGAAGAATAGGGAGAGCTGATGCAGCCAATCTGGTGTCAGCATACGTGTCGATATTAGCTTCTAGATAGGAATCGTCATCCTTTCATTTAAGGTGTTGCTATATTAGGACAGATTGTGTTTAGAGTAATATTATTGTATGTCATTTTTGGTGTGATATTTAATAGAGATTCTGTTTGAAGAGAGTGAAGTTCTACATAACTTGTAATTATTAAAGGCAGTAAAGTGATTTGTATTCAAGAAAAACTAAACCAATGATACATTCATTTATTTACTTTTTTTTACTTAATACACAGGACCATAGTACCTATTGTACGCCAACCATAAGGCAAAGCATATTGTTATAATGATTTCCATCCATCTGTTTTTTTTCTCATTTCAGTACAGTAGGTCTAGTTCTTCACCATCAATCATTATCAAACTTTTTAGGTACAGTCAAACCTGCCCTAATGGTTACCTTTATATATTGGTCTCAACAACCTTTTGTATCTCACCTCAGTCTGCGTGGGTTTGAGTCTCGGCTCGACCAACATGGGTATGTGAGAAAGCTTGCCAGTAGCTTCCCATGGGTCAGTGGTTCTTCCCTGGGCCTTCCAGGTTCTACCTGCAGGAAATATACTGGCCACCACATATAGCTATCATGTGCTGAAAAATGGTGCTAAACCCCACAGAACCAAGCCAAATCCCCCATGAAACTTCCTCTATAAAAATCATGTATTAAACAGTCATCTTCTTTCCATGGTCAACAGTCAGGTGTTTCCTAATCAGATCATGGTTTCTTACTGTTTATGGCGGATCAACAATATTTGTACAAATTCAAAAGTTCTTCATGCCAGGATGCTATCAAGTTTGGTCACATTCTGTTCAGTGATTCTGGAGAAGCTTCACAGTTTTTCTGTTTTTACAGTGGCCATAATTAAAAGTAGATTGGAATTATTTGTACCAACTTGAAAATTTAATTGAATTCTTTTCAGCAATTTTTGACACATCATTAAAAGGGTTATTTAACAGAAATGTTTTCGTTTGTTTTTGTCATGACGAGTTTGACCTTGATTTCTTTCTTGCCCATGAGCAAACCGTCCACAAAGTGTGATCAAACTTACTGCACAGAACCATTTTTAGCTCTACTGTTCATAGACCAGAAAAGCTTATCGGATGGCCTATCTGTCCATCTTTTAGCCCAAGTTTGTTATTGCCACTCCTCCTAAACTACTTGGAGGATTGTCATGACACTTTATGCAAACATAGTTGGTTCTAAATGAAAATGGTGGTGCTTGAACATCCAATATGGCCACCCAGTGGCCAGCTTGAAAATCTGTTATCGCCGCTCTTCCTGAATGGATGGTCAATATGGGGTTTTAACTAAAAGACTTCTAATGTCTGGTTGATCCTAAATGAAAATGGTACCAGTCTGATGTTCAGCATGGCTGCCATGACAGTCATTTTGAAAATCTTGCTATTACTACTCCTGAATGTCAAGTTGTATTGACATGGGGTTTTCATGAGAAGACTTCATAAGATGTCTTGTTTGAAAATGGTGCTGCTTGAAACATCCAATATGGCCACCACAGTGGCCATCTTGAAAATCTTGTTCCTGCTACTCTTCCTGAATGGAAAGTCATATTGACATGGAGTTTTCACCTGTAGACTTCTTGTGATGTCTAGTTGGATCTAAATGAAAATGCTGCTGCTCGGACATCCAATATAGCCAACACAGTGGCCACCTTGAAAACCATGTTATTGCAACTACTCCTAGATGGTTACATCAGCATAGGGTTTTTACTAAAAAGACTTTTGAGATCTAGTTGGTTCTAAATGAATATGGTGCCAATTTGACATCAAATAAGACCACCATCTTGAAAAGCATGTTATTCCTGCTCCTAACTGGAAAGTCATATTGACATGGGGGTTTCACCAGAAAACTTCTTATGGTGTCTTGTTGGTCTGAATAAAAATGATAACGATATGATATCCAATATGGCCACCATCTTGAAAATCTTGTTATTGCTACTCATCCAGAACTGATGGTCATGTCAACATAGGGTTTTCGCCAAAACACTTCTTGTGATATCTAGTTGGTCCTATATGCAAAAGGTGCCAATTTTATATCAAATATGGCTACCATGATGGCCGTCTTGAAAATCTTTTAACTACTCCTGAATGGATGGTCATATTAACATGGAGTTTTCACCAAACGTCTTCTAATCATGTCTAGCTTGTCCTGAATTAAAATGGTACCGATCTTGTATCCAATATTTGAAAATCTTATTGCTCAAGACTGTCGGACATAGTTTCAACACTAGGCAGTTTAAAAGAAATGGTCTTGTATTCCTGGAAATTCTTTTTGGACAGTAGAGTGTCAGTCCATGGAGGGACTCTTGTTCTTTTTTTACTCACTTTTAGACCCAAAGATCAGGTGTCTTTCTTACCCCAAATACATTCCATGCTCAAAGTTTGCTCAAGGTGCGTGGTCTAGAACTCAAGTTATTGTTCAGGAACTATTTTCCTTCTTTTAGTCGCGGTAACCTTAACCATTCATCTCTTGAACACAACATCAATTAGTTTCTTCCTTACCCCATGTGTAAGCCATCCACAAAGTTTGGTCAAGGTTCATGGTCAAGAACAAAAGTTGTGTGTGGCAACATTTTTCTTCTATGAATCACAGTGACCTTGACTGTTGACCTTCTTAATCTAAAAATTAATAGGTTTCTTTCCTACTCCAGGTGCAAACTAGCCATAAAGCTTGGTCAACGTTTGAAATCTAGAATTAAAATCATTCTGTGAAAATCAAAAACAGTGGGACAGATGGACATCATAGAAAAATTCCCTCCACCTAATGGTGAATGTCAAAATATATGCATGGGAGCTAGTGAATGTTTGTTTTATTGGTATATCAGTATATAAGTAGTGACATGCATTATTTATTCACAGAGTTGAAGAATATTATATACACATAGTACATTGAGTGAGAGAGAGAGAGGGAGAATGGATGGTCCTAGGGAATCCAGAAAGGAAATCTTTTATCTAAGTGATTTGAATACAAAAGGCATTATAAACTGATAAAGATTTAATTCAAAAGCTGGTTTCATAGTTATGAAATCTGCTGAAACAAACCAACCTCTGGGAGCAATTTTTATACATTATCCCTATATCTACATACATGTACACAGTAATAACCAAACAGCAATGACAATGTAATTCTTGTACATCTTGTAATCTAACATGATCTTCATGCTAAAAGATCTACATTTATAAGCACAGGGTTTCTACATAATGCAGATCTGGGCTACAGACATGATTAATAATTTATATAACACTGCCCATTATTTAAATCATGAATCACAATACACTGACTGAGAATAACAATCTACAGAGAGTTAAATCTCAATTAAGTCCCAAGACTGTCTTTGTATACATACAATATGATGACAATCAAATCTACATGTACAAAATGTCATTCAACGATGAACCAGTCTAATATGATGAATTACTGTCCTATATGATGGTAAAGTGTTGTACATGATACATATAAGAGTATATATATAAATATAAAGGTATTTTCACATACATTGGACATTTATGTCAAGATACATTTTAATAAAACTTAAAAATGAGAACATGGAAATATGGTCAGGTTTAAATATTTAAACAAAAACGGGGGGGGGGGGGGGTTCAAACAAATATAAAAGGTTGGGGTTAACACTAATATAAATAAACAAATTAAACTGCAACAGATTCTGGCAATGCTTCTTTTTGAGCTATTGATCAGACAAAGGTAGATAACTCTTGTCCCCAACAATTTATATATCCTGGAACTAAACAAATGGCATGCATACCAGTTTGAAATGTGCATGAGAAAGCTTTAGGTTTGAAATGTGCATGAGAAAGGTTTAGGTTTGAAATGTGCATGAGAAAACTTTAGGTTTGAAATGTGCATGAGAAAACTTTAGGTTTCAAATGTGCATGAGAAAGCTTTAGGTTGGAAATGTGCATGAGAAAACTTTAGGTTTCAAATGTGCATGAGAAAACTTTAGGTTTCAAATGTGCATGAAAAAACTTTAGGTTTCAAATGTGCATGAGAAAACTTTAGGTTTCAAAAGTGCATGAGAAAACTTTAGGTTTCAAATGTGCATGAGAAAACTTTAGGTATCTGGTAACAGATATGGCAGTATAACTGGCTTAAGTTGCATTTGTGATGCTGCTAATGGATATGCAATAAATCTTCTCATGTCCTTGTTATGAAAATGTGGTAGATGAACATGTTTTCTAGAAAATATTATAAAAGAACCACAGCTTGGAAGACAACAAACATAAACAATATGGTGAAAATGGATAATGCAATGGAGAAAAAAACAATCCTCTTAAATGGGAAACTGAAATTTTTGGCTGAATATTGGTAAATAATGTCATATAAAAGTACACTGCAATTAAGATATCACATGACTAAGAAAAATGTATGCCATGCAATGGGGGCTTATTTTCCAAACTTGTAATAGAAGTATTCTTGTGGAGTACTTCCCTTTTGTTTATTGAGATCATGAAAAAATTGGTAAACATGTCCATTACGTACTAAAATTACTAAATTACACAATATGCAACCAATATCAACAAATTCATCATTAAAGGGATGAACATCTTGGATATGGTATAATATGTAATCGATCAACAGAGTTCGTTTTATTTATTACATCTGTAATATTAGCATATTTGGCCCATCAAAGAAATCTACATTTAATTTCTAAAATTATTCCGACACGGGAGGTTCACATTTTTGTTATAGAGGCACAGCATTGTGATGTGCGAATGGCACTTCCTGTTATTGTTGTGTTAGTGCTGTCAGGTTTATTTAACTTGACCCCATTATCATGTGTGTTTGTGTGTGTGCACCACACGAGGGACTGAGCATGTGTTTATGCTACTACCGGTATTGCAAGTGTGAGTAAATAATCTCACTGCATTTTCAGTCACAAATTGTACATATGGGGTTTTATAAAATTACAAACATGAAGTAAAGAATGAGTAAATATTGTCTAATTCACTATGCCTACGATCATTAAGAACTAAAGTCTGTCATGTGCTGTGAATGCTGTATGACAAGACAACTTAACCATGTCAAATGACACATTCTATCCTTGACCAATTTGTTGACCAGGTTTGAGAAATTTAATTCAACATGTTAGATAATTAGCCTACTCACACTAATAAAACACAAGAAACATGGTATTTAATATTTGTATACTTATAATGTATTAATAAACTTGATCCATTTCTAAAAATTGTTTGATCAGCTGCTGAAATTTTCAAGATTTCAAATGAGAAAAGTGGATCTTATATGGATTTTGTATATGTGTGAAGAATTAAATCACTGTTTAAAAAAATATTCTGATGCTTTCATAGTTGAGTTAATTGTTATCCATCTTAATATATATATATAGTGCAAACATTTGGAAAATAAATTTAAAAAAAACTAGCAATCTGAGGAATGAGAAAGACAGTTGATTCTGTTCATTTTGTAGTCCTTACAAATTGCATAGACCCAGATCTGCTGCAGGATTTTGCAACGACAGATCTGGGTCTATGCTGTTTGCAGTTGGTATTGGCTTATACAATAGTATATCATGATTATCTGAATAGGTACAACTTCAACAATTAGCATAATAGCTTAGAATTTAATGAGGATAAATATAGTGATTACAAGCCTGAAGACCAGATTTCCCCCATTAAAACTGCATCAGATCACTTTGACAACAAGCTTAAAGTTACTTACAAAGTACTCACAGAACAAAATGCACCCAAAGAGATGAATAACAATAATTTCAAGTTCTGGTAAACAGCAGATTATCAGAAAATTCTAATTAAAAACACTTTACTACATTATGCAAAAGGCACTACACCAGACCTTAAGATTTCCTGATCTTGCACAATAAATGCTCCATTTACCAGATATTCTCGCTTATAAGTCTAGTTGAGTGTCCAAATGCAAGCAACATAGACCCTGATCTGCCATTGTATAATGCTTCTGCAGATCAGGGTCTATATTGTTTGTTCTACTGATTACTCCTAACAAACTGCTTAGACCCAGATCTGTCAGTGCATTATGCGATGGCAGATCTGGGTCAGTAGAGTTACAGCTGGACTCGACTTATAAGTGAGCATATCAGGTACTCATTGCTGCAAAATGGTGAAAATATGCATGATGATGATAAAAGACTAAACATTACAAATGTTTGTGATAATATAAAACAGAATGTTAAACTCTGATAACAAAAGAGCAAGTTCAATGTCTAAATTATGACAAAAATTCCTTTCAAAAGCAGATTCAATTTGGCCGGACAGTCTTAAATAGTTGGTGTTTGCATATGGTATCAAAATCAGAAAAATCATCAAAACATTTGTCAAGATACATAGATATATCAATCAAAACTACAACTACCTGATCTGAAGTTTTGACAAAGGCAAATCAGCATTATGGTTATCACAGATTTCTGTAACTAGGCACATTATTGCAAATATTCAGAAATGAAACTAATTACATAACAGGGTTAACAATTTTATGCAATCACTGTTTATGCTTATATTTAATCAATTTGTAAGCATCAATATTTCAATAATACCTGGAGTTCTCTTTAAGCTGGACTACATTTTATCAGCAGGCTGACCACATGTTTTTTTTTCATCATTGTACATATTTCTACTGATTTCCCTCTTGATTTTCTAAAAATGGGTTGTCTTTTTTTTTTTTATGCAGACAAAAGTGTGGATATTTTTCCATATCTTTTTTCACCCCATTATCAGAACAACTTGGTATCTGTACAACAGTTCCTGGGAATAAATTTCCTCTATTATTCTTTGAGTGATTCATTGGTATGGTCTCCCCTCTAATCGGTATAAAAAACAGATGGAAGATAAGAACATGTGCATCTGGATTAACCAGTTTCACTGTACACCTACTCTGTAATACAGTAATATCAAAATCCAAAACATAAGCACTACTACAGTATATACTCCTGTATAATCCGGGTCCAAATGTAAACAACATAGACCCTGATCTGCCATCGCATAAAGCACCAGCAGATCAGGGTCTATGTTGTTTGTTCTACTGATTAGTCCTTACAAACTTCATAGACCCAGATCTGCCGGTGCATTATGTGATGGCAGATCTGGGTCTATGCAGTTGGTATTAGTTTATGCGTGAGTATATACGGTAAGTTGACTGAAAATCAATCCATTTTAAGTCACATGACAACATGAAATTAAAAAAAACAAGGCTACTTACCATATGTACTCACTTGTAAGTAGGATCCAATTACAAACTGCATACACCCAGACCTGTAGTTGCATAATATGCTGGCAGATCTGGGTCTATGCAGTTCATTAAGAGTAATCAGTAGAACAACAACAAAGTCCCTGATCTGCTGGTGCAATATGTGATATTAGATCTGGGTCTAGTTGTTTGCAGTTGGAATGGACTTATGAGTATATATGATAATTACTTCTACATATATATAAGATTTTACTGCAAATACATATTTTTATGCTCTAGTATTGAGTTTAAATAGGAGCATAATCTTTATTGTCATTTAACCTGAACACGATACGTTATCATGATTATTTTATACTGAAGTTGTTTTGCTTCTGCACCCAATTTACACACATCTACAAACAGTGTCAAGTCATACCATATCTACCGTAGCATATCACACTGGCAGATCAGGATCAATTCTCTTTGTTCATTGTTGGACTAGAAGCAAACAACAGAGACACTGATCTGCCCATGGATTACACAACAGATCTCACTTTATACTCTTTTCATTAGAGATGGTTCAATATTATTGATGCATCAATAAATCAATATTTTCTCACGTGATTGTAGATCACAATATAGACTCTGACTATTGATACAGGATGGCAGTAGAATAAAACACTGAACTGATATAAGCTGTCTGAAAATGAACATTATCTTGTTCTCTTTCTATCCCTTCTAGGTATTACTACACTATTTAAGTTTCTTATATATTTTCTTCATTTTTCTACATATGTGATGAAACCGAGTGCATTAGTTATATGCACTTATTTTATCTTCGTTGTGGGAATAACTTGAACACAATCTATCAAAAAATCAGCATAGGTTACATTGCATTTGAATGAAATTACTGGAATTTTAGTGCAAATGACCTTTCCAATGCTGGCAGAATCACAGACCTACCAACCCTAACAAGACCTCAGTAAGGCAATTGATATTTTCTGTTAACTTAAACCAGTTTTCAGTAAGGTGCAACATAATGTCATGTACTGCTTTTGTCAAGTTGGAAAACATGCATTTAAAAAGTTCAGAAGTGTGATTCAAGACTGATGCAGCGATGGTAAACATTATGTTCAACTAAAAGGTTTGTGAAGTACACTTAGACTTTAATTACCTCCAGTACAGTTTCACAAACTGCAGTTCCAAACCCTATAGAGCTCAATGGCTTCTTGCCATCTCTCAACTTCACGTAATACTTAGCTTTTTCCCCCCAATTTCACGTGGCGACATCAATCATCTCTCCCATCATGAGACATACTCAAATAAACACATGATGTCCAATAAACATAATTGCTGTCCTTCCTGCTTTTTCACCCCCAAGAATCTGCTTATTCCTTTTTACTCTTCTGTACTTACTATTCATACTTTTTTAAGAGGCTTATTGTCTCTTGAACATGTATTGCTTGTTGGATGTCATTTTTAGAAAATTCTATCAACAACAGTTTGATCATGTAGACATTTTGCATGAAAAAAATAAGTGCAGTTTAAAGCGACCAAGTTACTCCTGTAAAGTCAGTCTGGTTCCCTGACCAACTCCACTGAATCTAATATCTAACCCAGAGCCGAATCAAACTGAGAAAAACCAGTATCCGGATTTTACCACAACAACCATATTTCCGTAATTTTTGCTTTTATTCCATAAGTCTGTATTTTAAGAGTCATTTCCATAAGACTTATAGTCAAATTGTAAGAATTGGCAGGCCTGGAATCACAACAGTTTGCTTTGTCATCCTATGCAAAAGCCCAGAGGTTTGACTTTAAAACATTTTATTTTCTGTTTAGGCTTTAATTCTTGCTTTTTTTTAAAAAAAATGCAAGTAACATTCTTCACTGGTAAGCAAACCTCCATGAAAAATGAAAGAAAAAAAATACTGTTGATTTAATTTGGTACTACAATAAGATGTAATAACAGCTGATTGGTTAAATTAGTGTAGTGATAGCTTCTAGTGAAGTAAACAAGAAGTCTGCTTAAACCATATATGAAAACTGTCCGTCTACTTATACATACTAAATCTAAGTAACTCCTACACAAAATTTTTGTTTTAAATTCTACTTTATAAAGAATTTAGTCTGTCATATAATAACAGTTGCTAATCCTGCAAACATTTAAAAGAACTTTTCAAATACTTTATGAATGTTTTGATTTATTTGATAAATAGTTGTTTCCACACGAGTATTTTTTATGTTTGTACACATGCCGCAAAGATTTATTATCCATCTAACTTCCCTAAAAGTGCATAATACAATTTTTTCAAACCATTTTAGTGTATCTGAACAAAGAAAAGAACAAGAAAATTAGTTTGTTCACTATTTCAACCTATCCTCAATACAGTGCTGCAATGATACAAGTGATGTTTGTTTTGTGCAGTTCTGTATGTGAAGTATCCAAAGGGATGATGTTCCCACTTGTCATGGATGCACTTTTATTTTTTTTGAGTTATATATAAGCAAACACAATAGTGAAATGTTACAGAATTACTGCATTCACATTGGGGACAACTTTCTTTTATAAAATCTGAATATGTGAACTTTTACGCTATAATGATTTATATGTAATATACAGTACAATTATACAACAAATTAATTATTATAAAGACATTTTCAACACATTTGGAAATATCTGGCTATAGCACATTATGTAAACAGGGATTTGTAATTAAATGTACTGCAAGTTATTAACTCCTCCTGTAGGCCAAACTCTCTCGACCAAAGGCAACTATATACTTGCATATAAGTTGGGTCCAACTACAAACAAACTAGACCCCTATCTGCCATCACATTATGTGCCAGTAGATCAGGATCTATGCTGTTTGATGTACTGATTACTTCTAACAAACTATATAGACCCAGATCTGCTGGCATAATATGTGACATCGGATCTGGGTATATGCAGTTGGATCCAACTTGTATGCAAGTATATACAGTACCGCATGTATCTGCATATAATTTGCACTTGACTGCAGTGTACAAACAAATCTGCCATACATAAAGCATCAGTACATCAGTGTCAACACTGTTCACATGAAATGCACATCAGTGTCAATACTGTTCACATGAAATGCACATCTGTCAATACTGTTCATGTGAAATGCACATCAGTGTCAATAGTTCACATGAACTACACATCAGTGTCAATACTATTCACATGAAATGCACATCAGTGTCAATACTGTTCACATGAAATACACATCAGTGTCAATACTA
Organism: Margaritifera margaritifera; assembly: GCA_029931535.1. NCBI lineage: Eukaryota > Metazoa > Mollusca > Bivalvia > Unionida > Margaritiferidae > Margaritifera > Margaritifera margaritifera. The sequence goes on along the minus strand of JAQPZY010001672.1, from coordinate 1,504,138 downwards.
TTCACATGAAATGCACACCAAAGTCACTACTGTTCACATGAAATCAGGAGTTGAACGATTACAAAGACCCTGATCTACAGTCAAATTATGCGACATCACAACTGGGTTGGCACTGTTCACGGTTGTGTACATATTAAATGCTTATAAATATGGTAGGAGCTAAATTTAGCACCTGCATCAACTGTATGTATAAAACCTTAATAAGAACTGCACGACTATATAGTGTATATAACACTGATTATAATAATTCTAACATCATGAGTACATACTTTTACTGGAACAATCTGAGTACTTTACACAATTGTGATGTTTATGACAATACATTACATTAATATAATATATAAGGAAATGAGAAAGATATTTTTATTTCCAAGAAGCATGACTTGTTGAATACATTTTATACTTTGTACGATACTGTGAATAACCGACAATTTTTACTCAATACAATACTTACATTAACAAAAAAATTGTCAGAACTTCAGAACCTGAACGCATTTTTTAATTTAATTAGCAAATTTAGGACAAATAAAGGTGTATGTATTTGCTTTGTCCTTTTTAAAATTCTGATAAATGCCCTCCCATTAATCTTTATAAAAGATGTGGAGTTAATGCTATTTTTACTCTTAATTACATGTATTATATGGCAGGAACATGTGTTACAAAAGCATGTGATAGTAACAGATGCTGTAAGAAAATATTCAACAGAGTTTTAGTTATCTGTAAATATCATGTTTTGCAAAAGTTGTCGCAACTGAGTATGAACATTTTGGAATTGATTTATTATTATTTTATTTCGGTAATAATCTCAAATACATTACATGCAGGCATATATATATATACTACTTCTTTTTAAAATAAAATTCGGGGGTGAACATCCACGATTTTGAAAATTTACATTATCAGTGTATGCAACATATATCAAAGAGAGAATTTCAACCCTGATCATGGTACAACTTAAAAAGAGAACAAAAGAAACTTTTTGTGGTTGACCAGGACACATTAAGATATTTCCACTACTGAATCTGAACACAGATATAAATAATGAAATACATATCAAACACCAACACTTCTGAACTTTCCTGAAAGCTACTACACTTGCAACCTTGCCAGCAAGATTTCCGTTTTGCATGCATGCTTACATACATACATACATACATACATACATACATACCATCAATTGAAATATACCACACCTAAAGTAAGTTTTAAGAAAGTATCTTTTGACAGTGGTGATTGCTCAAAAGAGGTGATGACTTAAGGTGGTTCCATTGTGTATGAAATTAAGAAAGCATTAGCTTAACTATTTTATCCAGGGAGATGTTCAGTAATAACAGAACATTTCATGATTACTTCAGTAACAGATGAACGCTTTTATTTTAATCCAATAAAAATGTCTAGCAGAGTAACCAAGAAGCCACATTAGTACATGTCTTCTGTCTTCAAGTTCTGCAAGCAAGCACAATGTTACTCCAGATCCTATACATTTTCTCTAAAATGCACTGGAAGTATAAATTATATAATTGAAAAAGATTTTTTTTTCTTTCTATTATCAATGATACTTAATTGATAATCAATATGCTGGGGAAATAAGATATTTAGGATTCGAATCTAATCAATGATCAATTATCTCCCTTTGAACTGATGTGCTATACACCTTGAAAAGCATTGTAAACCTATCCATTTCCAAAGTTTGGGGAGGGTAAGATATTGAAGAAAAAAAACTCAACTTCACAAGTCCTGACTCTGTTGGTACAGCAAATGCTTTATTGTTGGTGCACTGACAACATAAGATAAAATTGTTACTGCACTGACAACATAAGATAAAAATGTTACTGCACTGACAATGTAAGATAAAACTACGATCCTTGCTGAGAATCTTGCTGAAATGAATCCTGAACACTAAGTGACAAGAAAATTTTGAACACTGTAATGAATTAGAATTGTGTAACAGCAGTTGTTACTGAGGTCAAGTCGAGAGTAGCAGTTTTGTACTGACAAACAAAAGCTTAAAAAATTCATTTAGCCCAAATCTCACTTATTAATTCTCTGCTGTTTCTTTATGTCGGCCTCCTGTCAATTTGTGAAATAGGTTTTCATTCAGTGTCTGGTTTTTATCCTGTGATCGCATGGACAAGAAAATGTATCCACCGATGAATTCATGTACCACTTTGCAGTCTGCACTGAGACTTAAGAAACAAAGTGTTTCATCTTCAAATTCCAGAACAACCTTTTTTACTTCCCAATTGACCCTCCATGATTGGAGCTTGTCATAACGAAACGTTTTACTTGATGCTCCTGTATTAAGGTCCATTCTTATAATTCTGTTGTAAGCTATTCCCAGTAACTCCTGCAAAAAGAAACAAAGGATAATTATACGTTTGTTTAAATAATTTCATTTCAGAATAAAAAACACATAAAATGAACAATGCATGCTTCGAAACAGAATCTCAAATGTCAGTAATGCTAACTTTTAAATTGTAAAAACAGGCAGTAAAATACCACCTAGTTATGATCTATGCCTCAGTCAATTATAAAATAACTTGAAATGTTCAGTAGTTAGAGAGTAAATACAAAAAGCTGATTACAACAGTAAAACAAACATTTCTGGAGTCCTTGGCTGTGACCTTAACCTTCAAGGCCTTGCATCTGGCATGTAATACATTAGTAGTGATGTACATCTGGGGACTTCTCTCAAATGATCTATCAAAGATTGAAAGTTACAGAGCAGATAGAAAAATGGCTCACAAATAATCCTGACCTTCTGTGACCTTGACTTGAATTGGTATGAGATAATTCTCTCATAATGATGTTTTGGCGACATTTAATGAATAAAACTTTACATTTTTAAGTTCCATAGAGAAAATGAAAATGCAGACAGAAAGACAAAAGCACAGCCAGAAAAGGCAATTAATGTTGAGTTCCTGCCTCTAAAAATGCAGTCCCAATTAGTGCATAGAAAGACAATATATATTGCATTTAATATAAGACTATTACTGAAATAAGTTCATTTAAAATATATTTAGGATATCTGGACTTGCCTCTTTCTTCGCTTTGTCCATCTTCATGACAAAATAGGTGATGCCAAACTCTGGCAAAGCTTGCCATCCACGGATATAGGACATCTTGGCTTCAATAAGACCCATTTCACGTACATTTGTATGTGCCTCCATTATCCTCTGGACAAGCTGTTGATTAAAAAAGTTAATGTATTTATAAATTATTCACAACAGTCATGTTGACTTTTTAGGTCTTATATTTTCAGAATTTTAAGAAAGCAAATAGTACACATTAGTCGCTCACTGTTGCACTTATTATAAATTCTCATCTATAAAAAATGCCCTCTTTGGACACAGAAAGCACCTATATAAACTTTTCAATATGGCCGACTTGCAGGTGGATTTGTCAATGATAACACCAGCTTTGAAAATCGCAAAGAAGGCAGCAGAGAACTAAGGACTTAGTTCCCCTTTACCTTCTGAGATTACTGATGGCAGTCAAGTTGTTGGTAAAAACAAAGATGACCTTTCCTGATAATATCTCTTGCCAAAATCAAAAAAAAATTTGCTATGGATTTCATCTCTTGGAGGTTTATTTAGACAGAATGCTTCTAAGGGAACCAGACCCTACTTGCTTCTTGAATAAAGGGCAGGAGATGGGCACCCCAGTCAGTTAAGCTAGTAAATATGCAGATTGTTATTTTAGGCAGCTGATCCTGTAGAGGGTTGCCAGCTATAAGCCAAGGAAGGTCCTCTCATTTGCTGAGATGGGATCTAATGTAGTCTGAAACTGTTACCATTTGGTCTAGTGGGTCAAGTTTCAGCTGCTATTAGAATGGAAGGATCATCTGCAGGGGTTTCATGAACAAGCGGCCCAAAACAAGAATATCCACTGCTGGAATGGGAAGACCCAATGGGCAAAGAAATTCCAAGGCTGAAATTCAACTTCTCTAAGCAGGAAGAATATGCAACAAAGATGGTCTAAGGCTCATTTTCCATTCAAAGAGGTTTTAAACTCCCGATAAATGATGTGCTGGGACAGAATGAAACAAAACTTGTCCTTGCTGACAATGAATCTGAGGCGATGCAAAAGCGGAACAAGGAATTTCATGTCTTGGGGTACACAAGACTGCCCACCTTGCGCTTTGGGAGAATGTCATCCAGGTAGTTCGATGTCATGGATGCGGAGGTGGTTTTGAAGTGTGTCAAGACTCTGTCCATGATTCTTGCGAGGACCAAGGGACTGATATACAGACAAAAAGAGTGTGCCCTGAACTGGTACAATAGTGTTCCTGAAAGTGAACCTCCGGAATTTCTAGGAAGAACTATGAATGGGAATATGAAGGTAAAATATCTTGGAGGTCTAGACTAGAAACTCCATCCTGAACAGCTTTGAGGAAATGATTTCATGGTCTCCATTCTGAACTAAGGTGCTAAATGTGTTAGTTGAGAGAGCTTAGATCAATGACCAGTTGGGGCTTGCCATTGGTCTTGGAAACAATGAAAGTCTGGAGTAAAATCCTGGAGAGTTTATGTAGTGAATGACCTCTACTGCTCTTTTTGTGAGGAGAGTGTTTACTTCCTGCTGCTGGAAGTCTGCTTTGTATAGGTCTCTGAGGACATTTGCAGCAAAGGGAACCCTTCACATAGTGGGAGAGGATCGAGAAAAGTAATCTGGAGGTCCTCCAAGACGATTTGCCAGATTACGGGTTGCCAAGGCCAAGTCTTGCCCATTATGTGGTAAAGTGTTGAAGTCTTCACCTCACTGGAACATCAGAAGTATGGTGCAGGCATGGCATCATGAAACTGAAAGAAACTGGACTGAAACTGGTCATTTACTCCCCATGTCTTGTCATTACTTTCTATGGGAAACTGGGCTCTTGCCAAGGAGTATGGTTTAGAGAAGGGTTTCCCTGTCTGGTGTGCCTTAGAGGAGACCTTCCTACTTCTTTGGTCCCTCCTGAGAAATGAAAGCTGGGCTCTGGATCACTAGCCTAGCACAACTAGCACAAGGTTGGCCTCTTTGGTGGCCTGTTTCCTGACCTCTATGCATTGTACTGTATTGAACTGGCCCAGTAGTCTGTTCAGTAATGGTATGATCTGGCTGTGGCTCTATGGGTGATGGTGGACCTAAGGCTGTGTGGAAAGTTCAAGACAGAAAAGATTGCCAGACTCTCCTTGGAATTGGTGATATTTCTGCCTCAAGTGACTGAGGCATGAGAAAGATGGTGATGGAGGTAGCATCAATGGCAATACAGATGGCATCTGCATCCATTATTGGTTTCTTGGCTCTCTCACTAGCCTGGGTCAACTATTCGGAGGTAACTGTCACCCATCTCTCTTCAGACCAGTACATATATATTATTATCACAGTAATGCGATCTTGATTGCTAAGTCATGTTGAATTGTCAGAATCAGAAGAAAAAAATCCAGATCATTACAAGATGCAAAGTGTCGAGTTATGATCCAGATTTTCTGATGCTGACAACAAGACATGATCTTGCAATCAAGATCGAATTACTATGGTAATGATATTTTTGTTATATATCTATCAATTTTCAGACAATTTAATAAAATCACTATAATTAACTGAAAAACAAAAAGAAACTGCTTAATGTTTTGACCTTCTTAATATGAACTTCATCTTAATTCATGAACAGAATTACATATTGATCAGCTGATATGTGCATGAATATCACAGTTAATGAATGAAGAGTTTGTTTGTTCTACTGATTAGTCCTTACAAACTCCATAGACCCAGATCTGCTGGCGTATTATGCAATGGCAGATCTGGGTCTATGCAGTTTGCAGTTGGTATCGGCTTATACGCGAGTATATACGGTAGGTTTTATGTTACACATTTATTATGATATTTAGGACATTGTGTCCATTCATACCTGCTTAGCCTTGACCTTTTTAAAGAACTTTGGTGCCACCAGGTTTTCTGGCTGAATGTCCATATCACTTGGCGTTATGACAGGTGTGTTAGGAGATGATGTTCTCTGCATACTGAGGAACTTTTGAAGAGCTTGAACCTCTGAGTCATATGAGCTGTCAGCCATCGTCTTCCCCTTTGATGCTAGTTTGCATGCAGCCATCCACTTGCAGTACTGGTCATCCTATACAGATAAAAGTTTTGAATAAAGGATAATGTAAAATCAAGTTTTTGTAGGAATTGTTTATCACAGTTCTGAAGACAAGAGGTTCATGTGGACCTGAGATTGATCACCTGGCTGACATCTGCCTTATTGCCAAATGCAAGACAAGAAGGCCAGGGCCTGCACATCAAGCCCATGCATCAAAAGCATTACTGTAAATATGTACATGTGTAGTAGGATTAATAGCATGTCAACACAACACTGGCTAGAAGGTACTGATTAGAAGCAAAGTTCCAAAAATGTAAATATAAAGAATTTGTGTAAAAACCTAGGAAAATAAAGCTTTCCAAACAAACATGAACATGAAGTACTACAACATGATAAAAGCTGAAAAGTGAAGATGTTAAAATTCTGTAAAAGAGGGGTTGACTTGGCACAGATTTTTCCACTGGCCAGTAGGGCCAGTTCACATGGAAATCAACTGGCCCTGCAGAAAAACAACTGGCCCTCCCAATCAAATAAAAATAACAACTTTAGAAAATTTAACTGGTCTCATGGGCCTGCAGCTGTCAGTATTAACCGGACCTCCTCAAAACCCACAGGCCACAGGCCAATGGGACAGCAGCTAACTTGACCCCTGTAAAAGGTATACAAAATAAAAAATAAAGGTAAAAAGTGTACAATGCTTAAAACATATGGTCAAAATTTACTATATAAACTGCATTCCCACTAAGAGTCGAAAATTTTCTTTGGTGGTACATCATCATAAAGTATCAAGTTCACATGAAAAAACTTATGCTTCACATATAGACATCGACACACTTGACAAGAATGTGTTCCACTTCCAGGAGTTATGCACAAGTCAGGAATGTGTATCCAATACATGTTTGGCACAATACCACATCATCTCTGATTTGTTCTATATTAGAGATGCCACTCTCCAATGATTGCTTTGATGTTCTGAAGTTTGTTTGCAGTATCAGTCCACTTAGTTTGCCAAGTATTCTGATTTATGTAATTGTTGCAGTCAGTACATGAATATGTAATCTTCCATTCAAAAATGGGTGACTGCAGGGCAGCTTTGACTGCACTGTCTGCACTTTCGTTACCCTTAATACCAATGTGACTAGACAACCTTGACCCCAGGGTCAAAAGGTTGAAAGAGCATGTTTCAAAATGAATTGTTTTAGCTTCATAATGATATATGCAAATAAAAAACTGGAACTAAAACAATAAATGCTGCCACCACCACTGCCGCCACTGGAAAAGTGACCGCTATGTCTTACTTTCCCACTAACATGGGCTTTACAAAAAGTTGCCTAAGATCTTGGTCAGTACAATGCTTTCTGTAGAAATTTCCTCCAATGCTGTTGATTGCATATGGAATGAAAACAACTGTTTAAAGGTTTCTCTATTTTTGGTGGGATCCATGGTAGCCCAGTTGGTAGAGTGTCAGATTTGTATTCCACAGATTGTGAGGTCAAGACACAAGGCCAGCCTGGGTTGACTGCCCCAGTGTGTCCTTAGTAACCATTTCCTTGGCATGATGTAGCCAATAGTGCATTGAAAGTGCCATTAAAACAAACCCAACTCTATTTTTGGTATTTTTTTTCATATCTGATAGCAAAACAGCATCATTAGTCCAATACAGAAATGCCTCAATGCCATTAAATAACCTAAATCTATTTATGATCACTGCTGCAGTGCAAAGAATTAATCACAGTTCATAATAAATGTTAAATATATGATAATCCATATCTGCTTTTCTATTGACTGACATAAGAGTCCATATGGCACTTTACTGCCATTTGTAATTTATTGTAACCAATCAAAGGGCCTGCTTGATTAACTTTTCATTTTGACAAGATCATATTATGAAAAGATCATCAATGTTTTACCAACGGAATGAAAACGTATTCATTAGATGTTAATTGCAAGACATTTCACTATAGTTTAGTTCACAAAAAGAGGTCACAATGTCGGAGACTGCATGTGAGCCATGCTGCTATTACAATCAGGTGGCAAGTGAGGTGTGTTTATACAGCCTTGGGCATAAAACAAAGTGCAACCACAGTCTACGCGTGATCCATGCTGTTATTTCAATCAGGTGGCAAGTGAGGTGTGTTTGTACACCCTTGGGCATAAAACAAAGTGCAACCACAGTGTACATGTGATCCACGCTGCTATTTCAATCAGGTGGCAAGTGAGGTTTGTTTGTACACCCTTGGGCATAAAACAAAGTGCAACCACAGTGTACATGTGAGCCATGCTGCTATTTCAATCAGGTGGCAAGTGAGGCTTGTTTGTACAGCCTTAAGCACAAAACAAAGTGCGACCACAGAGTACACATGATCCATGCTGATATTTCAAGTTTTTTTATAGCATGCCAGTAACCGAATTTTCATGTGTCTGGAAAATTCTTGTTGTTTTCCTAAAGCTGCAACACAAAACAAAAATTAATACTGGTTGCATCCGCTGCATATGATTTAATTCATCTCTTGGAAAAAACGTATCAGTTTATCTGGCAAAAATTATGGTACTGTGGCCATATATGATAATGGCTCAGCATCAGTTACAACCTTACAAATCTTTCATGTTAGGATGCTTTCTGTCAAATTTGGTCAAATTCTGTTTAGTGGTTTTTGTTCAAATGTATTTCTATTTTTAGTAATGGTGGTCATATTTGATGCAGGGCTTTCAAAGATTTGAGGGCCATCATCAAATAAGCATGAGATTTTCAGAGGAAACTCAGTTCTTATCTGTGTCCCCATGACATGCATTACTTTCTCCATTATGCACCCCTTTTGATGATCTGTATTTGCCAGTAAAGTATGTACCAGGAGAGTGTAAACATGTTGCCAGTGTGACCTAATTCCTATCTAAATGAACTGGCTGAATAGTCAGTTTTCTTTAGTGGCATTATTATATGACACTGTGCTTCTAAATGTTGCATGATGAGAGGAATGGTTGGGATCTTTTTCAAAATATTTTACTAGTGTGCATCAGAGACATACAACAATAGAGCTAAGTCCATTTTAAGTTAGGAGGCCCAGGTGGCTGAGTGGTCGCAGGTGCTTGCCTTTACCGATCAGTGATGTCTCACCTCTGTCTGCGTGGTTTCGAGTTTTGGCTCAGCCAATGTGGGTACGTGACAAAGCTTGCCAGTAGCTTCTTGTAGGTCGGTGGTTGTTCCCGATGTTTTCCTGGGTTCTTCCTCCACCAAATACACTGGCCACTATGTATAGCCTATCATTTTATTGGTGTGGTCACCTCCAGACCTCTAGCTATGAAAAACTAGCATTCCTTTTTGGTGACCCCTCAATTGTTCTAAATTTAAAAGATTTTTATTTCTGTTTGTTTGACCTCAATGTTCTGTATTGTGGGTTTTATTTTTAAAAATCAAACAGAATTTTGATTTTAAAAAAATAAATCATTCTTTTTGACTGCGGTTGCTCTTTTCTTTTTGATTGGGATGAACTTGCCGATTCCAATTGCTAGGTTTCCATTTGTTCCGTCCCTATAAATTATATTTCAAAACAGGTATGTACTTCCCTTCTCAGGCATTACACCTTTTGGCTGGTTTCCTCGCCCATTTTGAAAAGTTAAAGTGATCCTTACCTGGGATCAATGCATTTCATCCCTTTCGTGTGTCCATGGTTTGTGCTATATTTGTTGTGTAACGTGCATTATCCCATTGATATGTGTATATGTCAGACTGGCATTTCCTTTGATCAAATCTGTTTTAAGTTCATTTATTTATCCATTCTGTGTAATAGCAAATAAAATATTTGTAAAATGAAAAAAACTTTTTTCTTGTACTAAATGTATGCATAATATGCATATATTTGTTACATGTGTATATTTCTTCTCTCTGTCTCCTTTTTAAGTTTTTTAGATTTATTGTTTTGGTTCCTCACATTCCCCTACATACCTTCATGCCCATATATATATATATATATATATATATATATATATATATATATATATATATATATATATATATATATATACTCCTTTTAGACACACACATACATACATGTGCATGCCTGGAGTGGACATTTCTAGCATCTGAAAGTGAGGGACAGTAGCACGCATCCCCTAATACAAGTGGTATTTCCGCCCCCACTCCCCCAGTTGCTATTATACTTGCCTCCTCAAGAAGCCATCATAAGTCATCATACGTCATTTATTATTATTAGTATTATTATTATTATTATTATTATTATTATTATTATATATATATATATATATATATATATATATATATATATATATATATATATATATATATATAATTTTTAAAAAAGTTAAAGTATTGAAAGTATTTAGTTGCGTCAAGTATCGAATTGGAAACATGTAATGTCTTATTTGTTATCAATGAAATGTACAACATACGTTTGAGTGTATTTGAAGGCTATATTTATGATAATATTTTTTGTTAATCTTTTGTTTAGATTAAAATTATTAGTTCATGTTAGTTCATCTCATCCAATAAATTTGAATCTGATAAGTCTGTGTACAAGTTGATAGTTTTGTCTTCCTTTCCTGTTTCCATTTTTCTTTATTCAACTCCATAGTTGATATTTTTTCTTCCTTTCCTGTTTTCATATGTTGTATTTCAGGCTGTTTTGTCTTCCCAATTGTAGACGTCTTGGGAGTAGAATCAGTCTTTGATAGTTTTATCTTCCTTTCCTGTTTCCAGATGTTGTATTTCAGACTGTTTTGTCTTTCCAATTGTTGGTGTCTTGGGAATAGGATCAGTCTTTTTTCATTTTGTTTTTCCTTCACTCTACTGCTTTCTTTTTTTTTTCTTTTTTTTTGTACCTTCTACTGTATTTCCTCTGCCATTCTTTGTCTCTGCCAATATCTTGTTTTCTGTTCCATTTTATATTTTAATTTGTCATTTTCATCATATTATGCATTGGGTTTTCTTTTTTTTTTTTTTTTTCTTTTTTTTTCTGGTCGAATCTCTTTTGTCCTTTGATTTTGTTTTGGGGGTTGTGGCATATTCTCTCCCTCTTCCTTGTTCTTTGGTTTTTCCATACCTGAAGGTTTTGCTATTTGTCTTTCTTTGGAGATTTGAGGTATGGGTGTTTTCTCTTTTTCTTCAATATTGCTTTCTGAAGTTGTGGTTTCTTTCTCTTTGGGCGTACACTGTCTAGGCGCATGACCTGTTATACCACATCTATTGCACTTTCTACGAAAGATGCATCCCCTGTACCATGTTTTCACTAGGAATCTATGCAGACAGAAAAAGGTCAGTAGTTTCTTTGCTTGTTCTTTCTCTTAATAATGTGTGTCCCTGCCTGCACTTCATATCCCTTGTATGTTGCCATCCTTGAGCTATACACTTTTATTCCGAATTTTTTGTTGGAATCTTTCTAATGATGCATCAATCGGAATCTCTATCGGAATTCCTTTTATGTATATTTCCTCAAGTGTTTGTACAATTTCCCATGTTATCACTGGTGGATCTACTATCTGTACTGTTTTTCCCTAAATCTGTAGGGGACCATTGGGTAGGAGTGCATTCTCTCCCTTTGGCTGTATTATGAATATTCCATCCTTCCTACTGTTGTTTAAAGCATGTGTCGGAGTTGCTTTGATACCCCTTATTTCCAAGGATATTAGAATTTCTCCCACCATGGTCCTTTCCTCAAATGTTATTCCCAAAAGGTCTATTCCCTCTGCACGGTGCTAAGTCACAAGTGTTTTGCCCCTCTTGGTCTCCAGAGTGGAGGTATTGAAAAAGTGTTCTAGAAATGTCATTTTTCACAAAATATTATTCGACACAAAATGATACTTTTGAACATATATGTCAAGATTATATTTGAGTATTTCAATTCTGTAATAATGATAAATATATTTGACAAAGTATTTCAACTAAAATATTTTGTCGGTACATTAAAAAAAAATGTTTCTTTGTAAGGACTCACGTTTCACGTAAGGTTCATGTATGATTTAGTTGTACTAAATTCAAAATTATATGATCCATTCCACAGTTCATCAACATGATTTGTTGTTTCTGATATTATGTAGAATTCCTGCTCAAATGCAAATGATTCATCCAGATATCTTAGAATGTATGCGCTGCATGAGCATTTGTCACTCTTCTTGTCCGGTAGACTTACACATGGTTTGCTGTGTACGTGCCATTGCGAGAAGTTTGTCAGTATAGCCCATCATGTGCTGAAAAATGGCACTAAACCCAAAAAACCATTTTAAGTTAATCTACTTAAGCTTAAAAAAGACACTTCTGTGATCTAACATCAACTACTTATTGTATCCTGTCAAGTCTCAATACAAATGTGTAACTGTAGCTAAACACTGCCATATTAGAAATGCATAAAAGACTGCTGATGTAGATTACCTTATGTTTTTAGTGCTATTTACATGTTACCGTATATACTTGCGTATAATCCGATACCAATCTGCAGTCGCATTATGCGAAGGGCAGATCTGGGTCTATGCAGTTTGTAAGGACTAATCAGTAGAACAAACAGCACAGACCCTGATCTGCCGGCGCATTATGCGCCGGCAGATCTGGGTCTATGTTGTTTGCATTTGGACCCAGATTATACGTAAGTATATATGGTAATTTTCTATGGTATTAAGTTTACATGCAAAAGTAATGCAGATATTTTTTTCTGTATAGTATTTATCAACAAATCCTATCTTAGTAAGGTAAATAACTCTTTTTAATACAATTTTTTTTATGAAAAAGAAAACAACTTGAATTAATAATATGGCAAGTAAAAAATCTATCGAAAAACAGTGGATTCTTACATTCTATGTGTCTATAAAAAAAAATTAAACCATGTATTTTTAGTAATGGCAGCCATATTTGATTATGTACTCTCATCATCTGAACAAATTTGAAAGGTCTTCATGCCATGACGCTTTCTGTCAAATTTGTCAAATTCTGTTCAGTGGGTTTTTAGATGTTTTTATTAAAAGGTTTTTCTATTTTTAGCAATGGTGGCTATATTGGATGATGGATCAGTATCCACTGAACGATTATGAAAAGCCTTCATGCCAGAATGCTCTTTTAAAATGTCATGCAAATTGGTCAAGTGGTTTTTGATAAGAAGTTCTTATCAATGATTGTTTATACAATTGCTGGTTACAATGTGGTCATGTTACTTGAAGTTTTCCACACATGTGATCAATTTATAGCTTTAACGTGCCACTGGAATTTGACCAATCAGAGATCGATACATTGACACACCTCCAAATTTGCGTAGGTGAATCTGTGTTATCCGTCTGACTGTATTTTCATATACGATTCTTCAAATTTTCTTATTTTTGGACAGATTATTTCCAGATTATCAAGGCAAGTTTTATAGTAATTTTACACTTTGGTCCCTGAGTTTGATTTCCATATCGAGAATGCGGATTTCTTGAATAAAGGAGCAAATTAACGTTTAGGAATTCCGTTCCCATTGAACTATGTCCGGATAGCGAGGTTTCCGGAAAAAGGAGTCTGGACTAACGAGGTTCCTCTGTATATGATACAATTCATTACAAAATTCTACATCTGATACCAACAAATATCTGCACTCAGATAAATAAATAAACTAGAAATGTGTTTATGGAAGACATACCACACAATTCCTGAAATGACCTAAATACAAAACTTAACCAACATATGATGGACAGATGGATATGGGTAATATTATATGCCCCTACCACTGTCATGGTCGGGCATAATAAATATATAAAAACATAGAGACAGGGGTCCTACCACTGTCATGGTGGGGCATAATAAATATATAAAAACATAGAGACAGGGGTCCTACCACTGTCATGGTCGGGCATAATAAATATATAAAAACATAGAGACAGGGGTCCTACCACTGTCATGGTGGGGCATAATAAATATATAAAAACATAGAGACAGGGGTCCTACCACTGTCATGGTGGGGCATAATAAATATATAATAACATGGAGATAGGGGTCTATTTTGTAAACTGATAGGTAACTTCCTGTAAGATTAGTACTACACTGCTAGATGTGTACATAATTTTCAAAATATTTGTGACACATGTAATGTAAAGAACTTAGTAATCTCATCACTGTACAAGAGATATATGTCTTTTTTCCCTCCTCTTCTACAAATAAAGTTTCACAACATGAGCTTATCTAACTTACTGTGTCCAGCCGTAACCAGATCTCTTCCATTCCCTCAGCACTGGGGATGAATAGCTTGATGGCAAATTTATTGTTGGAGAGATTTACATCTGGATGGGTTTCGCACCCTGAAAAATAGGAACAGATTTAACTGAAAATCTGGAACAGGATCTACTCCAGAACTGAAAAGTTACATGGAAAATTCCCCCTCCATTTGAAATAAGATTACCATAGATGGCACAGTATAAGTCTGCTCTGTGTTTAATAGTTCCCCATGTAGGCACTTAACACTCTAAATTTAACATGCCGAAACCAACTTTACACATTAAATTTAAGGTGCAAAAACCATTATTTTCTTATCAAACTTACCATGACCATGACCTCTGACCCTTTCACCCCAGAATCTATAGGTTTCTTTATTACCCTAAATGCAAGCCATCCATAAAGTTTGATCAAGGCACTTACTCTAGAACAAAAGTTATTCTACAAAATCCATTTTTTTAGTCACAATGAATTTGAACTTTGACCTCAACATCAATAGACCTCTTCCATACCATTTTTCTTCTTGTAGTCATACTGCTCTTGAGCTTTGACCTTTTGGCCCCCAAACAGACAGGCTTCTTCTTTACCCCAAGCGCAAGCCATCCACAAAGTTTATTCCAAGTCTGTGATAATAGAACTAAATTTACTCTGCAGAAATAGTTTTTCTGCTTTCAGTCAGTGACCTTGATTTTCAACCTTTTGACCCAAAATAGATAAGCTTCTTCCTTACCCCAAGAGCAAGCCAAATGCAAAATTTGCTCCAGATCTGAGATGTAGAACAATGTTACTATATGGAAACCATGTTTTCTTCTTTCAGTCACAGCAATGTTGACCTTTGACCTGTTGACACTGAAATCAATGGGGTTCTTTCTTCCCTAAATGCAAGAAATCCACAAAGTTTGGTAACCCTAGATATCTCAGGTTATTGTGAGGAAACCATTTATCTTCTTTCAGTCACTGTGAACTTGACCTTTGACCTTTTGACAACGAAATCAAGAGTTCTTCCTTATCCCAAAAGTACAAGACATCCACAAAGTTTGGTAACTGTGGATGCTGGAGAACTAGAGTTATTACGCAGACACCATTTTTCATTCAGTCTATAGGGTTCTTCCTTACCCTAAGTGCAAGCCATCCGTAAAGTTTGGTAGCAACAAATTGTGGAGAACACGACTTTTCATGTGGAAACTATTTTTCTTCTTTCAGTCAGTGACCTTGATCTTTGACCTTTTGATGCTGAGTGCAAGCCATCCACAAAGTTTGGTAACAATAGATGGTGGAAAATTAGAGTTATTGAACAGAAAACATTTTTTCCTATCAGTCACTCTGACATTGACTTTTGATCTTTTGATGCCGAAATCAATAGGATTCTTCCTTACCTCAAGTACAAGTCATCCACAAAGTTTGGTAAACGTAGATGATATACAACTTGAGTTCTAGTGCGAGTAACAGACAGATGGACAACATCATAGCACAGTTACAACTGTGAGATATTCTGATTTTTTTTTTTAGCACACTTTCTGTAGAGAGCAAAAAGTATAAGATGAACTATAGATAGTTCTTTTCTTTCATAACTTTCACAAGTAATATGCATATTAAAATCAAATATCATATACCTTCTACATTACTATGTGTAAACAATATTTTATCTTCTTGTGAAATTATATGAAATGTAAATGCACCACATAATATGAAAAATTACAGTTTTAATATCAACATTTATATACATCCTTTATAAGCATTTTTTCCACCTAATATTCTAATTGCACCCACAATCAAAAGCTGTAATAAGAATAATAATTTTTCAACATACATATCTATGAAGAGCAGTGGTTCCCAACCTCAGGTTGCGACCCCAAATCAGGGGGTCTTCAGTAGGGTCGCAAAGGGTCATCAGAAGAAATCATATCATAAGCCTGAGGGTCGGGAGGTCCTGTTGGTGGCCAATTTAGGGTCCCAGCAAAAAAAGGTTAGGAACCACTGATGTAGACGTATTAAATACTAGGAAATCCTGCTATTATGAATCTAGCTGCACTATGACTAAATTTGAAGTGCAACATTTTCAAATTTTGATTTAAAATTTTGTACAGTGTGTAAAGAATCCTAGACCCCTTATACTGGAAACTTTTTGAGTCCGAGACTTGAGCTCCAGGTTCAAGTCCACAAGTTATGATGGTTTGCAGCTTTCATTATACTAATTGCAGGATATTCTTAACCTTGGTCCCCTCTCCTTGCAGCACTCAAAGTACCTATCAAACTTCAGTAGTCATAAACTACTCGAAAATTTTTGTGGCCATTTCAAATATTAGGTCACCATGCCCTAGTAACCTGGTCACTAAAGACATTGAGAGAAGAAATCAGTTCAGTGGGCAATTAATAGCACAGGTGACAATAAGTGAAGGTTTTAGTGAAGGTAAGGTTGGCTAAAAAATAAAACAAAACTTGCCTTTTTCTTGAAATTATGACAGGTGAATTGCAAAATGTCAACTCCAATGGAAAAAGTCACATACGAATGTTATGTCTCGAGTATGAAGGAAATTGGTCTACCTGTTTTCAATACACAAGCCTTGTAAACTGATGATTTGAAATTAGATGTCTATTTTTGAACACTGATATTAAAGTCATTTGTCCCTGTTTTGTTTAAAAAGTATGTAAATATGATAGTCACAAACCTTTTCGCATGACCCATGTCAAAGTTTTTGTTTATTTGACTTTGTAAAGTAATTAGGCAACATACTGTAATATACAAGATTTTCCTTCAACTGGTGGCACTTCTAAGGACATATAACAAAAATTCAGAACCTTTAATCTCAAATTCCAAAACCGGATCTCTAATATTATTTCCAGCCTATCAAATGTCATTTATTTTAACCAATTGATCTTCAAAAACCGTCATCCTATTAAGTGAGATTCTGATGAAGAACCGCCCTGAATCAATCAACTTTGATTCCTACCAAAATCTGACTATTGATTAGTTTTATTTTATTAACATTCTGTCCACCTATTTCAGGAGAACAAATTGATGTATAACTTTATTATTATTATTATTATTATTGTGATTGTTCTGGCTTTTTCAGCACTAACTATTTAACTTCTGCTGTTTTCCATAAGCTTGATTACCAAATCATGTGAAGTTAAATTCATTTCAGAACTTAAAGAGTGATTTAAAAAAAAAAATTTTCCTCTGGTGAAAACCCCATGCTAATATTACCATCCATTCAGGAGGAGTAGCAATAACAAGATTCTCAAGATGACCACTGTGGGAGTCATACTGGATGTCCAAGTGGCACCATTTTCATTTAGGGCCAACTATACCATGGAATGAATGTGTGCGTAAAGTTTAAGAGCAATCCTTTGGAGTAGCTACAACAAACTTGTGCTAACAGATGGATGGACGATGGACAACAGAGCATCCAATCAGCTATTCTGGTCTATGACCAGTAGAGCTAAAAACTAGCTGAAGGAGGTTATAAACATAAAACAACGATATTTTTAAGATAAAAGTTTTGATCAAATTTAATTAAAACAAAATGCAGTTGCATCAGTCAGTAAGACTGAATGTTTCCCCTGCGCTAGCATGGTATCTTCATTTTATGATGCTTACATAGCATCTACAATGAAAACAGGAATTCTCTCCCTTGAAGTGAAATTCCTGACTAAAGAGGGAGCATCTACTTACCTGTCATTGTTTGTGTAACAGTTCTTTCTGTGTAACAACAATGACAGGGAACCAGTCTAGCTGTGAAACAGACTAGTCACATGCAAAAGCGACTTAATATAGGAATGGCAGTCTTCCAGCTGAAATAGGATTATGCTAATTAATTAAATTGCATATGCAGTTTGTTTTTAGCATAAAACGCGATATATATCTGTAATTAGAAAGTGCTGATGGGATTTTTTTATTTTCAATAATATGATTCTTAAGTTTGCAAGAGGGTGATAAGTTGACAATTTTCACTCGTCAATTCTGAAGTATTAGTTTTGTCACGTGTTAATCACAACTTTCAGATATGCTGTAACTGCTAAATTTCAATGACAGAGATTTATTCCAAGTATCATATTTTATTTGGGGGTTTTGAGCTTGGACTTGAACTTCTTGTTCAAAAAATTTCAAGAGTATGGTGGATTCCCTCCTGTTACTACCTGCTAAACAATTAGATCTCATTATTTTAAAATTACCTTTGATGTTTATCCTGTTAATTGGGTTGCTAGGCGCATCCTCTCGACTCCGGTAGAAAGCTATGTGTGTATCTTTGAACACGCACCAATATCGTTTGTAGCTCTTCAGTGTGAACTTCTTTGGTCTGTAAATATAATGTGATACTTGGTTTGAAACTGTGTGAAAGTGTTGAAATAACTGCCTTGTGAGACCATTTTATTGGAACAGGATAGCTGAACTTTTTTCCCCCAAAGTATTTTTATCATAAAGTGCAGTAAGTGGGCCTGGTACTACTTACCTGGGCATCATTTGTAAAATTTGAAAGTCATCTTATGTAAGGATTTTTGTCAAATTTGGTCAAATTCAGTTGTACCGTTTTTGAGAAGTTATTTTAAAGTTTTTATATGTTTTTTGTAACAGTGGCCATATTTGATAGTCAACTGGCATCATATGAACAAAGTCCTTCATGCATGATGCTTTCTGCTAAATCTGGTCAAATCTGTTGAGTACTTTTAAGAAGTTGTTTAAGGTTTTTATTATCTTCAGTAACAGTGGTCATATTTGATGGCGTATTGGCATCATTTAAACAAATTTTAAAGAGCTTCATGCCAGGTTGCTTTCTTACCAATCTGGTCAAATTCTATTAGGTGGTTCTTGAAAAGTCATTTAAAGGTTTTTTTAAATTTTTATTAATCCTAACCATATCTGACAGTGCACTGGCATCAATTGAACAAATTTTATTTAGCATCATGCCAGTATGCTTTCTGGCAAATCTGGTCAAATTTTGTTAAGCAGTTCTTGAGAGGAAGTCATTTAGTCTATATTTAGTAAAGCCACCCACAGCTGATGGTGGATCAACATCATCTGAATAAATTTGAAAGAGCCTTATGCCAGCACGCTTTCTTTCAAATTTTGTCACATTACATTGAGTGGTTCTTGATCACAAGTCATTCAAAGGTTTTCTATTTTAGTTAAGGTGGCCATATTTGATAGTGGACAGATATCATTTCAACAAAATTTGGAAAAGATTTATGTTGCAACTTCATAAAGTTTTTTCTTTTCTATTTTTAGTAATGGCAGCCATATGGTAGACCAGCATCAATTGAACACATGTGAAAGAGCTTCATGCCAGGGTGATTTCTGTCAGCTTTGTGTAACTTCTAACGAGCGGTTTTTGAGAAGATACTATAAATAATAATTGTGAATGGACAACACACGGACGGACGATGCACGTTGGACGAAGGACCATACCATTAGCTTGCTTGACCTTATGGCCAGGTGAACTAATAAAATTAAACACAATGACAGTTCTGAAATGCATGACAACAGATAATTATAGAATTAATTATGATGACTTAAAGTTTATATTTTCTGATGGAAATATTACATACTGAACATAAAAATGTCAACAAAGAAAAGATTTGCCAAAGCATTTAAACAGGGTTATACAAATAACTATACAAAGCATTTAAACAGGGTTATACAAATAACTATACAAAGCATTTAAACAGGGTTATACAAATAACTATACAAAACTCTAAGAGAACAAGTCACTTAATGATTAGAATCAAATCACTAAAAAAAACAATATCAAAAGATTATGGGAAATTTCCTTGAAAATGATACTGACATTACTACAAGCCCCAGTTTTTTAAACTCATCTCTCCTGATAAAGCACAATCAATCTTTTAAGGTGGAAATGGTTGTGATACTATTCTAATTCTACTCACCTGCTTATGCCATACATATAGTACTTTCAGCTTTGATTTGTATTGTGTTAATCTTATTAATAATCCTGCCTGTTTGTGTGACCCTGAATATGCAAGACAGTGTCAAGTCAAGATATATAACAGGATAAAGTTTCATTAAAATATCTTCATTGGTTTAAAAAGTATACCCATACATGAACAAAGGTTACCAATTTGCATTTTCCATTACCATGACTTTGATCTTGAGGCAGGGGGCATATCTCATGTGCCACAATGTCCTGTCATGATATAAAACTGGTTGAAGTTTCACTAAAATATCTTCATTGGTTCAAAAGTTATACTGCAGATGAGGAAACAAGTCAGAGTAATATACTCCAGTACTGTGACCTTCACCTTGAGGTAGGGACTGTGTCTATGGAGTGCAACACACCATCTATACATGATGTATAATTTGTTAAAGGTTCATTAAATCTCTTTGGTGGTTAAAAAGGTTAAAGGTTAAAAATGCTGGAAATAAATACAAGTAAAAGAATTACATTTTCCCTTGCTGTGAACTTGACCTTGAGGCAGGGGTTGTGGTTATGGTATGTTACATACTGTCTATAAAAGATATGTAATTGGCTAAAGTTTAATTAAAATATCTTCAGTGGTTCAAAAGTTATATTTTGGACAAGGATACAAGTCACTTAATTACATTTTCCCTTTCTGCGACCTTGTAATTGTACGTTTAATGACATGTCAACACAATACTGGTCAGTAGGTGCTGATGCTGTGACCTGGACTTCAATTAAGGGTGGGATATGGCTATGGTATGTGACACTCTGTCTTGTCATGATGTATCCTTGGGCAAAGTTTCCTGAAAATCTCTGCAACCATTACAAAGTTATCAGCCAGACAAGCAAATGCTCCTGGATGGATGGACAATGGCACAACATAATATGCCCATCTTAAGATGGGTATATAAAAACTGTCGTGGATTGACTTACTTGATTTATATACACTTTTGGATGGGTGGGGTGGGGGGAGGGGGATTATAATATCTTTCAGGTGCAGAAAACATATCCATACATTCTAAGGTTTAAAATTACAGTAAAACCTGTCTACAGCAGCCACCCATGGGAAAAGGCCAAAGTGGTCTTTGTAGACAGGTAACCTCTGAAGACAGGTTCAGTTCTCAAACTTGGTTCAGGACAAATACATGTACTATGCACCGAATAGCATTAGCATTATTATTATTAGTAGTAGTATGCTATCAAGATACATGTAGTTAGTTTAGCTACTTAGCAAAAATAAAAAGAAAATAATAAAATAAAAGTTCCACACAGGATTAATGTATCCTCACTTTAATCCATCGTGTACATTAAATCATCAATGACTCTTAAAAAATCACTGATCATTGTTTGTTTTGTGCATATTTCCATCCCCATTTTAGTTGCAATGTCTGAAACTTCCATCACTGATTTCAGCATGTTTGAATGTCCATGATGAATTGCAAACCATTTCAGTTTCTGCATGCATTCCTCTACAACTGTGTACATGCACTCATTTATACAACTCTCTCTCTCTCTCTCACACACACTCTCACACTTTAATCTCATCAGTGGAAACGGCGTCTAAATAAAATGACTAATTGACAGCTTACCTGTGATTGTCAAACACAGGACTGACTTTCTGTAAGGCAAGCTGGCATAATCAGGCATGAAAACAGGTGTTTACACTTCAAACAATTGATCGATTAAGCAGTTGCTCAAACTCACAGAGATCAAAAGACAGTCAGCTTTTGTGAGAGACCTTTGATGATCAGGGAATGAAAAGAATCTTTCCGTGACTTTGTTAGTAGCAAATAAACCATGAGGGATATCACATGTGCAGTGTACATGTGGGTTGTAGCATCCTGAAACCATTTTTAGCATTGTTCATTAATCTCATCATTTGGCGTGATTGTATGTAATCTCTTACACTCCAGATTAACGTTGTTCTCAAAATCAGCCATGAAAACATTTCTGCTGCAACTAAATAACTACTTTTTCCACTATCCATCAAATGAATTGCTTCAATTCTCTCATGTAACGACAGAAACTGCTTTGCTTTCAAAGCCGATATGTTGACACCTTTTAGTTTGACTTACAGCGTGACTAGAGTGTGGTAAGTACAATAAAGATATGAAATGTTTAAACATCGATTCACATGATATACCTTTATCTAAACAATGCCTTGCTTTTCAAACAAAAGAAGTGTTTAATTTGCATACTTGGAGCGGTCACTGCTGATACCCTCCAGTGACCGCTTAAGGCAGGGTGAAATAATTGGTTATTTAGGAAACATCTGGCTGCTGACCACTGAAAGCAGGTGACCGTTAAAGACAGGACATTTATATAGGAAATGTGCCCGGGGGGGGGGGGGGGGGGGATTAAAATGACCGTTGAGACCAGGTGACCACTGAACACAGGTGACTGTTAGGACAGGTTTGACTGTATATTCAAAACAAAACATTCTGATGAATAATTAGTTTATATTTTTTTTTCAATAAAGACATAAGTATGTATGCATCATATATGTCTCTGTATTTATTATTCATATTATAATTTGATTGATGCACATATTGTTTATTGGTATGAATGAATATTACAAATATTATATCTATCCTGTGTATCATTATCTTATGAACAATATTTATTTTGTTATGCATATAACTAACCATATGACAAAGATGACAAAGATGATGATGATGATGATAATGACCATGATACTGTGATGTTCTTATTATCTATATTTCATGTTTTGTATATATTTATATCGATGGTAAAGTAATTACAAGATCTAGTTCCTAAAATTTTACTACTTTATGTGTGTTCCATGTGACTGGTAGTAACAATATATATTTGTTTTATACTGACATATACAAATGACATGAATTGAAATTTATGTAAAATAACCTGGAGCAACCCCACCCCCACCCCTATTTCTTTCCTTTGCCATCCCCATCCTTTAAGCTATTTTCTATCAAACCATTCCTTTACCTTTTCTCTTCTGATATTTATCCTTTCATTTATGTTATCCATTTTTTCTACTCACCATGAAATTTTTGTATTGTACAATGAGGAGGAACTTGTTAACTTCATCTAAATTTGTTACCTATCTTTTTGCAAATATATTACTTTTAAGGCATGGCAATAAAATATATTTAAAGTAAACTAAACGCAAGGGCACTTTGTATTTCATTTACCAATATTTTTTTTACAAGGACTATTACAGCAATAAAACAAAGTCTGCATCAAAATAGTAACAATGGATTTGTTTAATCTGAAGAATTGCATGTATTTAAAACAGGTTTAAAATTACTGTTTACATGAACAGCATTGATTTGGTTTTATTTATAAGTATCACTACACTAATAGAGCCAATCAGCTGTTATCCCTAAGAAAATCATGAATAGTTTTTCTCTAGATTTTTCTTGAAGAGTAGCTAACCAGTGAAGAATGTTACTTGCATGCAATAGAAAGCTGCATTGAAGTCTAAACAAAAAAACAAACATGTTTATTGAATTCATCCTCTTGGTTTTTGCATAGGATGACAAAAGCATAAGGTGTGATTCCGCCAGTTCTGAAAATGTTATCTGCACCAAAACTTTCAGTCATTTCATTTAATGCAACTATTTCCAGAAAATGCAACATAAGCTATGCTGATTTTTGGATATATAGTGTCCAAGTTATTCCCTAACATAAGTAATATAGTCTTGAGGCATCTGAACTTGTAACTAATGCCCTGGATTTCATAAAAATCTAGAAAAAAGAAGGAAAATAAGGAACCTAATTGTTGTATTAATATCTTATAGAATCCTAACCAGTGACACTGGGCTATTTAGTAACATGTCAGAAACAAATTTGTGCTAATATACCACCTATACTTGCATAAGAGCCGATAGCAACTGCAAACTGCAGACCCAGATCTGCTGTCGCATAATGCACTGGCAGATCTGGGTCTATGCAGTTTGTAAGGACTTATCAGTAGAATAAACAACACAGACACTGATCTGCTGGCGCATTATGTGATGGCAGATCCGGGTCTATGGTGTTTGCATTTAGACCCGGCTTATACACAAGTACCAATATATATAGTATATATATTAAAATTTTACTAGTAAAAAATTAACTTACATTGATACCAACCATACTGCTTTTATGATAATATGATGCAATGATTTTTCAGCAACTCAAAGATTCAAGATATAAGATATTTTCTCAAACTTGCTTCACTAAAGTGAATTTGGTTTGTAAATCACAATTCTGATTGAATATTTTTGTGTCTTTAAATGAAGCAGGAAATGTACCGTATATATACTCGCATATAAGCAAATACCAACTGCAAACTGCATAGACCCAGATCTGCCATTGCATAATGCCCGCAGATCTGGGTCTATGCAGTTTGTAAGGACTAATCAGTAGAACAAACAACATAGACCCTAATCTGCCGGTGCATTATGTGACAGCAGATCATGATCTATGTTGTTTGCATCTGGACCCGGTTTATACGCAAGTATATACGGTAGTCTCAACCTGTCATATCCAATTCAGTCATTCAATGCTGCTGGACTAAATAAGGAAAAGGATTTGAAACAAGATTTAAACATGTGCAAACTCTTCCAATTTCCTGTTCTTTCTTGCTAATGTTGATGTAGCTTTGTTAATGTGAAACTTCTGAACCAGATTATATTTCATATTAGCCATTCTGATCATAAATGAAATACACTGATCTTCTCATCATTAATAAGTGATATCATTCTAAAAGCTTAGCTTCTCAAAGATCAGAAGGTTATTGCAAATGTTTGAGCATAACAGCCATGAAATTCAACACCTACATATTCATCTGTATTTTTGTTTTGTTTCAAAGAATTGGTGAATTACCAGAGAAATAAAGCTAACAATCCAAACACTTGGTTATAGCGCAAAATTTTGCATGAGGTAAAGTCAATTCAAACAACAGTTCACTAATAACAAAACAATGACCTGCCAGTAGTTTTGGCAGGTGTGAAGATATATTGGCCAACCAGCCATAAAATTAATCCTGTTACTTTCAACCTGGTTGTCTATTAAGGTTTTAAATAAATATTCTCAACTACTGAACTATGATGCAAACAAAAAGTATAACAAGTAAATTTCAAGTAAATTTATCAAATTTGCTGCTCCAGCTTTATCAATTTATATGGTAAATAAGGACCAAAAATTATTTCTATATTTAAGATTTTGCTACACAATCATTGAAGACCTTATCAAACTAACCGCTGGGTTTTATTGGGGTGGGGTGGGGTTTGTTTCAAATATGAGCAACACCAGTAATTGTTTCGAAACATAAAAAGGACAGACTGATAAAAATTTGAATTCAATATTCCCCTGATATGAAAAAAGACAGGATAAAAACAGATAAATTAATTTTTTTTAAAATATTAAACAAAACATCAAGATTTTTTAAGTTTGACCATTTTTGATTAGCAGAATTCACCTACTTGAAGAATTTGACATAGTCGCTGAGTTCGGGTACATGAGTTATGTCCCCTGATGATGAAAGTTTAGAGCCCTCTAGGGACTCTTGTAGATCTTGCAATGCTGTATCAATCTCATCTTCTTCTGTAGCAGCATGGTCCATTGTGTCGCTCCCCTGCGGCTGACCTGCCTGAAGCTGAATCTGAACCTGAAAAATGAAAAAAAAGTGTCAACATCTGAATTTTGAATTGTACTTAATATAAGTTGTAATTCATGGTACTTTTGACATAAATAATAATTTTAAACTAAGATCATGAGCCTGATGACATTAAGAGTAAATAATCTTGCTTGGCATCTCTAGGGTCTTGGATTCAAGTCTTACTGCTGTAATAATGTATTAATAAAACAATGATTCCTTATCAATAATTGGCAATTTTCTTTGAGAGGTCATGTTTCCTCCATCCAAAATACTAACTGTTTTCATTACTATGCATGTGTGACACAGTTTGCCCATGTGAGAAAGTCATGTGGAATACACCTTTCTCACATGAGTGCACTCAGTGACACAAAAAATGATATCATTATGCTTATGATGTGATGAGTATCTGCAACGTTTTGGGCATTTTTAATGTTGAAAAGACAAATTTTTTAAGAGAATAAACAGAAATTCTTGTTTATAATGAATTGTTTGTTGTAAACTAATCTTTTATACTCTATCAAATGCTACCCAAAAACAATGTCTTTCTATGGCTACACCATACCGATCTTATCACTCTTTCTACAGCTACATCATACTGATCATACTGTTCTTTTCTGATTAGAAATAAGAGAAAAATAATACATATGTTCCTCTTTCCTGCCCACAAATCCTAACCCTTGGGTGGGATCTCTCTATTTTACACCAGTGCATATAATGGATTCTATTAATCTCACATCCCTTATCAAAAGACTGATTTTCCGGGTGTAATGCCAATGCAATAAATCCTTATCCTACCTCACATGACTTATCCTACCTCAAATATGGCTGTTATCCTACCTCACATGACTGTTATCCTACCTCACATATGACTGTTATCCTACCTCACATATGACTGTTATCCCACCTCACATGACTGTTATCCTACCTCACATATGACTGTTATCCTACCTCACATGACATCACAATGGTGTTTTGATTGGCACATTTCTACTCATTTTATGACACCACATACATGACATTATGTTGTCTGCTATTTTTCTATCGGTTTAATTTCAATACCCAATTTATCTGTGTTTTAACCACAGTTCTGAGTTTTTACAGAAACCAAATCAAGTGATTCTTGTAGATCTGCAGTGCATATTAATCTCATCTTCTATTGTAGTGACATGGTCAACTGTGTAGTTTCCCTGTGGTGACCCAAAGATCTAAATGTCCCAAACTTTTCAATGGAGACTTGACCTTTCAATGCTGTAACTGTGCCAATTGGGCTCCGTTCAGTTTAAAACCCATATTTTTAACCCAGCATGAAAAATAACCAACCATATCTGTTGATGTGATATAGAAAAATCCAACCCACCTCTGTCTCATATTTTGTGGACAGGAAATCAGCAAAGCCTCATGAATTAGGACTCCTCAGATTGGATTTTCCTATTCCTCATCAATACATATGATACATTATATTACAACAATCCCTCAATATAAGGCCTTTCATTATAACATGTTTTCTGTTATAAAGTGGGTATGGTCAGATGCCTTTTTTTATTACTGTATATACTCACTTATAAGTTGGATCCAACTGCAAACAACTGCATAATGTGCTGGCAGATCAGGGTCTATGTTGTTGGTTCTACTAATTACTCATAACAAACTGCATAGACCCAGATCTACTGTCACATTATGTGACAACAGATGTGGGTCTATGCATTTTGTAGTTTGATCAAACTTGTATGCAAATATATATGGTATGTAATAGTGAAGTTATATATATAATATACTTCATTATAACGTGATCTCACTATAAGGTAAAATACTCTATGACTGCCATGGTCAGCATTATAACAAGGCAGTACAATACTACTGTCATGTCACTTTAATTGGACATTTACACTTGTACAATACAATGATGGCAACCATTACTGCATATTATTACAAATCTTCCCAGGTCTGGAATTCATACAACATTTCAAATTGCTTACAATTTTGCTTGAAACTCATTTTTAAAAATCACAGAGCCACTCAAACAAAAGTTTTCCAAGTCTGCAGGAACATTTTCAAGTTAAAAAGTTCCAGAGTTAAAAATTTCATGCAAGTATCGATTATACACTTCCTTCTCTAAGTACTGAATAAATTCTCAGTCTTTGTCTTGAAAGGCCAGGATTGAAGTTATCTGATAGTAGAATTGGACGAATTTAATGGAAACATTTTGCAATGCATTAAGAGAGACTAGACTATATCTGTAAAAATAATCTATTCATTGAAAATGTTGGAATGAAGTTATCTCTCCACAGATCAAAGTAACAGAAAATTTTATCTTCGCATTGGTTATACTGTACATAATTGCTTACAAGTTGGCTTCAACTGCAAACTGCATAGACCCAGATCTGCTATTGCATAATGTGCCATCAGATCTGGGTTTATTAAATTTGTTAGGATTAATCAGTAGAACAAACAACACAGACCCTAATCTGCCAGTGCATTATGCAATGGGAGATTAGGGTCTATGTTGTTTGCAGTTGGATCCAACTTATAAGCAAGTACATATGGTATGCTAAATAATTAGTAACTTGTCAATACAATAGGGGTCTAAACAAGTTATTATTTACCAACAGAATAAATGCAAAATTGCTTAAAACAGTCATGTTTTTATACACAAATCACAAACTTTGTAAGTAAACTGCTTCTCTCATGTTACTCAACTTTAATTTACACAAAGCAGCTGCTCTTTTGAAAACCTGACATAACCTGGGATTACAACAAAAGGCAAGTGTTGAACAATTAAAGGCCGTTCTTTTATTACAAAAAGGTTTCATACAGAAAGCACATACCGCATATACTTGCATATAAGCCAATACCAGCTGCAAACTGCATAGACCCAGATCTGCCGGCGCATAATGCGCCGGGAGATCTGGGTCTATGCAGTTTGTAAGGACTCATCAATAGAATAAACATCATAGACCCTGATCTGCCGGCGCATTATGCAACAGCAGATCAGGGTATGTGTTGTTTGCATTTGGACCCGGTTTATACATGAGTATATGCGGTAATTATTATGAAATAATCCTTTATTCAATGACTTACAATATTTCCTTTTGAAACAAATGAATAATGGTTTCAAAATATTAAATGTCCTTACCAAGAAATGTATGTATGTATGTATGTATGTATGTATGTATGTATGTATGTATGTATGTAAGCATGTATGTATGTATGGTATGTATGTAAAGAAAGGGTTTAACAGCACATCAGCACAATCCAAGCTGACTGACAACAAGAGGAATAAGAAGTCAACATGGTATAATCTTGATATGTCTTCCAAACTAAATAAATATTCAGCTATGCCTAGAGACCGTTACATGTAATGTGTATCCACCATGGTTTTGCAACGTTAAAAGATGAAACAAAACTCCATTTTAGATATATGCATCTACAACTGAGGCACACATATAAATACTGTATAATCTAAAGAGATCAAAAGTCTCACTCAAAATTAAAACATCATTTGAATGATTTGCTAAGTAACAGCATAAATTCTTGCTATGGCTATAACCCCTTCACAACTAAAACAACTGATAACTTCAACAACAGTTTTGGGTCCATAGTCTTGATAAATTTTTTTGTACATGGAAAGAATGAGTTAAATATATGTACCGTATATACTCACATATAAGCTGCGTCCAAATGCAAACAATATAGACCCAGATCTGCCAAAACATTATGCGAAGGCAGATCTTGGTCTATTCAGTTTGCAGTTGGTATCGGCTTATATGCAAGTATATATGGTAACTGTTTTATATCTTTTAAACAATGCCAACTAGAGGTATTAGTGGTAAGTGCATCACAGGGTCCTGCTCACTACACAGAAAAATTTTGTATTCGAAAATCATTGTTAGGTCAGCATAAAAAAGTCATGATTCCTCTAAATGATGTGGAATACTTGAAATCCAACTCCTTCAAGGTCTCATCAATACGAGCAATGTCTCCTGTTATGATAAAGATGTAAAGTTGATCAAAAAGGGCCATAATTATGTCCAAAATGGAGCAAATGAGAAACACAGGTGTATGAAACAACATTCACATCAAACTGCATCAGAATAAGTTGAATAGTTCTTGAGCTATGCTAATCGCAAGCAACATCCCATGTAAAGATATGAAGTTGACTGACAAGGGCCATAACTCTGCCCAAAATGGAGCAGACAAGACACACAGTAGAGATAAGACAAAAACCATAAAATGCACATCTAGGTATAAGAGGCACTGTTCTAACCTAATTCCTTCAGAATATGTTGAATGACTCGAGCTATGCTGATTGCAAGCAACAGTTCATGAATCCATGCGAAGAACAGAATATGTCTGACAAGGGGCATAATTCTGTCCAAAATGGAGTAAGCAAGGCCATAAAGGCACATGCAAGTCTATTAGACAATGCTCATACTAAATTGCATCACGACATGTTGAATGGTTCTTGAACTATGTCAGTTACAAGCAACATCCCATGTGAAGACTTGAAGTTAATTGTGAAATATCAGAACTCTATCCAAAATGGAGTTGCTAAGACAAAAAACATAAAAGGCATATCTAGGTCACTGAGACTATGTTCATATTAAACTGCATAAGAATATGTTGAATGGTTCTTGAACTATGCCATTTACAAGCAACAACCAATACGAAGATATTAAGTTAATTATCAAGGGACATAACTCTATCCAAAATGGCACTGATGTGACAATACTGATAAAAGGCACATCTAAGGATATGAGACAAAACTGAAACTAAATTGCATCAGAATATGTTCAATGGTTCTTCAGCTGTGTCAGTTACAAGCACATCTCATGTGAAGTTACTTGTCAATGGCCATAACTCTATGCAATTGGAGTTGACGAGACAAAACCCATAAAATGCACATGTAGGTCAGTGTACATGTACACACTAAAACTGCGCCAGAATATATAGAAAGGTTGCTGATTTATGCTGGTAACAAGGATCTGATGTAGGGGTGATGTGAAATTGATTGAAAAGGGTCAAAAACTCCATTTATATTGGACACAAAAAGGCAAAACCTTGAGAAGGCAAATCTACATGTTGTAGGCAATTCACTTATCAAATGGCATCCAATTATGTGTAAGTGTTGCAAGAAGTGTTAACAGATGGAAAGACAGATTGATGGACAGACAAAAAAAATGGTTGCAATAGGATTCGTGCAGTTTGATGCAGGGCCCAAAAAAGATGCATGATACAAGTACTCATTAAAGCAAAAAGTCAATTAAATGGATACCACTTCTTTAGACTTCTCAGTCATAAAGATGAACGGTGAGTCCCCTGGGCACTCAATTTATTACCGTATATACTCGCGTATAAGCTGGGTCCAAATGCAAACAACATAGACCCTGATCTACCTTCGCATTATGATGATAAAACAATTTGTTTTTATATTTTCCCCTTACAAAAATGAGCAAATAATTGGATACATGTGGAGACAATACATACATGCAGAATGCCCTAAATTTGTTGGAAATTAAAATCTCTGAACAGCTGAGATTTGACAATTTCCCACATTATTATTCATTTCAGCAATAAGCTGAGTTCAGATTAATTACAAACAATTATCAAACTTCTGTTGTTAATGGCTCGACATTATTGGGGCTGTTAAGTACTATGTGCCAAGTCAGATGGCTTCGTACGATAAAAACACACCTTTCCAAAGCTGAAATTGACATCATCTTTTGATGCTAATCCTTGTCAATATGTTATAACAGTGTTGACAATGGTCACTGTCTTGATTTCTGTAAAACATCTGCTGAAGTCAAGTCTTTTTAAGGGAGAGACCATTTAATTTTCTAAAGGGGGGGGGGGAGGGGCGAGGTAAGTGCTTGAAAACAATTGTCTTTCTTTGATTTGTTGTATAAAAAAGACATTATTCCATTCCTTGTTTTAACTGAAATTTTTTTATCTTGTGATGAAAGGGAAAAAAAACACCACGGACAGAAAGAACATTCTAGCCCCATATATTAAATGGTCAGTCCCTTACAGTACACATGCAGTCAGAATTGAACTACTGGGTAGTTCAAAATTGTGTACATTCAGCCTCGTGATTGTGCCATTACTGCTTATGGACTAAGCACGTGGTTCATATATACAAGACTTTTGAAATTATTTTTTTATTTTCCAAATATATGATCGAAATAAAGAGGACTGATTCTTCAACTGGTATCCAGTTGCAAATCACTCTTGACGTCTCAGTCTTTCCATGGGTGGTCTTCATTCATTGGCTGTTCCAATGTCAATCAGTAAAGTTGATCAGCTCCTCCATGGTGGAATTGCTATTGGCATGCCTGCAGAGGCACGGTCGTGATTTGTACGTACTTATCCCTCCACCGCGGAGTGTTCTCATGGTGCAAAAGTGGAGGGGACAAAGTCGCCCACCGCGAAGTGTGTGGTTTTGAAAATTCGCGTGAGCTGTACTGAACTACATATAAAGTATGAAAAGCATAACTAATTTTTATATATTTAATATTTTCATTTAAAAATCACAGGAATATTATTAGGCTATGGACTTAACGTTATAAAACTAATACCAATGTTATTTTTACAAAATTATGAATAAACATCAATCGTGGTGCAAAACCACCTTGTCAGTAAAATCTGGGCACAAACATCTGGCTGTAATTCTACATGTCAATTCCGTTTTCCCACTCACTGCAGATGAATGTATATTGACAATGTTTATTTTAATCTTTCTGACATCAAATTTCTCAGTGGTGATCAAAGGACTCTTCCTCTATTCGTTTAGTTGAATTGCTTTCACTTTTCGTTCTAAACTGAGAATATCTGACAACATTTTGCACTCTTTGTAACAACCTGTTCCTTCATTGGCAATTTGTACTTATCACACGAGATGCTCAGTGTTTACAAAGGAAGTGAGCTTGTCATGTATATCGACTTTTTTTTTCTCCCCAGTCTGGTACCCGGTTAAATACATTTCGCAATCTATGAGAGGGAAGCTACAAAGGTTAACATACCATTTTACTATTTGGCGACCGGATGTCATGCTGACTTGAGCTGAATAGTACTGTACTTCTAAGTGGTTAGCTTTTGTCATCTTGTGGTAATAATAGCCAGTAATTATCAAAGTGACAAAACCTAACATCTAAGGAACACACATCAGTAAGGACAATCAGATTACTTACCTCTTTGTATGGATTAAAGTTACTTTATCGGTATGTTGGAACAAATGTCAATATGTTGAGTTAAGAAATCAACAAATATTAGTGAGATTTCTATCTGTAAACAACCATTATGTTTCCACTTGCGAGTGGTAAATTTTAAAGTTTTTGCACTAAAATGCTGGCTGCGTTAGAGGAGTGGCTGTCTATGAGGGCTACTTTTGAACACAAATTCGTCAGTGCCATTGGATTCTGGACGTATAAAGCCTGTAGCCGCTGGTCAGGGGGGGCCGTTCAAGAGGGGGACTACTGTAGCACAAGATTTCCATTACTTGTACTCTAGAATAAGATTCCCACTGCTTTCACTTTAGCATAAGAACTCCATTACTTCCACTCTGGCATAAGATTTCCATTACTTCTACAATAGCATAAGATTTCCTTTACTTTCACACTAATACAAGATTTCCATTACTTCTACTCTAACAAAAGAGTCCCATTATTTCAACTCTAGCAAAAGATTTCCATTACTTCCACTCTAACAAAAGATTTCCATTACTTCCACTCTAGCATACAATTTCCATTACTTCTACACTAGTATAAGATTTCCATTACTTCCACTCTAACAAAAGATTTCCATTACTTCCACTCTAACAGAAGATTTCCATTACTTCCACTCTAGCATAAGATTTCCATTACTTCCACACTAGTATAAGATTTCCATTACTTCCACTCTAACAAAAGATTTCCATTACTTCCACACTAGCATAAGATTTCCATTACTTTCACTCTAACAAGAGATTTCCATTACTTCCACTCTAACAAAAGATTTCCATTACTTCCACTCTAACAAAAGATTTCCATCACTTCCACTCGAACAAAAGATTTCCATTACTTCCACTCTAACAAAAGATTTCCATTACTTCCACTCTAACAAAAGATTTCCATTACTTTCACTCTAACAAAAGATTTCCATTACTTCCACTCTAACAAAAGATTTCCATTACTTCCACTCTAACAAAAGATTTCCATTACTTCCACTCTAACAAAAGATTTCCATTACTTCCACTCTAACAAAAGATTTCCATTACTTCCACTCTAACAGAAGATTTCCATTACTTCCACTCTAACAAAAGATTTCCATTATTTCAGCTCTAACAAAAGATTTCCATTACTTCCACTCCAGCATAAGATTTCCATTAATTCCACTCTAGTATAAGATTTCCATTACTTCCACACTAGCATAAGATTTCCATTACTTCCACTCCAGCATAAGATTTCCATTAATTCCACTCTAGTATAAGATTTCCATTACTTCCACACTAGCATAAGATTTCCATTACTTCCACACTAGTATAAGATTTCCATTACTTCCACTCTAACAAAAGAGTTCCATTACTTCCACTCTAACAGATTTCCAATTCTGTGGAAGTGTTTTCGTAGAAGAAAAGGCAGCAAAGCATACAATTTCATTTAAATATCAACAATAACCTCCAAGATATTTAATCTTAAAGTTTCAAGAAAGACAGTCGTTAAAGTTGTACGAGTTCAAGGCATATAAGTACCTGAAGAGCTGCAAACATCATCATCTCTTCTTCTGTGCAGTCCAGTTCCTCCACCATGATGGCCCATTTGGCCTGCTCATAGATTTGGTTAATACGGATAGCATCATACTGAAATTATAAAATTAAAAAAAACATGAAAATGTTTGCCATGATTCCATTAAACTCTCATTATCATATCACACAACCTCTTACAGTAGAATGATCAAGGAGTTGACGTAATCATGATTTGGACACCTTCCTTTTGCTTATAAAGGCAAAGAGAATCTACTACCATATATACCTGCTTATAAGTTGAGTCCAACTGCAAACTACACATACCAGGATCTGCCATTACATATGTGACAGCATATCAGGGTCTATGTTGTTTGCAGTTGGACCAGACTTATAAGCAAGTATAGACAGTATCTATCCTGCATTCACAGTAAACTTACACAGTACCTACATGTATTATATATGTACCTCTTCCATTTGGCATTTGTATCAAGAAGTTACCCTACATAAAAAGATACACCAAACAACAAAAGTTTTAATTTTGTTTGCAGATTGCAAATTATAGCCATTATCTTATGATATCATAATGTGCTTATATTCCCAAGAACCGCAGGTTCAAAACTAGTGGCATGGTGATTAATGCAAATAAACAAAGACTGGTCAGAAAAGTAAAATGACCAAGCATTCCATTAGGATTTTCAATAACTGAATAAAAATTATTACCTTATATACTCGCGTATAATCCAGGTCAAAATGCAAACAACATAGACCCTGATCTGCTGTCACATAATGCGCCGGCAGATCAGGGTTTATGTTGTTTGTTCTACTAAGTAGTCCTTACAAACTGCATAGACCCAGATTTGCCAGCACATTATGCAAGGGCAGATCTGGGTCTATGCAGTTTGCAGTTGGTATTAGCTTATATGCGAGTATATACGGTAGTTTCCTTCTTCATCTGTTCAACTTTTTGGGATGAAATCTTCCATGAAAAGTAAAATATGTGAATAACAGTGTCCAGTTAATACAGCTATCCATTGTTTAGTACAACCATTGCACCAAACACATGACAGATGACAAATCTGTCTGCAAGCCAATTTGAACGAATGGGATGCAAGCAACCTAACCATTACCATATATGCAAACATGACACTGTCAATGAAAAAAAATATTGAAAATATCTCCAACTCAATAAAATCAATGGCTGATCAGTTAAACAATCATCAATCTTAAATTTCAACTGATTCCCAACATTATTTAAAACCTTCTGAGCACAATGTTTGACATCTAATATACAATTTTCAACAAGTCTAGTCATTTTTATGATATCATACTGATTTATAAACTATGGAGCGTGTGTGTGTGTGTGTTTATGTTGAGATTCCCACATTCATGCTAAATTATTATGTTTTCATAATAATTTATATAGCTTGTCCATTGGTTGAGATATTTTATATATGGCTTGTCCACTGGTTGAGATATTTTATATGGCTTGTCCATTGGTTGAGATATTTTATATATGGCTTGTCCATTGGTTGAGATATTTTATATATGGCTTGTCCACTGGTTGAGATATTTTATATATGGCTTGTCCATTGGTTGAGATATTTTATATATGGCTTGTCCACTGGTTGATTTTAACCAGAGTTCAAATTTACCCATAAGTTTTTTCACTTGAACACAAGAAATGGGAGTTTTACATGTGAGTTTTGGAGCGCTAAAATTCTTCTGAATTCTTTTTCAGCATAATGATTGCAGACTTGGAGAAATGTAAATTTTAAACAAGTACAAAGTTAGACTGATTACTTAATTTTGTAAATATTGATGCCTAACTATAAGATGTAAATCTTATGGCACTGGCACATGCTGATAGTGTCACTGCCAGCGGGGATTATCAAAAGTGTTGCAATTAAAATTCTCTTTCTGATGTGAAATTTTGCAGCTGTGAAGAACATCTGGTAAAGAAGTGGAGAAAGGCAATTTACCAGATGAAATGTGTATCTGAAAAAAAGTGTAATCTACACAAGAAGCATGATCATGTTCCTGACGTTTCTTACATTTCATGTAAACAAGATTACATGATCCGATTATTATGTTAAACCAAGATTACATGATCCGATTATTATATTAAACCATGTACTGCACCACAAGCCCCGATATGTAGCTTTTCTTAAAGGAGTAGAATTC
The DNA here is from genome assembly GCA_029931535.1 of Margaritifera margaritifera. Lineage (NCBI taxonomy): Eukaryota > Metazoa > Mollusca > Bivalvia > Unionida > Margaritiferidae > Margaritifera > Margaritifera margaritifera. Next base: position 1,467,430 of record JAQPZY010001672.1, on the reverse strand, counting down.
CCTTCATATTTCTGGAGCTTGAATAAGCTTATACCCTCACCAGCATTGGCCTTGTTGTCTTCTCATATTTCAATTTTACCTTTTTAAAAAAATCTGTGTCAGAGACTTGACATGTTATTATCTATATAAAAAAATGTACCTGTATTTTGTCTCTTATTTTTCATGCGTAATCAATCCATAACTGTACAGCATTCCATCATTATATTGTACAGCATTCCATCATTATATTGTACAGCATTCCATCATTATACTGTACAGCATTCCATCATTATATTGTACAGCATTCCATCATTATATTGTACAGCATTCCATCATTATATTGTACAGCATTCCATCATTATATTGTACAGCATTCCATCATTATACTGTACAGCATTCCATCATTATATTGTACAGCATTCCATCATTATATTGTACAGCATTCCATCATTATATTGTACAACATTCCATCATTATACTGTACAGCATTCCATCATTATATTGTACAGCATTCCATCATTATATTGTACAGCATTCCATCATTATACTGTACAGCATTCCATCATTATATTGTACAGCATTCCATCATTATATTGTACAGCATTCCATCATTATACTGTACAGCATTCCATCATTATATTGTACAGCATTCCATCATTATATTGTACAGCATTCCATCATTATACTGTACAGCATTCCATCATTATACTGTACAGCATTCCATCATTATATTGTACAGCATTCCATCATTATATTGTACAGCATTCCATCATTATACTGTACAGCATTCCATCATTATATTGTACAGCATTCCATCATTATACTGTACAGCATTCCATCATTATACTGTACAGCATTCCATCATTATACTGTACAGCATTCCATCATTATATTGCTGCCTATGGGAGCCATGGAGCCTACTGCCCTATAGTGAAACCACCTTATAATGAAGTACATTATACATATAATTTTACTAAGACATAATAAAATTGGATTCACAACCATCCCCACCTTATATCAGTATAATGAAGGGCCTTATAGGAAGGGAGTGCTGTAATTATATTTTGTACTTCAGTTTTTGTAGAGAGAACTTTATTTTTACTTCTTAGTAAACATTTTTCAAAGTTCTGTATTAAAAACAAGAGGCCCAAGTGGACCTGATATCGATCACCCGGATAACTTGCCAGTTGACCATTTCACTAAACAGGCTTATGTAGTATTGTAAGAACTAATCCCATGTAAACTATCTCCCCAACTTTCTATCATGTTGATTTTACCTGATTTACTATATCCTCATATAAAGTATTTCTAAAGATAAAGGCATAATTAATATGCACAGTCTCTTGCTCATAGTTGAAGTCATCCAGATTTTGATTATACTAAACCCAACAGATCAAAAATATGGCTTGAAGAGTGGTAACAAGGTCAGCCAATCTGATGCAAGATCACCTCATTAATATGCATGGATCTGGCTTACTTTTGAAATTGCCCAAAAGCTTGATGATATAAGCCCATATTCCAATTTTGATCAAAATCTGATGAGAATTATGGCTTCCAGAGTGGTAATAAGCTCAGTTAATCATATTCAAGATCACCTCCTAAATATGCATGAATATTGCTCATTACTGACATATATGAGCATATGTTCCAAGTTTGATCAAAATTAGATTACAAATATGGCTTCCACAGTGGTGACAAGAACAGCAAATCAGATCCAAGATTAGTTCATTAATATGGGTGGTTCTCACTCATTAATGAACCCATCCAAGATCTTCAAGTTTGATCAAAATGTGATCAGAAACATGGTTTCCAAACTTGGCAACAAGCTCAGTCAATCAGATGCAATATCAATTCATTAATATGCATGTATTCTCTTATAAAAATGCAATCCTAAATCAAGCTCATGTGAGCTTGTGATAGCTCGTAGCAAGCTTGCTATAAGCTTGTTACGATCTGAACTGTAGCTAGCAGAATAGGTGGGAGCTCACAGTGAACTCATAGAACAAACGTGGCAACATGCAAGTACTTTTGCTTGCACGATCTTGCTAGCAGACCCTGCATATAAAAATTATCATTTATAAAATTGGATGTAGTGATGGTGAGAAATTTGCTACATAATGTAACATTTTTGTCTATAAAATCATTATTTTGCATATCAAAACAATAATCTTTATATGTTTAGAAAAGGTATTGAAATTCCCTGTCTATTTGTTATTTTATTTTATTTTAGCTTTTTATTGCATTGATATATTAACCTTAGGGAATTATGCAGGAACACTCTGGATGTTATTATATATTTGCAAGTTTTTGATAACTGACACATATGTACTTGCATGTATTTGTTGGTAACTCATAAATATTAACAAATTTATAATGCACAATCTGATCCATCAATAACCTTAACTTTGTAATGTGAATATTGATGATATCTCACACTAATGAAAAGCAACACTCTCAGCATAAGTGCAAGCAACAGGACACTTCACGATTCATGATTATTCATATTTAAAAAAAAACAAAACATTGATATTAGTTGTATCACATTAAGTTCATAACCAGATAACATTCCTGTGATTTTTAAATGAAAATATTAAATATATAAAAATTAGTTACACCAGTTATTACTCACAACTTTGTGGTCCCCATCTACAAAGGCCACCCTTCTTATAAGGCCACTTTCCTGCTGCAGAATGGACTGAATGATGAACTTAGCAACTTGGATCAAAAACTTTTCTTTACAGAGAGATCGTTTGAGATGAGCCAAGCGTGAAGGTGGAGAATCTGTGGGCTGTTATGTAGGAGAGAGTCTCTGTGTTGCGACAGGAGGTCCCTCCTCTGGGGTAAGGTCCTGGGATGGTCCACCAGCAGATTGAGAAGATCGTTGAACCACAATCGTTGGGTCTACAGAGGGGCAATCAGAATGAGCTGAGCAGTGGAGTGCCTGACTTTGTGTAGGACCTGTGGGATCATCCTGAAGGTTGGGATGGAGTAAGTCAACAGATTATCCCACTTCAGGCTGAAAGTGTCCGCTGCCCAGGTTCTCTGGTCGGGGAATGGTGAACTTAAAAGGGTAGCTTGTTGTTCAGCTTGGTGGCAAACAAGTCCAACAAGGGAGTTCCCCAAAGTTAGAACAGGGAGTATGCTACGGATTGGTGGAGTGACCATTCCATAAGGACTATCTGCCCTTTTCTTGACAGACTGTCCGCCAAAATGTTCTTCCTGCTGGAAATGTGGCAAACTCGGAGGAATATTCCTTCTGAAGCTGTCCAGATAAGGAGGTTCCAAACCTCCATGCAGAGAGAAGGTCCATGTGTGCCTCCTTATGTCTCCCAAGGTACATTACCACCAATGTGTTATCATCAGAGATGATCACATTGCAACCTCTTATTTGGTGAACACACCCCTGAAGCCCTAACAACACTGCCCTCATTTCCAAATTACTGATGTGCAGGGAAGATTCTTCCCGGGACCATGACCCCTTAAGAATCAGTCCCTCTGGCTCTAGATGAGCGCCCCACCCTGAATCTGACACATCTGCAAACAGGTAAGAGTGAGGTTCAGGGGGGGTGCATGGGGACTCCAGCCAGAAACCAATCCCGATTTGTCCACCAATTCAGATGATGGTGGAAATCCCAACCTAGAGAAATCGGAGCATTCAAGGGGTCCCTGTATGGTTTCCAAGCCACTAAAAGGAGAAAGCCACTAAAAGGAGAAACACTAAAGCCACTAAAAGGAGAAACACTAAAAGGAGAAATGGCGAGGACGCACCTGCAGTCTGCCTAGGGGAACCAGGTTTGCTGTGGAGTTCAAGGTCCCCAGCAAAGAGAGAAAAAGATGAGCTGACAACATGGTCTTTACTCTCAGCATCTACAATAGGAACACGATCTTGTCTACTCTGTCCTGCGGGACATGGACTAACCCTCTGTTTGTTAGGAAACTCATTCCCGCATAGACAAAATCATGAGATGGATTGAACTCTGATTTCTCTAAGTTTGGTAAAAGACCCAGCCTGGTCACTATGGACCAACACTGAGACAGATCTAATTGTGAATCAACCAATCGTCAAAATACTGGAGGACTGGGATGCAACTACTCCCATGATCCTAGTAAAAGCTCTGGATGCAGAGGCTCACTACTATGCAGCCCAGGTCCAGAAGTCCATGGCTGCATGTAAAGAAAGGGCCAATCGCTTCAGTGTGGATTAAGGCCCCACATCCCACTGGGATTTAGAGGGATAACAAGGAAGGCGGGGGGGGGGGGGGGATGCCAATCTGATCCGATCCCCTGCCCTACTCTGGCATATGTAAGCTGATTCCCAGTCCTGCATGTGATGAAACAGTAGTCTGGAGAGAGCAGGGAACTCGGCTCGATCCCTATCACCATACCATAGGGCTCGAAAGACCCATGCCTGGTGCCCAGTCAACAGGACCCGGTGCCTGGTCACCTGGAATGGATTTGACAGGCGACTTGTATCTGTAGGAAGTTCTGTTCCAAAATCTGACTGACATAAATCTGAGCACTCCTTTGTCAGGGGGCACGATCACGTCGCCAACAACAGGCCCTCTGGACTGAAAGGGTGCCACTCCCACCTTACAGGGGTCACGCCTCACAATGAGCCCATACCAAGCTGTGGATCAGTAGCGAGTGCTGCTCCCCCCTCACGAGGTGTGACTCACTCTCTGCCCTTATGGATGCAAGAGGGTGCTGCTCCTCCCCAAGGGGAGAGCATGACTCGCTCTCTGACCTAGTGGTAAAGAGAGGGTGCTGCTCCTCCCTCTCAGGAAGGTGCGACTTGCACTCTTCCGTCATGGAATGGAGACGGTGCTGCTCCTTCCTCTCACGAGGGCGCGACTCACTCTACACCCGTTTATAACCTCCCTTGGGAGGGGGCCCACTAACCCTAAGAGTCTCAGGGGAGACTTGGGTAATCCTTCTCGGAGACCCAAAAACAATAAAACAAGTCAACCAGGCTCAAATATTGCAAGGGACTACTAAATTAGCAGCCAAGAGTCCCTCAAAGGGTCTGACACTATAAAGAATTTCCAGGAATTCAAGATCATTTCTTCCTTTTAACTGCACAGTTTAAACCATTTTTGAAATTCTTCAGCAATAACAAGATTTTCAAATAAGCTTACATGTACTGTATTCCCATCAACAAATACCAATTTATTTCAGGGCAGTGGGTGCTTGACTTAGACTTATAACAGATTTCTTGAACAGTGTGATGTCATAAACAAAAGATCTAAAACCAGCACTGTGTCACCACAGCCATCCTCAGCTTGGCTCATAACCTCACCCAGATACACTTCATCAAACTGTAGAAGACAATGCAACTAATCAAAATAATGAAAATGCAAGTACATGTAGTGCTAGCCAAGCAAGACCCCACTTCTTTACACCTTCACCTGCACATGCAGGCACAAGCCCCATAGTGTCTAAATATATTACATCTCCCTCTCTCCAGGCCAACGTAGACCCAGATATACTTCATCAAAGTGCAGAAGACAATGAAACCAATCATGATGAGACTTCTTTCAAACACAATGCAAGTCACAGTTCACAGTGCCAATTATGTTCTAAGTGACTTGATAGTTATGATCTGGGATCTTAATCTTTATGTGCATGTGTATGCATGTATGTATGAATCTCTCTCTCAAATTATATATATAGTTTTAAGGCAATACTGAAAGTAGTTCAGAAGGAGTAGCAATAACTTGTGGTAATGGATGGCCGGACATCAGATGACAGATTAGCACCATTTTCATTTAGACCAAGTAGACATCATAAGAAGTCTTCTAGTGAAAACCGCATGTTGATATGTCCATCCATCATGGAGGAGTAGCAATATGAAGATTTTCAATATGGCTGCCATGGCAGACTAATTGGACCCCAGATCAGCACCATTTTCATTTAGTACTAGCCAGACATCATAAGAAGTCTTTCAATGAAAACCCCATGTTGATATGACCATATCCATTCAGGACTATGCCATAACAAGGTTTTCAAGATGGCTGCCATGGTGGCCATATTGGATGTCAGATCGGCACCATTTTCATTTAGGACCAAGTAGATTTCATAAGAAGTCTTCTAATTAAAACTGCATGTTGATATGACTATCCATTCCGGCAGAGTAGTGATAACGAGATTTTCACAAAGGCTGCCATGGCGACTTTATTGGACATTAGATCCACCCCATTTTCATTTAGAACCAAACAGACATCATAAGTAGTCTGTCAGTGAAAAGCCCATACTGATAAATTGCAACAAGAAACCCAATGTTTGTATGACCATATATTCAGACGGAGTAGCGATAACAAGATTTTCAACATGGCTGCTGTGGTGGCAATATTGGACTTCAGATTGGCACCTTTTTCATTTAGGACCAAGTAGACATCACATGAAGTCTTTTAGTGAAAACCCCATGTTGATATGACCATCCATTCAGTAGCAGTAGCAATAACAAGATTTTCAAGATGGCTACCATGATGGCCATATTGGATGTCAGATCGGCACCATTTTCATCTAGGACCAAGCAGACATCATAAGAAGTCTTTCAGTGAAAACCCCATGTTGATATGACCATTCATTCAGGAGGATTAGCGATAACAAGATTTTCAAGATGGCTGCCATGGTGGCCATATTGGCTGTCAGATCAGCACCATTTTCATTTAGGACCAAATAGATATTATAAGAAGTTTCTTTAATCAAAACCCCATGCTGATATGACCATCCATTCAGGAGGATTAGCAATCACAAGATTTTCAAGATGGCTGCAGTGGTGTCCATATTGGATGTCAGATCTGCACTATTTTCGTTTAGGACCAACTGGACATTATAAGAAGTCTTTTCGCTCATTATTGCACTCACCTGAGATTTTGATGATATAAACATGTATTCCAGGTTTGATAAAAATCAGATCAGAAATCTGGCACCTAAAGTTGAAACAAGGTCAGCCAATCATATGCATGATCACCTCATTAATGAACTCGTCTGAGATTTTGATAATATAAACCCATATCAAGTTTGATGGAAACTGAATCATAAATATGGACTCCAGAGTGGTAACAAGCAATTGTTGATGGATGGATGCATGACACACAATTTACAATGCATGATGGATGATGAAAGATTCCCGACAGATGCATGTGCTATACCATAAGTTTATTTGGCCTAACAATGAGCAAAAAATAGTAAATAAATACTTCATCTATAATTATTCAAGTATCACAAATGAAAAGCAATTAATAACAAGTATTCACATTTTGGCAACTGACAACTATGAGGTTGTGAAAGCAAATTCATACATGCAGAGAAAGTGTGTAGTGGAATGAGAAATTTGGAGCACATAGCACTAAAAAATACGAGTGTTTCCGGTTTCATCCTCAAAGAAAAATTGGATTAGTTGGTCAGAATAAGGTTTTATAAAGCTAATTTTCCCCCATCCATTTACCAAAAGTGAACCATGGTTGCATGACCTAATTTTATTCCTTTGGAAAATAGACCTTGTCGGTATTACTCAACAACCCGATATTTCTTTTTATAGATATACACTCTCTATATACATGTACATGTAATTACATAAATAATTTGCGTTCGTGTGTTATAATTTGCTGTAAATTTTAATCAAGCCCATCTAGCAAACAGCACACAAAGGCAGTCATTACTGAATCATACTTTCTAGTCTATGTCCAGGAAGCGCTAAACAATACTGGGAGAAATAGTAAACGTCTAACGAGCACAATGTCTAATACTGTTACCATGAACTAAATAAAGTGTGGTCTGGTCACAACATTCAGAAAATCTGAAATTTGTTAGAAAAAAAAAAAAATGTATTGTTTTATGGTAAGAAAATGTACATGATAGGCATTTGGAAAATTGGACAGTCTGCATATTTAGGTTAATTAGGGTAATTAAATTTGGAAGTGGGTTTTTATTTCTTACTTAGATTAAAGGTCAAAAACAGATGTTTAGTGGTTTGTAAGTTTTTATTGGCAATGAGGTTACTGGTGTGCATCAGAAATGCAGAAACATTACCTACTTTGTATTTAAGCACAACACAGGTCACCACAGCAAATTCATCCCCAACATTACATATAAAATGGATACTTAAGAGTGTTTACTTTTCTTTTCTTTCTTTTTATGATATATTTTTTATTTTATACATGTATTCTGAAGCTTAAAATTACAGATTATTCAGTTTAATCCCTAAGGAGTATTAATTTTCATAATTTATATGACTTGTAACTAGAACAATGTTCTACTGAACTTCATGAAATTTTAATTCTAAAATTAATATTGTAATGTTCAAATATGTTTTCCAAGTGAGAGAACTCTTTTCCCAATCCAAAACCTGCAATTCTGAATAGATCTGATCAGAGGTTAGTTCCCTTGCTTTAATATGCAAATTGCTATTTTAGCCTATTAATTCATACAAGGTCAGCCAATCAGATGCAAGATTGCCTCATTAATATGCTTGGATCTCATTCATTATCGAACTCATCCATGATCTTTATTTCATAAGCCCTTATTTCAAGTTTAATCAAAATTAGATCAGAACTATATCTTCCAGAGCAGTAACAAGCTCAGCAAAATAGATGCCAGATCACCTAATTATTATGCATGGATCTCACTTATCATTATCAAATTTACTGAAGATCTTAATGATATAAGCATATATTCCAAGATTGAGCACAATCGGATCAGGAATGCAGCTTACATAGTGGTAACAAACTCAGCCAATCAGATGCATGATCATCTCATTAATATGCGTGGATCTTGCTCATTATCAAATTTGTTTGAGACCTTAATGATATAAGCATACATTCAAAGTTTGATCAAAATTGGATATGACCTCTACAGTGGTTGCAAGATTACCTAATTAATATGTATGGATCTCACTTGTTATCAATCTCATCTGAAATTTTGATGATAAACCCACATTCCAAGTTTGATTGAAATCGATTTGTGGATTGTGGATTTGTAGGCTTAACACCATTTTTCAGCAAATGATAGGCTATACATGGCAGCCAGTATATTTGGTGTGGGAAGAACCCAGGAAAACCCCGGGAAGAACCACCGACTAACTGTAAGCTACTGGCAAGCTTTCTCACATACCCACGTTGCCTTGATTGAAATCATATCAGAAATATGGACTCCAGAGTGGTAAAAAGCAATTGTTGATAAACAGATGCAAGACGCACGACAGTTTAGTTTGGTGTTTTACAGCACAGCAACACAAGTAGGTTATAAAGTGTTGAGGCAATTGGAGTAAAGTTCTTTGCCCAAGGACACACTATGGTAGCTGACCCGGCTGATCCTATGGTAGGAATGAAACTGCACCTGTTCAGTCATAAGTCTGGCATGCTAACCACTGAGCCACTGCAGTGCTCCGATGGAAGATGAAGTACAGACACAGGGCCATACACTAAACTCACTTGGTCTTAAGGTCAGGTGTGCTAATAATATAAAGTGTATAACAAATTACAGGCAATAACAGTATCAGACACAGAAAATCAAATAGACAACTAGAAACATACAGATATAGGGGATTGCTGAGACTATGAGAGCAGACTTCAGAGTTTTTTTTATGTTTTAATCAGTATTAAATAAAATTCAATTTCAAGGTTCAATAGCCAGCTTGTAACCATTTAATTAATAAATCTGACCTAAACTTTCATGATTGCCTGATTGCCTAAACTTTCATGATTGCCTAAAAAATTTAACATTTTCTCCTTTAAACACAGAAACAAACATCACAGGGCTTGCAACTAGCTGCAAGTTATGTTTATCACAGATTTTCTTTTTTTCTTCTTTCTCCAAAACTTCAATTTTTCATGATGGGTAAATTAATGTTCTATAATGATCTATTCTTTCAGTCCATAACAGAATTTTCAATGTGATACTTTTAGCTGTTTCTTATGTTTCTAGACCATGAATTTAATATAGCTTGCAAGTTTCTATATATTTAATATACAGCTTGTAAGTTTCTAGACCATGAATTTAATATAGCTTGCAAGTTTCTATGTATTTAATATACAGCATGTAAGTTTCTAGACCATGAATTTAATACATAGCTTGTAAGTTTCTATGTATTTAATATACAGCTTGTAAGTTTCTAGACCATGAATTTAATATATAGCTTGCAAGTTTCTATGTATTTAATATACAGCTTGTACATTTCTATGTATTTAATATACAGCTTGTAAGTTTCTATGTATTTAATATACAGCATGTAAGTTTCTAGACCATGAATTTAATACATAGCTTGTAAGTTTCTATGTATTTAATATACAGCTTGTAAGTTTCTAGACCATGAATTTAATGTAGCTTGTAAGTTTCTATGTATTTAATATATAGCTTGCACGTTTCTATGTATTTAATATACAGCTTGTACATTTCTATGTATTTAATATATAGCTTGTAAGTTTCTATGTATTTAATATACAGCTTGTACATTTCTATGTATTTAATATATAGCTTGTAAGTTTCTATGTATTTAATATATAGCTTGTAAGTTTCTATGTATTTAATATACAGCTTGTACATTTCTATGTATTTAATATACAGCTTGTACATTTCTATGTATTTAATATACAGCTTGTACATTTCTATGTATTTAATATATAGCTTGTAAGTTTCTATGTATTTAATATATAGCTTGCAAGTTTCTATGTATTTAATATACAGCTTGTACATTTCTATGTATTTAATATACAGCTTGTACATTTCTATGTATTTAATATACAACTTGTACATTTCTATGTATTTAATATATAGCTTGTAAGTTTCTATGTATTTAATATATAGCTTGTAAGTTTCTATGTATTTAATATATAGCTTGTAAGTTTCTGTGTATTTAATATACAGCTTGTACATTTCTATGTATTTAATATACAGCTTGTAAGTTTCTATGTATTTAATATACAGCTTGTAAGTTTCTATGTATTTAATATATAGCTTGTAAATTTCTATGTATTTAATATATAGCTTAAGCTTAAGTCGGCAGCCAAAAAAAATTCATATTCAAGAATAATAGTGTACAATGGAATGGACATGTGTGTCTGGTTGACAGACAATCAATAATTTGTAGTTTGTCTAGAGTTATGCAACAGATGCTTCCCTGATGAAGGATGTTGGCATAAAAATCACCCAAAACTGCCAGAATTACATGCCAGCAGATGGGAGGGGTCAACCCCAAGAGAACACATGTATAACTAATTGAATGGCTGCACTGAAGACCTTGACATTGATTAGCAAACACTACATGTATATAATGTTTACAGCTGTATTATTGGTACCATATGTACTCACTTACAAGCCAAATCCAACTGCATAGACCCAGATTTGCCATCACATAGTAATATGAGAGCAGATCTTGGTCTATGCAGTTTGTTAGGAGTAACCAGTAAAACAAAGGACATAGAACCTGATCTGCCAGTGCATTATGTGACAGCAGATCAGGGTCCATGTTGTTTGCAGTTGGACCGAGCTGATATACGAGTACATACAGTAATCAAACTACCATATATACTCGCGTATAATCCGGGTCCAAATGCAAACAACATAGACCCTGATCTGCCGTCGTATAATGCCCCAGCAGATCTGGGTCTATGCAGTTTGCAGTTGCTATCGGATTATATGCAAGTATATACGGTATCTTCTATCCAACAAATACATATTGCTCATTCTGAGTATACAAAACGATTAATCTATGCCCTTGCCAAAATTTATAAATAACAAAAAATGGATATCACTGAAAAGAAAAACTGAATAATAAGCTTGACACAGCATATCTTAATGCATATCATGAAGGAACAAATGGTACTGGAAGCTGCAGCTGGTTCAATAATAGTTTCAGTAACTAATTAACCTCTCCTACTTAAAGGAATGTGCTAAAAAGGCAGAAATATCTTTTTGGATAATCCCCTGACATGATCTACAGCCTCACTTATGTATTTTTTATACATCTTTGCCAAAAATCATCTTCCAGCAAAGCCCTGGGATGCAGAGATTGAGTTCCCAGTCAACCATATGTCTTTTTTACAACTTCAGCTGTTAATAAGAGATTAGGCTCTGCATAAAAAAACATATTACATGTATCTTTATGAAAGGGGAGATGACCTGCAATCATCCAAGCTATTTGGAATTCAAGCACATTGGATCCAATTTTCCCTGTCAGACTGCTGTAGTACAAGTAGAAAACTCTTTGGCATACAACTGGAGAGAATTCATAGGCTAAGAAATCATACACATTCTTTTATATATATATATATATATATATATATATATATATATATATATATATATATATATATATATATATATATATATATATATATATATATATATATATATATATATATATATATATATATATATATATATATATATATATATATATATATATATATATATATATATATATATATATATATATATATATATATATATATATATATATATATATATATATATATATATATATATATATATATATATATATATATATATATATATATATATATATATATATATATATATATATATATATATATATATATATATATATATATATATATATATCTTGTGTTTGATACTCCTAGAGGTTACTATTGTTTTATACACTGCACGGAAAAGAAAAGAACAGTAAACAAAGAAAAATTAATTTTTTTTTAAACACAGCATTTTAAACAAAATTCTAGAATTGTGTACATGGAGCATGGATGTCCCATGCCAGTGTCTGAAAATTGAGCAAAATGCAAAACTTAACCAAATTTTCACAGACAGACTGTTGTACAGACTACGGTAACACCATATGCTCTACCTGGTGGTGTAGCACTGAAAAAAACCCCAACACTTTATGGAACATTTGAAGAAAGTGGATTATGAGCATGATTTTTTTCTTTTTTGGGTAATGTTTCAATTATAATTTAACGTAACATTTTCTAGCATAGCCACCAAACAAAGTCAAGATAATAGGCAGCAATTTCAATGATAACTGTGTAGCCATAGTAGTTAATTCTGAACTGAAATCAATTTTTATTTGCCTCTTAACTCGTTCCAGTAACATTTTCTCCAAAAATCTCCACCATCATCATCACCATTTTCAACTTTCTTCTCCTTAAGCAATTTAAACTGTGAAGAAAGCCAGTTCTCAGATAATTACAGTTTTGCAACATTTTCCATTTACTCAAGTAATTTTTACTCACATTTTAACTTAAATGTAATAAAAGGATTACTTCAGAATTTAATGAAATAAAAGTAACAGATGACATTGGTTGGTTAGTTTTTAATGATACTTTGAACACATTATTGGTTATATCATGCGGAGGAAATGGGAACAAATGACCCTTCCCAAGGACACACCAAGGCAGCCAACCTGGACTGGCCTTGGCGGGTGTCAAACCTGCAATCCTTGGATTATGAGTGTCATGGTATATTTTAAGAATATACACTTTGTAAGCTATACTGAAGTCTTATTATCTACAGAATATTAAAGAAATTAGCAAGTCACCACTAGCTGAAATATTTATTTGGTTTGATGCACTGGGCTTACCTATGATGTTATCTTGTCACTACATCACTATTTATAGTTGCTTTCATGACCACAAAACATAATTATACATTTTACATAAGACAAACTAGCAATGGTCAGGCAGGAGTATTATTTTCTGATGGCAACAGCCTCATTGTTACTGCTGTCAGAGTGTCTAAACAATCATCATAACACTATCTGAACACAAGACATGGTTGCCACTCAGTGGTTAGAGTGCTGAAATTGTGAGAGAAAGAGTACGGGTTTGAATCCTATTGTCGGATCATCCTGGGTTGGTTACCAGAAAACATGAGAAGTATTGATAGAATTTGCACAGGAGTTATACTTGCATAGGAATTCCCACTAAGTGTTATACTTGCATAGAAATTTCCACTAAGCATTATTATTACATTGGAATTCTGACTAAGTGTTATACTTACATAGGAATTCCAACTAAGTGTTTTATTTACATAGGAATTCCCAACAAATGTTATACTTACATAGGAATTCCCACTATGTGTTACACTTACACAGAAATTCATTGAGTTATGGTTTAATGTAAAACTCTTACTATAACAGATGATGTGTCCTGGATGGCAAGATTGCATCTAATACTGTATATCCTCACAAGTTGAAGCCAACTGCACACTGCATAGACCCAAATCTGCCATTGCATAATGCACCAGAAGATCTGGGTCTATGCAGTTAGTTAGGACTAATCAGCAGAACAAACAAATTAGACCCTAATCTGCCATTGCATACTGCCCTGGCAGATCAGGATCTATTATGTTTGCAGCTGGACCCAACTTGTATGCGAGTTTAGATGGTACATGTCATACCATGTACACACTATGCTTAGAAGACATATGACTGGGAGGCAATAGTAAAAACGTATGTGCGTGTCAGCTGCGGCAGGGGCGCCAAAGGTAAAGGCACAGAAAAGCATACGGGCGGGGGGGGGGGGGGGGGGGGGGGGGGGGGGCGGGGGCAAACATGAACTTTGTCAATATTTTTTCTGACTAATGATCACAATTTATTTTTAAAAAAAAGGTTTTATAAATCATGACTTGTTGGGACATACCAGGGAGTCCTGATTTGCTATACAGCAGCAACAGTTGTTATTTCAGCATGCAATTATGTTGCAACTGCAGATACCTGAGACTGTCATATTTGTGATGTATACTGTGTGTGTGTGCTATATATATATATATACATATATATATATATATATACATATATATATATACATATATATATATATATATATATATATATATATATATATATATATACATATATATATATATATATATATATATATAGATATAGATATATATATATATATATAGATATAGATATAGATAGATAGTAAAGATTGTTTATAACTTTTCATAGGGGACTAGGATTTTTTAGAACATTATGTCCAAGAAAGGTTATATCCATATTCGTCGTTTATTTTTCAAAATGTTTATGCACTTGTCCATGCAATGATTTTGGACATATGTAGTAAACAATTTATTGGTATGATTACTATCAGAACTCATATGCAATGGTAATAAAATTTACAAACAACATACATTTGTATAAATATATGTTATCATGAAGAAGAACAACAAATGATAAACCAGTAGGTTTTACTATCTGATGAAAGTGTCAACATACATGAATATGTACCAGCCGTTGAATTATACAAATCACTTTTATGTGAAAACATCTTTGTTCAATAACTTAATGACCAGTTAATTTGTCTTTTATTTATTTGGATGGAAAGAAAGTGTAAATAGTCATCAGTGTTTTATTAATCAAAGATTTTTTGTTGATATGTTTTTCATTGACGTGCAAATGCTCATAAAGAATATTAGGTGTGCCACACTGAGCTTGTAGGTACAGTCTAAAGTCTGATAATGCTACCTAGAACCTTGTAAGGGTGTAAATTTCTGTTGATGTATTCAGTAGAGCACAGCAGAGAATATAGAGCACATTAGTTTTGGCAGAGAACAATTAATTAGATTTATGAGGGAAGATACCATATTAAATCACTAGACTGCGATGGTTTTAATGTCCATGTTAGAGAGGCGAAATTGATTCTTAATTAAGCCTTCATTGTAGCCCTAACGGTATGAAGGTTACTTGGAGGTCTAGAGATAAAAAATGTCAGAGTTGAGAGTTTGTAGGACTAGATCTATATCAAGTGGAAGTAGTATTATCTTTTTGAAATTCTCCAGAATCAGTTGTTTAAAAATCTAGAAGGTTATGGTGACCACGTTTGTTGCATATTTATAAAAAGCGGTAAATGTGTTTAATCTGATTGGCTACGCTAAATAAGGGGTGTGTTTCCCAGACGAAATTTCATGTTTTAATATGCCCCATCGCAGAATTGAATCAGTCTAAGTTTTTTCTGCAAGAGAAATAGATTTGACTCCGAGATTGAATTTAGAAGAAGTTCTCTCGTAAAAACAATTATTCAAGGGACCGGATGTCTGGAAAGTTGACGGACACAATTCTGGCGGTAGAAGCGAGCGAGTCTTGAAAGCACAAGGTATTTGTATCAATCTCATGTAATTCGTTGATTAACAATATAATTATTTGCTTGAAGTAATTTGTTTATATTTGCATGAATTTATTTGTTTAAATTCATAGATCAATTTTCTTGATATGATTATAACTATTTGCTTGAATTCATTTGTCTGAATTAGTACAATAATCTTCTTTATATGAGTTTGACAAATTGTTTGAATTTGTTGCGTTGATTGTTATAGGAATCATGTATTCTAAGAATTTCATGCATTACTTTATTTGATACAAGTTGTCTTAAGATGATTTCATGTATGATAAAGACTTGAGGGAGTATTCACTGAAATTAATGTAGTTAAGCCATGAAGTGAATTTCATTGATTTATTTGTATAATTAAGACGTGAACTGAAACTGTTATGTCTCGTGTGATGTTAAATTGAGTAGGGATGAAATAGCCATTAGAAAGTACATTAATCTTCTGAAACTAGGTTTGTTTATGGTCTGCCAGGTTTGGCCTGACCAGATAGCCTTTGGTATATGTTTGAATTCTGATAGGACGATATCTGACATAAAGAGAGTGGAGTAAGGTTCTATTCCTAGTAGGATATTTGACGGAAGATTTAGGTTGCTTCTCTGTTTATTTTGAAAGGGGAATTAGCTCCACTTGCGTATCCACCTACCTACCTATCCACGTATCCACCTACCTACCCACACAAAGTTTGAGGGCCGAAGGAGGCGAGATAAGAGAGCGTGAGAAGGAAAAGAAGAAAAACAAGAGAACATCAATCTTGACTGGACAGCAGCATCGAAGTTGGAGTGACCCAGCTTATCGCAGGTTATGCAGTCAGACAGGGTAATGACTTTGATTGTTCACGTGATTCTATGATGAACTAATTCTATCGTTTAAACAGATCGGCTATTTATATAAGTATATTTGTGTTTGAAATTTGATAAATGATTTATTTCAAAAAGAAGTGTATCTTCCTAATGTAATGTATTATCCCAGTTTGTTTTATGTAATTGATTAAATTGTTATATTTCATGTACGGGGGGGCTCGTGTTATTCTGTTCTATATATCTACTCAGATCTCTATTTATTCCATCTATAAATTTCATAATTTATATTATTATTTACTCGATCCGGGCAATAACACAGAGGTCGATCATCCTCTAGATAACGATAACCAACCAAATAAAGCGGACACCTTGTAACGAGGGTAGTCCGCCACAAACCTCATTGACTCCGAGTACAATGGCTGTTACTGATTCATCATCATCCTCGACACCTTCAATAGCAGCAACATTGGTTGATTCCTGGCGATTACTAATTTCACAAACAATATACTCAGTTGTTGATATAACAAATGTGACAGTGTCACTATCAGAATTAACATAATCCATTACCAGACCCAAGTAGGCGTAATGTGTCCCGCACCATAGCAAGGGGAACAGCAGCAGCATCACTATCTGTGTAGCTATGTGTCTAAAGAGACATTATTTCTTTTTCTGACTGTCAAATTTTCAAACATTTTCACAACAGTCAGAATTCCAAATGAACACGAGAGAGATTTACTTTGAGCTTTACTCAGTTAGTCAACATATAGGTATATAATGATATCTAATAGATATTTCTAAATTGTTTAGCCAAAAAATTAGCAACAAAATCATTTCTTTTCATGCTTTAATTGCATTGAATCAGCAACCTGTGATTCTGAAGTGCCGATTATGAATGAGGTGTGATTATCATGCCTTGGTTACTTGTCACCTTTGTTATTTACCGATTATGAATAATATGTGACTATCATGCTTTTGTTACCTGGCTCCTTGTTACATTTTTGTTATTTAAATGACCACCATTGTTTATCTGACTTTGAGCTAATTTTCTCAGGCTGACTGCACAAATCAAATACTATAACCAATTAAACATTGTAACAATGGATCGTTAAAGCCTTTGGAATGCTATGTAATTATGAATTTGGATGGGGAAATTAAATTCAGGCATTCTAAGAGATAAAACAACATTGAATCCAAGAACGTAATAAACAATCTTTACTGTGTGTATGTGTGTATATATATATATATATATATATATATATATAGACACACAAACCAGACACACAAGAGAACTACGCTGTTCCCCACTCATGAAAAAAAAAAAAAGACCCTGCATCCTGCATAATTTATACTTTTGAACTTGATGGCATAGCCCCTAACAGTTATTAAATTGATGTAAATAATTTATCTACACTCCTGCATTGGTGACATTTTTTTTTCTCACAATTAAAACATTACATTTTTCCAACATGACATTTGTTGTCTTTTATTGAAGATGCACCATATTACTTATGAACAAGAATACTCTAAAATGTATATTCTAATGATGTTTGTGAATACTTTAAAATGTATATTCTAATGATGTTTGTGAATACTTTAAAATGTATATTCTAATGATGTTTGTGAATACTCTAAAATGTATATTCTAATGATGTTTGTGAATACTCTAAAATGTATATTCTAATGATGTTTGTGAATACTCTAAAATGTATATTCTAATGATGTTTGTGAATACTATAAAACATTAGTGCTCACCAGGATTTGCACAGGAACACAAGGAGGTTATTTTGTGCTGAGGCAATTGGAGTAATGTGTCTTGCCCAAGGATGATCATTTAATTAGTATGTGTGGATCTTGATCATTTTCAAGTTCATCTTAATGATACAAGCATGTATGTTCCAAGTATGATCAAAACTGGATCAAAAATACAGCCTCCCGAGTGGTAACAAACTCAGTCAATCAGATGCATGATCACCTCATTAGTATGCATTTATCTCGCTCATTTTCTAACTTGTCCAAGATTTTAATGATATAAGCATCATACCTAGTCTGATCAAAACTGGATCAAATATATGACCTCCAGAGTGGTAACAGGGTCAACCAATTATATGCATGATCACCTCATTAAAATGCATGGATCTTACTCATTATCGAACTTGTATGAGATTTTGATGATATAAATCTATATTCCAAGTTTGACTGAAATGAATCAGAAATATGGACTGTAGAGTGGTAACCAGCAATTGTTGATAGACGGATGATGCATGACACAAAATGGATAACAGTCAACACACAATGCATGATTGACACAGGGTCATACATGAACCATAAGCTTACTTTAAGAGAAGGCAGCAGTATACTGCAGATCTTTATAGTCACGGATCGCTGTAATATACATGTACAACTGCTGCATGCAATTACTGAGATGCAAGAACAATAACCCTCAGAAAGCATGCTGTTGATGAGGATCAATGTGCTACATTGCCAAAATACTAATTTATTAAATAAATTGTCCCCCTCCACACACACATGACTTAAGTGCAAAGCTTAACCAGATGTATGTACTGTATGTTAGTGTGCTGATAAGATAAAGACCATTCCACATATCTGTGTGCAGTGCATAAACATACTGACCCAGGTTTACTGGTGAATTTAGTGACTCAGTGACTGTATCAATCATACACTTTTATTAAATGTGAAAAATTTCAGATAATTTCCTTTTTTTTAATAAACTTTTTTGACAACATTAACATTTAAAAAATAAACCTCATGAAACATGAAGTTCCAATGATTCCAAGAGTGACATATAAACTGATTAAAATCAGGATCTCCGACATCATGCAGACATGACAGACACCAGTTCAAAGTTATGTTCTGTTGACCTTTCAAGTCACCAATCAAAATTACAGCTTTCACATTTATGAAAGTGACAAATGTCATTCGGAATGTAATATTTCGAAGGACAACTCTCCCTAACATGAAATACAATGCTTCATCTGATGGTTACTAAAGATAAGTGAGCTGGTAAGTTCCAGAGACACCAGAAAATGAACCTTTATAGAGCAATCAAAGAGCAAAGCTCCATGTCAAACGGGTGGGGAGGGGGAGGGTGGAGGCATAACTCCATAAAAATTCCACCACATAAATATGAAAATAAAATTTTTACCAAATTATGGTGACTCTCAAATTTGACCTAGGTCTTGAACATTTTAAGCCTCATACCAAATCGGGTTTCAATAGGGTTACCATATTTGAACTTTCAAAAAAGAGGACATATATATATATATATAAGACATAGAGGAGATTTAAAGATCAAAAAGGAGGCCATGTCTAGGAAAAAGAGGATGTAAGGTAGCCCCTAGTTTCAATCAATAAATGTTTCAAATCAACAAATCCTTTAAAAGTAACTGACTGGAAATGAGCCTTGGGACAGGAACGGACATGACAAGATGGAGGGACATGTGGTAACACTATATGGTCAATGTTCTATAGATATGGAGGGGGCTTAATAAACAAGCACCTGTTCCAATTGATCTATGTCACCAGGAGAATGGCATTTTAAAAAAAAGATTGGGAGGTAGAGGGGAGGACATCACTGAGCTCCTAATATCTGGCATACAAAGAGAATTACTACATCATAAAGTGCAAAAAACTTCCCTGCTATTATCTTTGGTCTCTGGCTTTTGTCCAATACACATGTAACAGAGAATACTGGTATACATCATATATATATATATATATGGTTCCTCTGGGTAACTTCAGAATCCTAAAAACTACAAGTGCAGAGTAATGTACAATCTATACTCGATTTAAAGTTGAGACCATCTGCAAACTGCACAGACCCAGATCTGCCATTGCATAATGCACCGGCAGATCTGGGTCTATGCAGTTTGCTAGGAATAATCAACAGAACAAACAAGATAGACCCTAATCGACTAGAGCATTGTGCAATGGCAGATCAGGGTCTATTCTGTTTGCAGTTGGACTTGGCTTAAAAGTGAGTATATATGATAGGTTTCAGGTTGATCTGATATATACTCAAGAGCTAATAAAAAAAAAACAATCTTTAAAAAAATAAATGGGTAGACTTCTTATTCCAAAACATATAAAGTGCATCAATCATCACGGACTAAGAGCAAATTCAAAATTTATTGAGGCTAATACTGCATCAAAATTCACATCTGGTTACCTCTGTATTCCATTCAACAGACATTTATTTGGCACCATGTAAAAACTCATGTAAAAGTTGTGCAAGTGCACACGTTTGAGCTTTCAGACAGTGTTGCATTTTTGCCTGTTTCCAAAATGAAATTCCAATATGTGCTTTGTGCACAATTTGAGTTTTGCTGTTTTCAGATACTGCTCAACTTGAGTTCTGACCATTCTGTCAGATCTGTGCATATTTTCGGAACAAACTGTCTGGGAGAAAGCATGAAGAACCGTACAAGCATGAAAATTGTTACAAGAAGAACATTTAATTTGGCCTTTTATTTATAATGGCAAAAATATGGACATAATGTTGTTTGTGTATGTACTGTAAATATTCCATAACAAAGTCATTCTTGATATAGTCCATCTGGAACTTTTACAAAATTTGGCCAAAGTTTTACATAAGAAAGCTTGTTCTTGTGCTATGCCCACCTCCTCTTTGAAAAAAAAATATAAAGAAATGCCTCAGCAAGGTTTCTCATACAAAAAATACTGAATCTTATGTGCAATACTGCATGAGTAAAAAACAAAAGTGGCAAACACAATTCTCATTTAATATAGACCACATAATTTAAGGATATTTTCTTTGCTTTTTTTATTTTTTCTGTGTTGTTTTTTTTTTCTTTCTCAAAATTCCATGTGGCTGTGCAACTTTTGTCTTCTACCAAAAGAACTTCCAATAGTGCGTTATGCAGACTATAAAACCTTGTATCTTGATTGCTTTCTCCAAATCTACATGTATGATATATACAATAAATTTTCCTGACATAATTCCATAGTCTAACCTCTGGTATTTGCCAATGCAATTCTAATTGTGATGGTAAACAGGATGAGAGGAAATAATAGGGATAACAAACATGACCTCCCTTCATAGTCTAATAAACACTCTGATATTACAGTATTTCTCCCATGATAGGACCAGGGGATGGGATTATTATCAAACAAAGATACTGGCTGGTTCCCATGATAGGACCAGGGGATGGGATTATTATCAAACAAAGATACTGGCTGGTTCCCATGATAGGACCAGGGGATGGGATTATTATCAAACAAAGATACTGGCTGGTTCCCATGATAGGACCAGGGGATGGGATTATTATCAAACAAAGATACTGGCTGGTTCCCATGATAGGACCAGGGGATGGGATTAT
This sequence comes from Margaritifera margaritifera, assembly GCA_029931535.1. Lineage (NCBI taxonomy): Eukaryota > Metazoa > Mollusca > Bivalvia > Unionida > Margaritiferidae > Margaritifera > Margaritifera margaritifera. The sequence goes on along the minus strand of JAQPZY010001672.1, from coordinate 1,445,208 downwards.
TATCAAACAAAGATACTGGCTGGTTCCCATGATAGGACCAGGGGATGGGATTATTATCAAACAAAGATACTGGCTGGGTACCACTTAACACGATTATCAAAGCATGTCCACTTTGTACACCAATTTTTTCGCATGTGTCTGCTACAAGATGGTCTGTGGTTAAACCTTTACCTTAGGTATAACTTAAATGTTATGCAACTATAAAATAAAATCTACCCAACACACCTTAAAAGATTTTCAATTTTGCTGATATGGTGGACATATTGGACATCAGCTTGGTACCATTTTCATGTAGGACCAACAAGGCATCATAAAAAGTCCTCTGGTAGAAAACCCATGTTGATATGATTTTCCATTTTGAAGGAGCAACGATAACAAGATTTTCAAGATGGATGCTATGGTGGTCATATTTGATATCAGACTGGCACCATTTCAATTTAGTACCAACTAGACATCGTAAGAAGTCTTTTGGTGAAAGCAAAACGTCAATATGACCAGCAATCAATAAGTTATGGTAACAAGATTTTCAAGATGGCCATTGTGGCAGTCATATTAGAAGTCAGATTGGCACCATCTTCATTTACAACCAACTAGACATCATAAGAAGTCTTTCCGAGAAAATACCTTGCTGTTATGACCATCCATTCAGGAGAAATAGTGATAACAAGGTTTTCAAAATGGCCACTGTGGCAGGCATACTGAATGTGAATGGCACCATTAGGACCAACCAGACATCATAAGAAGTTATTTAGTAAAAACCCCATGTCGACAGAACCTTTCATTCAGGAGTAGTGATAATAATATTTTCAAGATGGCCACTGTTGTGGCCATACTGGATATCATATCCACACCATTTTCATTTTGAACCAACTATACATCATAAAAAATCTTCTGATGAAAACCCCATGGCAATATTACTTTTCAATCAGGATGATTAGCAATAACAAGATTTTCAAGATGGACACTGTGGTATCCATTCAGGAAGAGTAATAATAACAAGGTTTTCAAGATGGCTGATCTGGTGGTCATATTGGCCATCAGATCAGCACCATTTTCATTCTGGACCAACTAGACATCATAAGAAGTCTTCTGGTGAAAATCCCATGTCAATATGACTTTCCATTCAGGAGGAGCAGTGATAACAAGATTTTCAAAATGTCTGCTGTGGACATCAGCTTGTCCCCATTTTCATTTAGGACCAACTAGACATCATAAGAAGTCTTTCAGTGAAAACCCTATGTTGATATGACCGTCCTTTCTGGAGGAGTAGCAATAAGAAGATTTTCAAGATGGCCACTGTTTTGGCCATATTGGATATCAGATTGACACCATTTTCATTTGGGACCAGCTAGGCATCATAAGAAGTCTTCTGGTGAAAACCCTATGTCGAAATGACTTTCTGTTCAGGTGGAGTAGCAATAACAAGATATTGGAAATCAGATCAGCACCATTTCATTTAGGACCAACCATTTTCATTTAGGACATCATAAGAAGTCTTTTAGTGAAAACACCATGTTGACATGAGCATCCATGCAGGAGGAGTAGCAATAACAAGATTTTCAAGATGGCCTCTGTGGTGGCCATATTGGATGTCCAAGCGGCATACTTTTTATTTAAGACCAACTAGACCATGGGATGAATCTGTGTAAAGTTTCATGGAAATCCTCCAAGTAGTTTAGGAGGAGTAGCGATAGCCAACTTGTGCTAACGGACGGATGGATGACAGATGGTGGACAACAGACCATCCAATAAGCTCTTCTGGTCTATAACCAGTAGAGCTAAAAACCAAAACAATGTAGATCCCTGACCCACAAGTACACATGCCCACAGCAGATCTAAGTCTTTGCTGTATACAGCTGGATGAGCATAATAGACAAGTAAACAATGTAGTTTTTATATGCATTCAATACTCATACCACATTCTGATTATGATGATGGATGCTGTTGTTTACATTGACTCTTAGCTTGCAGCTGTATTTATCTATCTTGGTCCAAAGGTCTCTGCTGTTAATGTGCAAATAAATACCCATAATTATGCTTGTGTCTGCAGAAGGGACCCTGCCAGAAGAATTACTCTAGTAGTATGGCAGACCAAGGTCAAGGTGGTATTTATCTTCCAGAAGAATACAAAACTTATGGGGAAACTAATAACTGGGACAGACATTTTGAGTCAAGCGACCAATATAAACAGTCATGATAACTAAATGATTATACCTTTGCTTATTACCCACAATAATGGCTTAGTTGGGGAGGAAAATCTATCACAGAGTACATCTTTTACTGTTTGCACTCTAAATGCAAGATCCTACCAAGCTTTTTACTTACACAGGTATCATGCAGAAAGCAATCATACATTCTTTTTTCTTTGGTATACATTTTATATACCTGAGACTAAATAGAATGGCTAATTTATGTCATCTTTTAAATAAACATCACTTATGTTGGCTGTACAACTACTCTATACAGTCTGTAATTTTCATACCTTGGATTTTTCATATACCATAAATCCATAGAAATCATGATTATTTTTTATCCACTAACTTTTGGTACAGAAAACTTATTTCCTATAATTAAAATTTTCACATTTTAAATACTGAAGAAAATAATAATTATTTTCTATGTGTAATTTTCTGTAGCTGAAGCCACAAATAAGAGATAACCATGAAATATAATTAGCATATTTTCTAAAATATCAAAGATGTTCAGAACTTCACAAATGTTACCACTTTAAAATACAATCATTTTTGTTTCATGGTGAAAATTTCATGAAAATTGGGTTAAAGTGTGTAAAGTTGTAACAATCTGAATTTGTACATGTTATACAGTAAAGTGTACAAGTGTTAGGCCATCAGTATATACCACACTATTTTATACAGTTTGAATTTGTATATGTTATACAGTAAAACTGGCTAAGTGTTAGACCATCATTATATACCACAACATGTTATAGTTTGAATTTGAACATGTAGTAAAACTAGATCAAGTGTCAGGCCATCAGTATATCATTCCACTTTATACAAAAGCATAGCAACTGCCCAAGCAAACACCACAAAACTGCAGGGGGGGGGGGGGGGGGGCCAAATTCCCATCAAACAACTTTTTTTCAATTGGAAGGGGACCACAGAATTAAGTTTTGCACTGGCAGCCAGAATTTCTTGCTACTGCACTGACTTCATACAGTTTGAATTTACACATATTATACAGTAAAACTGGCTAAGTGTCAGGCCATCAGTATATACCACACTATTTTATACAGTTTGAATTGACACATATTATACAGTAAAACTGGCTAAGTGTCAGGCCATCAGTATTCAATGCCACTTTATAGTCAGGCTGGCTTAGTACTCGGATCTCATAACAGACCACCTTAACAATGAACGGCAGTCCACTGGCATTTTGAATAACTGACAACTGACTGACAGCTAATGGTAGGAAGGTGTAACTTGGGGTTTCACTTTTTGATGGTAGAAAGATGGAGCTTGGATTTTTGTTAATTTATTATCTTTTAATTATGTATCTCTTAAGCTGGATTTTAATACCATATTCCATTGCTAACAATATTCCAGTTTATTGGTGTAGCAACCACTCAAGCAACCCCTGCAACTGCAAGGAGGCCCATTCCCGGTGGGGACCCAAAATTCCCATAAAATAAACTTTTTTTTATTGGAATTAAGTTTTTCGGAAGGGGGGGGGGGGGGGCAAATTTCTTGCTATGCCACTACACAAGTTAGTACAGAACATGATGCAAGGTCTACACTGCTGAAGCACTAAATATGGCCGAGATTGAGGATATAACATCTCACCTCTGAATCCACTCGCTATCAAATTAAAACTCCATAACCATCAACATGTATACATTTTCAAACTCACCAAAGAATGGGGAAACTGAATCAGTAAAAAGATTGCCACAACAAAGCTAATCCTTCTGTGATCACCCCTTTAATGACACACTAGCTCCCCACCCCTGCCTGCCATGCAAAAAAGTCCCTAAAACTCCCAATTTTTAACCCAATAAAGAACTTATACTTAACAAAGTCTGGGATATTTAAATATATAACAAGGCTACCCTATGATATGTGACACACTGTCTAATCATATATATTCGGGGAAAAGTTTCATTAAAATATCTTCAGTGGTTAATAAGTTATACTCCAGACAATTAAAAGAATTAATTTTTTCTTGCCGTGACTTAGACCTTGAGGAAGGGGGCTGGGCTATGGTATGCAACACACTGTCTAGTCATGATATATACTTGAACTAAGTTTCATCAAAATTTCTCCAAAAATCATGGGCTGGACAAGCAAATGTTAACAGACTGATATAAAATGCCATAACATAATATAACTTAAGACAAGCATATAAAAAGTGCTTATTGATGATAGTCTCTGTGACAGCTTTGTCGACATTCTTGCAATCATGTCATCTGGACACTATGTGAGGAAATTTTTAAAAAATAAAAATATACCGTATATACTCGTGTATAATCCGAGTCCAAATGGAAACAACATAGACCTTGATCTGCCATCGTATAATGCGCTGGCAGATCAGGTCTATGTTGTTTGTTCTACTGATTAGTCCTTACAAACTGCAATGACCCAGATCTGCTGGCGCATTATGCAACGGCAGATCTGGGTCTATGCTGTTTGCAGTTGGTATAAACTTATACGCAAGAATATAAAGTAAAAAAAAAACAATGCAAACACTCCACTGATTTGGACTCCAAGTTGTATCTTTCTTAATGCAACATGCAGAAATCACATAGCTGAAAAGATGTCTTTAAAGAAAGAGGGCACAAATGATGTTTTACAATGGGAATTGCTTTCTGGATTACGCTATGGGTAAGGAAATGACCAATGGCAGTTGAGCTTATAATAAGCCACCTGCATTTCATTGTGCTGGAATAGTCTACTCCTTCATACATGTATTATGTATATACATGTGGATTGTATGTGGAAATAAGTCCTTATTTGTGAATTATTCATTTTTGTGTGGAAGATATTACCAGAGATCAGTTAGTGATAAATATTTGGGGGTCACAGAGGCAGGTATTTTGGTAGTGTCTGAGATGCACACACATTTAAGTTGGACAGCCTAACAAATACAAGATAAACTGAATTTGTATTGAATTCGGATAAAATCTGATTGATACATTTATCTGTAAATTATATTATTATGGAATAGTTCAGAAGAAGAGGATGACTATCTCTTGAATATTATGAAATGGTACCGTAGTAACCGACAATTTTGCTTTAAAAAAGAAAAAGAATAATTACTGTCAAAGTCATGTTTCAATTCTTGTCTGGAAATCAAACACAATTAGTTTAAAGTCTAAAGGTTTTTCAAACTGACCTAAATACAATGTCACATTCAAACAACAACACATTATTTCAATATTTTACTTGAGTATGGGATTAACTGGAATACCTGTAATTAGTGTAAGATTGACCATTCTTCTAGCTGCTGTTATATCATGAAAGCTACCCTGTTTGACACAACAGCTGCAATAATATACAATCAAATAATGAAAAAAAGCAAGACTTTTAACAGTCCAAACTTTCTCTTATTAGCTACCAGGAGATTCTCATTGTTAGATCACAAAATGCGTAATATTTTTGTTTATGGTGGGCTTACACACGCTGGGCCTTCAAAACAGGACACTGCCTTCTGTACCTCGCTGGGGGGGGGGGGGGGACCCACCCCAACCCTGACCCACCATTTTTACACTGTACCCTACAACTTAAAAACTTAAGGACAAATGCATTTGTTCCCTAGTATACAACCAGCCAGCACAAATGCATTTGCCCCTTTGTATTCAACCAGACAGAACAAATGCATTTGTTATCTTGTATACAACCTGCCAGCACAAACGCATTTGTTCCCTTGTATAGAACATGAAATTATGCATCCTTGACACAACTGCAATTGTCATGGGAGACACACAGATATAAAGTATGAATGTATCTTCAATCAAAAATGTACTCCATGGCCAATCATACCAAACTGTTTAATACTATCTGTACAAGTTTGTGATTATGTTTTCCACTCCATTCCAGGTTATTGGTATGATTTCTCTCTTCAAAATTACCAGTATTGTCTGAAATATTGTGCACACTCTTATTATTTTGGGTTTTACCATCCCAACAGGTGTTTTCGTACAACCTGGAGATTTGTGTATTGTCTAAAATCCTGTGCATTGTCTAAAATCCTGTCTCTCTTGCTGAACGAGCACCTGCTGAGGGTGAAAGGGTGAACTGCAGGAGTTTAGGGCAATATTATTGAATTATGTAGCATTCAAATATCATGGAAATCCAAACAAGGATTTTTAAGGAAGTGCTTTTTATACTTCGCTACTTCTTCACGAGTCTGTTTTCAGTAAACCACTTTTCTTCTGCATAAACAACAATCTACAATATGTTGACCTTGTGACCACCTTGCTTGACCAACTTCATTAATCATTCATGTGCTTCTTCTACTTGGTTGTGTACTGCATAAAAGAACATATTGAAACGACCCCCAACCTATTTCCTAATTGCATGTTGCATCAAAGCAGTCTCCCTTATATTATCAACCACAAAATGCAAGCATGAATGTCACGAACATATTATTTTGTGATCCTATTAAATAAAATCAACAACAAATTAATAACTTATAATTTGTATCCATAAAAAACTACTGATAATTACCTTTTCCAGTGGATGATGTCTAGCATAAATGTTGGATCAGGTACCCATTTTCCATTAATTTTATTTTCATTCAAGGCACAAGTGACAATTGCCGATACTGCAGTCTTTATTTGTGGAATATATGTTAATATTTAATGGCATTCTGCCGCAGTTAAATTTAAAGGCACCAGTACTGACCTCAATAAAATAGATTCAGTCACAATAACAAACACAAACTGCAGTAAAGTATTGGCGCACCAGAAGGAGTCATCGACAACGCTGGGTTTCCCTTTGTGAACTAAGGCTGCGACGTTTGCACATGTAAATGGCTTAGTTTAGTTTACTGCCTGTAAATGTTTACAAAATCAATAAGCATGTAAATGAACATGCACATGGTACAGCTAGATGGTACATGTTAGCAGATGCACATGTCCAGGTACCTTATGTCGTATGTCTAGTTGCATTATCAGTTTTTCAGCGGTACATATATGAATCGGTATGAAACAATATCATGCCAATCCAAAGGATGTGTTACCTAAGCTGTCAGAAACTGTATATTCAACAGATGTCATAATAAGAGTTACAAGATGCACACAAATGAAACGCATGAAAGTTGTGCGAGGTACGGTATACACATCGTCAGTGCTAACATATGAATAGCTGTCAGCTGTAAGCCTAACATTCAGACCAGAGGAAAGATTGAGCTTCGAATTGGTTTGATTCAACTGCATCATTTGGTTATTGTATACTGTGTACACCTTGAGACATTTTGGTCAACAAACAAGGTGGACCTACACATGACCCAATGAGAAAGAAGGAATCAAGGAATTAAACAATGATTGGGAGATTATTATCAAATGTATTCATGTACAGTGAAACCCCACTATAACGCGATATTCGGGGTCCATAAAATTCTATCGCGGAAAAAGCGGGGTCGCATTATTGCGGAGTTTTACTATATTTTACTTTATTCAGAGAACAACGTATACACGTCTAATGTATAACATGAATAGGGTATCAACACCATTTACTATCTGATATCGATCTGTCTTTGTTTTCCTACATGACAACCCTTTGATTGAGCCACGAGTTTGATACAGCTGTACTTGTTCAGTGCCAAGTAATAGAGAGTGGTTATTTGAACTCCCTGTGATCTTGCCGCCCAAGCTCAGTCTCTACATAAGCACCCACATATGACAATCTTTGATCTTGCCGCCCAAACTCAGTCTCTACATAAGCACCCACATATGACAATCTTTGATCAACCACCGCATTGTCTGGTGCTTGGTTGTGTATACAGTTAAAGAAGAAACATAAGTCGGCTATTGTTTGCGCAATGATTGTATACAGGATGAATTGAAGTCCAGCGCACGTGTTGGCGGCTTACGTTTTTTGATGTTTATTTAATCGTGAAAATCTTTTATCAACCACAACATTGTCTGATGCTCGGTTGTGTATGCAGTTAAAGAAGAAAAACATGTCGGATATTGTTTGAGCAATGATTGTATACAGAATGAATTGAAGACAAACACAAAGAAGACTTACTGGCTTTACTCATGGATCAGTAATAAGTAACATTTCCGATAATGTTTATTTTGGCATAACACTTCAAGAAATTGGTGAAATTGTTAAATTTCAGAAGCCAAGCCACTATCGAATTCATATGTGATCTCTTCCCCAAAATGATAATAAACTTTTTATTCACTATTTCTCGTACTTTAAAACAAAAAAAAAATTCAGTGTACGAGAAAAGTACATGTACATGTATACAAAATTTCAGGAACCATGCCACAAACGTATTATAGTCGAATTCATACGCGATCTCTTCCCCAAAATGATACTGTTAATATACACATTGTATACACTATTTCTCGTACTTTGAAGAAAAAAAAATTAATATGAGAATGAATATATGAAATTTTGGGAGCCACGCCACGATCGCGTTATATCCGAATTCGCATTATAGCGGGGTTTCACTGTACCATATAGAAGTTATTTAAGATTGTGCTTTCTTTCTTTTCATCCATTTGTTTTTTATTTATATGCATGAATGCAATATGTCGTTTGCAAGTGGATCTGACTTAAACTAGAGTACTTACAGTATCTTTATTTATTACTCTGTTACCTTAACTGATAAAATGGACATTTAAGTAACAGGTGAAACTAATCAGCTAATAAGCTGATAGTGTACATCCTGATTACACAAAAATGCAATGTCAATTCTAATGCAGATAACTACAAGTAACTGTGCACACCTGACTATTTATGAGTAATGTTTATTTGATACTTCAGTAATGTGGTCAGTTTCTCAAGTACAATTGGCAACTGAGTCACCTTACTTGGTATGTGGATACATCTCGATGCTGTGTACAACACATATTTACCAAAAACAAAATCTCAGGTTGGCAGTGATGGTGGTGGTGGTGTGTGTGGCCTAGACTTAACATACAGGCCATGGCCAGCTTCTTGTTGTACAGATACATGCATATTTAGGACAGACAGCTTTACAAAATAAAATGTAAAATTGAATGCAGATCGAAGTTAGGCAAAGGTTGATTGATACAGCTAACTGTAAATTACAAAGTGAATTAAACCTAAAGGAATTACAAACAACTGTTACAAGCTTTGTTTAATAGATATTTATTGGCAAAACTTGCTTTTATAGGCTATCAGGAGATCAAGATTTGGAATTCACAAAATGCCCAAAATGATTTCTGTCCTTGACTTGGGGGTGGGTTGGTGGGTGTGCTTCCCCCACTCAAGAAGGACTCTCAGACACTTTATTTTTTACCCTGCTACTTACAAACTGCGGGACAGCCCTGACCACACTTCACTATTCATTAGGTAGCTAACACTTATATAACAAATATCATGTGGTTAAACTATGCAATTCATCTGTAGAGGAAAAAGCTCAATCATTAAACATTAGAAGGATATGTCACCCTTTATTTAAAGAGAGAAAACATTTAAAGTCAAAGCCGTCATCTAAAAAAAAAAAAAAAAGTTTTAACACCTCAGTTGTGGATAATCTGCACATGGTCACATCTTGGTTACGTATCTAGAAATTAATTTTAGTTGATAATAACTGATTTAAAAAAAACTGATCCTTATATTTTTTGTTCTCTTATAATGTTATGAATGTACAAATATTGGAATATAATTTTATTTGTGATTACATGTACTTTTTTTTATACACGTTTTGGTATTGGACTGCACAAGGTGGGATCAATTCGTAGGTTCTGTTATTTTTGTTAATATTTCCTCTCCCACCTGCTACTGAAATACACTATTGTTTTAACTATCTGGAAATTACAATCAGGATTATTCATATCATACAGATTTTCATTGTTTTTATTCAATAACAAACTCTGAGACCAATCTAAGTAGTATTTATGCAGATTTTCATGGACAGTATACGATGGTAGGAGATTAAAATACGGCAGATTTTTTTGCTTTAAATGTGAAATTGTATTTTCTAATATACTTGCATTTTCTTGTGGACTGAAATAAATCAGATGAAACTCAGCAAGTAATGTTTCCGTTTTCATCCATTAATGTACAGGTCAAGTGTGATTACTTTGCTGTGTTACAGAACAGTTAGCATGATACTGATTTGGTTTTTTGGAGCTTGGATTTTGTTTGTTTGTTTTGGACACTGAATGAAATATTTTTGTATATTTTCGTACAGCAAAACAATGATTTGCTTTAACAGTTTGGTTTGGTTTTGTGGGGTTTAACACCATTTTCCAGCACATGATAGGGTATGCATGGTAGAAAAGTATATTTGGCAGAGGAAGAACCACAGGCACACAGGAAGCTTTCTCGCATGTCCATGTTGGTTGAGCTGAGACTCGAACCCACACTGACAATGGTGAGATGTGAGTGATCTATAAAAGCAAGTGCCTTAGACCACTTGTCCACCCAGGGCTCTGATAGCTAAACACAAAATATGGTATGCATGTATGGTCCAATACGAGCTACAGCCATGGCCACACTGACTGTGAGAGCGTTGTTCCCATGACTCAACATTTATTAATACATTTTGAACGATGACTCAAAGGGAAAGCAGATACTACCACTTGCATAGTCTGTAACTTTGCACCATAGTGTTTAAGCTACTTAGTTATGCAACATTTGTAACCAGTCTATCATATATATAAGAACTACCTGCACTGCAAATGACAACTAGTCACAAAAGCAGTGTGAGCATCATACAGTACAACTGCTATGTCTAAAAGGGCATTATGAATGCTTGAATAAATTCTCCTTCCAGTAAATTGGATTTCAATTGAGCCATTATCAACTTAACACTGTCAGTAAAGCTACTCTGTACAACTGCAGTACATTCTTTGATTTTATCAGCACTTATTTAACCCTTTACTGCCAATGAGACAGCCATTGGTGATTTTTGCTGTCAAGTTTTTAAACAACGACTTAGATACTGCAAATCCCAAATTCTTTTAGCATAAAACTTGTTGGAATTCAGAAAGACAACTGTTTTGCAAAATTTGTACATACTTTAACAGCAACATATTTATGCCATATTGTGGCTACTGCAATTTTTGTTGTTGTTGCAAATATAATGAATTCACTGATTTTACAGAAGTTTAATGATGATAAAATATAATGATTTACAGCATGTGGACAAAAATATGTGCACCATATGTACATCAACATCGTACAATCATATTCAGTCACGAAAGAGAAATTATCTGAGAACAGTAAGGTGGAAAAAGACCAACAATTCTTGGCACCAAGGTCAATGCAGTATGCCTTTCAATATCCCAAGTCATCCAAAGACATTGGTCTGGAGATATGATATTTTACTGTTAAACAGAACTAAAGTCCCTCGAAGGGAATGACACTCTAAAGGGCGATAAGAATTTCCAGGAATTCAATATATGATCATTTCTTTTTTTTATCTGCTGAATGTTGAAACCATCTCTGATATTCTTTAGCATTAACAACATTTTCAAATTAGCTGCTGTGGTGCACATATTGGATGTCAGCTTGGCACCATTTTCATTTAGAACAAAGCAGACATCATTAGAAGTCTTTTGGTGAAAACCCCAAGTCATAAAGATCATCCATTCAGAAGGAATAGTGACAACAAGATTTTAAGACCGTCATTGTTGCAGCCATATTAGATGTATGAGTGGCACCATTTTCATTTAGGACCAACCAGGTATCATAAGAAGTATATTGGTGAAAATCTCATGTTGAAATAGCCATCCATTTGGAAGGAGTAGAGATAACAATACTTTTCAAGATGGCCACCAAGGTGGCCATATTGAGAGTTAGTCATTCTCATTAAAGACCAACTCAACACCATATGAATTATTCTGATCAAAACCCTATTTCAAAATGACTTTCCATTTAAGAGGAGTAGCGAAAACAAGATTTTCAAGACACTGGAAATCAGATCAGCACCATTTTAATATAGGATCAACAAAACAGCATAAGAAGTCTTTTAGTGAAAACCCTATGCTGATATGAGCATTCATTCTGGAGAAGTAGTGATAACAAGATTGCCAAGCTGGTAACTGTGGCAGCAATATTAGACATCAGATCAGCAACATTTTCATTTAGGACTAACTAGACATCATAAGAAGTCTTCTGGTGAAAACACCATGTTGATATAACTATCCATTCAGAAGGAGTAATGATAACAAGATTTTCAAAATGGCCACTGTAGCAGCATAATGGATCTCACATTACCACTATTTTCAATTAAGACCAACTAGACATCATAAGTCTTTTAGTGAAAACCCCATGTTGATATGACCATCCTTTCAGGACAAGGAGCGATAACAAGATTTTCAAGATGGCCACTGGTGGCCATATTGTATATCCAAGCAGCACCATTTTCATTTTTGACCTTAAAAGAGAAGCAACTCCAACTTTACTGATACATGAATTTGTGAGTATTGCATGTCAACTTGATCAATACCAAAAGTTTGTCATCGATTTATTGACTTAAACTGACTTCTAATATCTATAACTATTAAAATCCATTAGATGCATATTTGTGTAGGACAATGAAGATTTTAATTTTCCAGTATCAACAAAGGTTGCAAGCATTCTTCCAACTGTTAACCAAACTTTGAGTCTCCCTTGCAATCTTGCACCCATACCTATGCGATGGCAAATGTTTATAGAACTCATTGGTCATGAGTAGGGTGTGTGTGTGTATAAATACACCAGGTTTCATGCACTTATTTTAAACAGCTGTTAGGCAGAGCACAAGTGAAATGTGACTCAAACCTTAACTACTGATTTCTGAACTTGACCTTGAAAATAGGACACAATGTGGTATGCAACACATCTTCTAGCAATGATATAGGACACAATGTGGTACACAACACATCTGCTCAGACTGCTTAATGCCATCTCTTAATCTTAAATGCCTCTAAAGTTAAACGATGGAAAAAAAGAAAATATGATGATTATACGTCAGTATATACGGTACATTCTATATATCATTTTACAAACTTCTTAATCAAACTTGTCATCTATAAGAGGATCCAAAGCAGTTTTGAAAGTTTTTTTATATACCTGTTTAGTCATCATTTGTCCAATATTAAGCAAAATTAAGGGTGCTTATATTCCAATTCAGTCAAATTTTGTATATCATTTGAAAAACTTCTTAATAAAACGTATTACCTACAAGAGGATCCAACGGAAGTGATCAATGCTTTCTTATATATTTCCTCATGCCAGAAAATAATATAGATTTAGATACATGCAGTAGAAAATTACACAAAATGTAGGACTTACTGTTGAATGCATCTTTTTCCAGTCTGGCATTTTCAGTTACCGTGCATGCACACTTTTAAGTCAAGACCAAATGCAAACAACATTGACCTTGATCTGCTATCACATAATGTGCTAGAAGATCAGGGTCTATGCTGTTTGTTTTACTGATTACTCCTAACAAACTGCATAGACCCAGATCTGCTGTCACATTATGAGATGGCAGATCTGGGTCTGTGCAGTCTGCAGTTGGACTCCACTTGTAAGTAAGGATATATGGTTTTCAACTTCAAAGGACATGCAGTCATTACTTCACCACATTTGTGATGCACTTCCTTGAGGCAAAAAATATTCAACTCAACACCAAGCTCAAAAGGAATGCAGACATGAGACAGCTGTCAAAATATTCATCACAATGTACTGGAGCATAACATTAATCTTTGCTGCAGTAAGAAAGCTGCCTTACCAGAAAAGTGAAATATCTCTCAAAATAGGGATGTGGGGCTGGGAAGAGGTGGTACATATCTTTAAGGTCAATTACAGAGGTTTCTGTTCAAGCTTACTTTTGAATCTTCTATACTTGAAAAACTCCTCATCATTGTTATTGTGAATTTATATTGTATCTTTTATGAGCAATTGCATCCAAAAGTATGATCCTCACAAAAGTTGGTGCAGGTATTACCTGCCCTCAAGAGATATATATATATATATATATATATATATATATATATATATATATATATATATATATATATATATGCAGGCGGAAGTGACATAGTACTAGAACAAAAAACTCGCAAAAGATATTACTCTATGGAATTTGCAATAGGTTATGAAATGAACAGCTAAAAGTTAAGAAACTGAAATGACAATTGCTACACCTATGGTCAAAACAGCAATCCAATGCACAAGAGAAAAAAATAAAAAAATAAAAATTGATGGTGACAATTATTGGAAAGAATTACAAATATACTGTGTATTCAAAGGCAGAAGTGCTATCTCTGCATATTTCTAACTTTTACATTATGTAAGCAACATTGAAAAAATAAATATTCTGATATTTGTAAAATTATTGACAACACCTCTTCAAAAATAAACTGCAGTTCTTTGAAATGGTATACCTTATCTCCTAACAAAACATTTCACTTGATATTTTCTGCTCTAGTTTCTTTATAATAAATCTATAAGCAAAGGTTTAATTATGCCCTTAGACTATGTAAGAAGGAAGAATTCAAACAGAGCAGATGCTTGCAATTAGAAAATTCAGACCAAGCTTGAATTCTGGAAGCAAGTTAAACAAAACCACTTCCAAAAGACTGCCAATTTGTGCAGATGGTAAACATGGCCAAAGTAATATATGCAACGTGTGGAAAAATTATTTTGAACTGCGACTCAATAGTGTTAAAAATTATTCGAACAAGGATTACCATATATACTCGCATATAAACCCATACCAACTGCCAACTGCATAGACTCAGATCTGCCGTCACATAATGTGCCAGCAGAGCTGGGTCTATGCAGTTTGTAAGGACTAAGCAGTAGAACAAACAACACAGACCCTGATCTGCCGTCGCATTATTTGACGGCAGATCAGGGTTTATGTTGTTTGCATTTGGACCTGGATTATATGCAAGTATATACAGTATGTTCTTTCAATATGCAAGTTTCCTTCTAGTTTTATTGAGCCAGTGTCAATGTCTGCAATATATAAACAAAAGACGGGTAAGAATTCCAGAATCAGATTTTTTTATGTAGGACATTTTACATTTGTAGATAATAGACTCCATGTTCTTTTAATGATTTTATTTATTTGTATGTTTTTCTTTAAACTCTGTTCCAGATTATTTTTTACAAAAGTTACAATTATTTCCCTACTGAAAAGTAAAAAATGGCAACCTGGCAGACAAAAATAATTATATACACCTGTAGCTCTCATGACAATTACAGTATTTCAAAAGTATCTGAATATACTGAACTAAAATGATGTAAAGTCACAATGATAATCAGGTTGGTTTTAAGAAACACTCAACAGACTTATGGATCATTGCTTTTAAAGAAACTGTCAACTATAATTTAAAACATTGTAGCCTGCATTTGCATGTTTTTCAGGCACCAGTAAGGCATTTAATAGGAGAAATCATTAGACACTTTTAAAAGTTACTTAACAATCAAACACCTGTCTTTATAGTTAATACCCTAGTTAATTGGCATGGCAAGTAGTTATACTATTTGTGATGGGGAAGTGCAGTATCTAATTTCTTCCATGCAACTAATGGAGTGAGGCAGGGAAGGTGGTCTACTGCCTTTGTTATTAAATATATACATAGACAATTTAAATTTTAAGTTGGATCAATGTCATGTGTGACTACATCTGCCACTCAATGACTTATTTCTTAACAAGTCTTTCTATTGCAGGTTTAAGGAAATTATTTAAGATATGTGAAGATTATGCATTGGAAAATGATATCATATATAATACACAAAAATCAGTATGCGTGTTTTTTTCAGTACACATCTTTCATATTACCATTGCCTACTTCTGTACTTCTTAAAGGTCATGTTCTTGCATATGTCATCCTTTTTTGAACATTCAGAAGGATTCGTGATGATCTGTTCACTTGTAATATGCTTGGAAAATAATTGGAATCAGCAGCAAGCCCTATTGTAATATGCTTAGAAAATAATTGGAATCAGCAGCAGGGCCTACTTGGAAAGTTCTTCAAGACCTTAAGACCCCAGAATCTATATGTTTCTTTATTACCCTCAGTGCAAGCAACCCATTTCTCTTTGAGCCACAATGACCTTGACTTTTGACCTTTTTACCCCAACATCAAAATGCCCCTTCCATAATTTAAGTGCAAGCTCTCCACAAACTTTGGTCAAGGTACTTACCAGTAAGTCATTATGCAAAAAAAAAAAAATATTATTTTTTCAGTCACTTGACCATTGAACTTGACTGTTGACCACAAAATCAATAGGCTTCTTTCTTACTAAAGGTGTAAGTCATCCACAAACCTTGGTGAAGGTATATGGTCAATAACCATTCTTTCAGTCAGTGACCTCGAACTTTGGATCCCAAAATCTATATGGTTCTTCCTTACTCCAGATGCAAGCCATCCACAAAGTTTGGTCCAGGTGTAACACAGAACCAATGTTACTATGCATAAACCATTTTAAAAAAATTTTAAGATTTCTCTATACTTGACCTTTTAGACTTTATGTAACAAGCTCCCATTTAATGCTATCATATCATGTTCCACAATAATCTAACAGTAAAAGACAGAAGTACATAATGTGCCCACATTCTAGATTAGGAAGAGAGTGGGGGTGGGGGTGGCGAGAATTAAAGATGTAACGCATTCTTTGAGAATGGGTTGCATAAATGACAATTCAACAAGAACATAAAAATCAACTTTTCTTACGTTACTGGGCAACTGACACAAAATGAGAAACTGATAAAATTTTGCTGTCTTGCCTTTCCTTAGTGAAGCCTTTCTTTTAATCAACTCTGCTAATCCATTCCCAGAAAGCATCAATCATTTTCTTGTCGTACAAAAAGCATAATAATCATTTATCACAGGAAATTGCTGGAGAAAATTCAGCCATGATTAGCTTTGGACTGGCCCTTGGATACAGTATCATAAACAGATCGGGTTTCTGCTTTTTTAAAACAGTGACAGGTTCTTGCTTCTTTAAATCAGTGACAGGTGCACTGACAACAGAAATGCGTCTAGTGCCGACTATTATGAAATTCAAAAGTTCATGAAACTGCATGTAAAATAATAACATGTCTTCATATTGGTCTCACTTGCATTATAGTACTGACAAAAAATTGATACAATTTTAACTACAAACATCAATTTAAAAATACCTGCTGAAGAATACGTAAATATCACCAAAACAAAAATTAATCAACTAATACAAAAGAAAAGAGTCAGAATTAAAAAGAGAACAAAAAAAGAGAAAGAATTGTGTCACAAACATGATGCAACTGATGGACAAAGTTCTAAGTAAAACAGGCCACAACTCCAATAAATTTGGTTGGAAAATGGTGAAAATAAAAATTAATCAAGGTTTTCTTAATATTAAGCCTCATTCAAAATGTAATTTCAATCCATGAAGACCTGAAAGTTCTTGAGCAGAAATAAAATGTGTGACATACATGACATAATGTGATGATACGGAGGGATATGAGTAACACTACAGGACTCCTCCAAAGATATGGCAGGGGCATAAAAAAAGATCTTAAAACTTACCTTAGGATTCAAATCATAGAAGTTGAAGAACTTAAATCTTAGCAAGGCATAATCATTGTCTCGTAAACCCTGCTCCATGAGGGATTTGGATGAATCTAGCCACCTGTAAAGATATCAAGTAAAATCATTAGTACCCATTTGTGTAAAACAAATTCATTTCATTAAATAATATAATCAGCTTGTAGTTGCTACTTTTGTGGAATAAGATGTTCAAGTGATATTGCTCACCTGGCTTACATAACCTAACAGTTGGCTATTTTACTAAGCTGGCTAATTTAGTATTGTAAGAACACAACCCTAAGTAATCTTACAACCTTTATGTCATGTTGATTTTACCTATTTTAACATAGTCAGATAAAAGTTCTTCCCAAAGATAAAGGTACAATTATTATGCATAGATCTTGTTTATAATTGAACTCATCCAAGAACTTTATCACATGACAGCCATATTGGACGTTAGATCTGCACCATTTGCATTTAAGACTAACTGGACATCATAAGAAGTCTTCTTGTGAAAACCTCCATGTCAATATGACTTTTGTTCAAGCAGTGTTGTGATAACAAGATTTTGAAGATGGCTGCCATGGCAGCCATATTGGATGCCAGATCAGCACCATTTTTATTTAGGACCAACTAGACATCACAATAAGTAACAAGCTCAACCAATCAGATACACGATCACCTCATGAATATGTGTGGATCTCACTCATTATCAAATTCATCCAAGACCTTCATAATATAAGCTTATTTTCGAAGTTTGATCAAAGCTGGATCAGAAAAATGGCCTCCAGAATCATAACAAGCTCAGCCAGTTAGATACAAAGGTACATCATTATTATGTGAGAATCTCACTCATTACTGAAATCATCAGAGATCTTGCTGAGATAAGCCTTACGTCATTGTGGGCTAAACAAGGGTCCTTTGAAGGGACTGATGTTCTACTGCCTGAAACAATTTTCAGAAATCCAAGATTTCTTCTTTTTAAGTGATAGGTATTGAAACCATCTCTGATATTCTGAGAAACTCCAAAATACCAAATCTAGTAAAAAGGCTATTTTCTTATGTTTGACTTAACAGGTTTGCAAGTCACTGCCTTTTACATTGAACTTGATATCATGGACAGAAGATCACTTAACTTGCCTCTGACGATGTCAAGATATAACCACATGCTAAGTTTAGTTAAATCTATAAGTAATATTTTTTTGGAAACAAAACCAAGTTATTGAAGTGGTATCATTCAAGGTATTCTTCTGATATATCCACAAACGGTTTTAAATGATAAAATTCATTCATATTTTTTTTGCATTATCAAACTTACAAGACAGTACAGCTGAAACCTAGATCAAAATCTTTGACCTTAAAATCTATGTCAGATTGCTGATTATCAACTTGTTAACTGGAAAGCAACTAAATACAAAGTCCGGACAAAATTCATTTTATATGAACAAGTCAAAGTGTTCATAAGCTCAATGCAGTACAAAAATGTAAGCCAAGACCTTTGAACTGACCACAAGATCATTTAAATCTGGTTTTCACAAGTTCTTCACAAAAGTGTAGATATGTTGGTAGTAAATCTGCACTATTTTCTTTCTGAATCAATGAAATATTGCAATTAGTGTTTTAGTGAAAACTCCATATGAATGCCATCATTCATGCAAGACTGGGAGGTGGGGGTGGTGGTGGATGAAGTCACTTTGCCCAAAATTTTGACTTCAGCATGAACCCTGCAATAGCACTGATCAAAGCTGTAAATGTTCCATGATCTCCTGATCATGAGTTTGCAATACCAACCCCTAGCCACATCTGCTATCACATCATAAAAATACAGTTTGCCATACACAGGCACAATCCCTTTTTTTCACTTTTACTTACGCAAAGTTTGCTCTAGCTTTTTCCATGTAATTCTTTGGCCTGTTGAGCATCAGGAAGGCATCTTTGGTGGAAATGAGTGGACTGTTTGCAAGAGCCGACTCCATGGCACTTTCAAACGTTAAGCTGTACATGGATCCCGGTGACAGGGTACCATTCAATAAACTTGTGTTCTGGGGTGATAATGTGTTATATGGACTGCTGGGAGCACCTGGTGTTCCTGTAATATTTGACAATGTGTTCTGAAAAGAAAAAAGAGATGAGAATATGGATGTGTTCTGAAAAGAAAAAAGAAATGAGAATATGGATGCAACTTCAACTGTAGATTTTGATATATTTGTTCATTTTGATATTCTGAATAATAATTGTGTCCATTTGTTTTGTGTTCAACTGTTCACTGACACAGCTGCGAGCAGAATCATGTTGTGGACAACAAAGTGTTACACAGACTGCTGAGAGCACCTGGCCACAACTTGCATCTGGACTTAAACTTGTCTAGATTCCAGCAATCTAACTGGCTGAAATTTAGGTCTGACTAAAAAGGAAACTCAAGGCTAAATTATACAAAGTACATAACTGATAGAGTTTACTTTATTTACTGTATATACTCATGTATAAGATGGGTCCAAATGCAAATAACAAAGACCCTGATCTGCTGTCGCATAATGTGCCAGCAGATCTGGGTCTATGTTGCTTGTTCTAATGAACAGTCCTTACAAACTGCATAGACCCAGATCTGCCGGTGCATCATGCAATGGCAGATCTGAGTCTATACAGTTTGCAGTTGCAATCGTCTTATACGCGAATATATACGGTATTACATCTGGAACATTTGAGCACCATTGATTCACCATCTTAGGAGAAATCAGCCTTTAATTTTGTAATTTTTCTAAGACAGGAGGTTTGCCATTTTCTTATAGTAGGGACTGTATTTGTGAGATGTAACTGGCACTTTCTGTTATTACTGTATTATCGTTGTCAGATCTACTGAACTCGTTCTGATTTTTTAACGAGTGTTTGGGCATGAGCAAGAGAAAGAGAGACAGAGGAGAGAGAGAGCATGTGTGTATACTAATATTGCAGGTGGTTGTTAAGTCAGCTCGCTGCATAGTGGCCATATTGGGTATTAGATTGGCACTATTTTAATTTATGACCAACTAGACATCTTAAGACATCTTTCAGTGAAAATTCCATGCTGGTATGACCATTCATTCAAGAGTAGAGATAACAGGATTTCAAGATGGCCACTTTGGTGGCCATATTGGACATCTGAGCAGCACCATTTTCATTTAGGACCCACTAGACATCATAATAAATGGTATAATGAAAACCCCATGTTGATACAACCATCCATTCAGGAGGAGTAGCAATATAAAGATTGTTAAGATGGCCACTGCTGTGGCCATATTGGACATCAAATTGGCACCATTTTCATTCAGGACCAACTAGACAGCATAAAAAGTCTTTCAATGAAAACTCCATGTTGATACGACCATCCATTCAGGAGAAGTAGCAATAACAAGAATTTCAAGATGGCTGCTGTGGTGGCCATATTGGACATCAGATTGGCACTATTTCATTTAGCACAAATTAGACATCATAAGACGTTTGTGGTGAAACCTCATGTAATTTTTTTATGACTTTCCACTCTGGATGAGTAGTGATAACAAGATTTTTTAAAGATGGTCAATGTGGTGGTTATATTGGACCAGATAGTCACCATTTTCATTAAGGACCAACTAGACTTAAGAAGTCTTATGATGAAACCCCATGTCAATATGACTTTAAATTCGTGAGTTAGTATCAATAACAAGATTTTCAAGATGGCTACTGTGGTGGCCATACTGGATGTCAGATTGGCACCATTTTAATTTAGGACCAAGCAAATATCATACAAAATCTTGAAGTGAAAACCCCATGTTGATATGTCCATTCATTCAGGTGGAGTAGCAATAACGAGATTTTCAAGATGGCCACTGTGGTGGCCATACTGGATGTCTGAGTGGCACCATTTTCATTAATGACCAATAAGACCTTGGAATGAATGTGTGTGTTAAGTTTTAACAACCCTCCATGTAGTTTAGGAAGAGTAGCAACAATAAACTTAGTAAGAGTAGCAATAACAAACTGGCACTAATGGACTGCTAGACAATGGACGATGGACAACAGATCATCCCATAAGCTCTTCTGGTCTATGACCAGTAGAGCTGAAAATAAAATCTGTCACACATTTGAAGGACACCTGACAAGACAAGTTAACCATATCTATCCTTGATCAATCTGTTGACTGGATTTATGTCATGTGATTTAATACCTTTGATCATAGGCCTATTTACAATAACTAATAAACAAATAAAGAAACATAGCATTAATAGTATTAGTATATTTTTCATGTATAAATAAACTTCACTATTTCTACATTTCTATTTTTGTTTATTAATCACAGACATTTACAAGACTTTATTGAGAAAATTGAATCTAGTATGGATTTTGCATTACTTATGTGTGAAAAAGGATTTACCGCTTATAAAAATACAGAAATCTTGTGCATCTATTTTTGTTGCAATTAATATCCATCTTAACAAATATATGTGTAAAATTTAGCAAATACAAAATTACAGAAATCAATCCGAGGAAAGTAGACTCAAATAAAATGTGTACATCCCAACCATTATCACCAGCATGATGTGCCAGTGCAATGTCATGGGAAGGGAAAGGGAGTTAATTTGATTTGTTTTGGTGTACTTGGATAGAGCGAACATGGTGCAGACCTAACTAAATTTCAAGTTACATCTTGATTATATTTTAGAGGGGGCAAAAATGATTTTCAAGAACTTTAAAACTAAAATGTCAATTTTCAAGGATTTCAAGGCCTTAAATTTAAAAAGTACTTTCAAGGAAGTGTACAAACCCTGTTTTCAGGATTTACATAAACATTTATACTTTTTACACATCTATATCTTACAGGCAAAGAGAAGTTTGAAAATATAGATATGTGCATAGAACTTTACAATTAACATCATTTCTACCTTAAAATGTATTCACTCTTACAACTGACCAGGCCAGGCATCTCATTATGTAGAATGGCCAAGTTTGCATAAATGTAGACTTTAAATAACAGACCTTGATGATACATTTTTTTACCCGTGTGATACCTTGTATGTCAAAATGGTTTTCAGATAGTTGGGAAACATTTTTTTACTTGTGTGATACCATGTATGTCAAAATGACTTTCAGATACAGTACAGCTCACGTGATTTTTCGGAACTCCGCGCATCGCGGTGGGGGTGGAGAGTGAGTGGAGAGGATTAAGAAAAACCCCTCCACCATCACTCCACGCATCCTGACGGAGTTGTCGCGGAGTCTCGCGGAGAATAGCCCTGCACACCACGCTTTCTCGTGGAGTCGCATCCGATCACCACCGCGAAGTGGACGTGGTCTCAATAATATGGGCGTGGTTTACTGTTTATCACCCATGCAAGCAGAGGTTGAGAGAGAGATGGGGGGGGGGGGGCACCAATTTATCTACATTGTTATCCCTCTGGGGAGCAATTTGCTAACTTTTTTTATATACAGAAAAAAACGTAGTAATTCAGTTAATTATAAATATTTCCTTGTTCTAATGGAGATAATGTATGATACAGTGCCAAATCATATTTAAGATGATGATAACGTAATGACAATGCCTCGTAAACTGTATTAATACTACATTTTGTGCAATGAATCTAATTTCTTTTTCTTCATTACTATGTTATCGGAATCTAAACATGCATTCATATCCTTATTTCTTTTTCAGTAAACACAATACAAAATTGTAATGATCATATGAAAGTCAGTGATATTGTACTACCTGCAATG
The DNA here is from genome assembly GCA_029931535.1 of Margaritifera margaritifera. Lineage (NCBI taxonomy): Eukaryota > Metazoa > Mollusca > Bivalvia > Unionida > Margaritiferidae > Margaritifera > Margaritifera margaritifera. The sequence continues at coordinate 1,421,810 of JAQPZY010001672.1, read as the reverse complement.
AAAAGAACGATAAACATCGAACAAATTAATAACAAAGCTGCAGTCATACCTGACTGAAGTGAAACAAAATCGCACAAGTTCCGATGGTTACTCCATGCATGAGTACTCATTCACATATTGTACATCTTTTTTCTGGCATCCAATTGCTTAAATAAAGCATTATTAAGATTTCACATCGTTATTTTATTTTAAAATGTACTATTTTGCATTAATTACCAATTAGCGGGGTTTTTTTAAAATCGCAAATGGTCGCAAAAGGTTATCCTACATACATGTAGTTGACACGTGCAAGTAACCTAGCACAATAGAAGCCATCAGCACTGCGTGTTTTCTTTGATATTGATGTGTTAATTTCATGTGCTATCTGTTAACCTAAAAGTACAACAGCAATGCTTCTGCGCGTTTGTTTTCTTTGCCATTGATTTGACAAACATGCGCATCAGATGAAATTAATGTTAACTTTTTCTTTTCTGTTCGTTTTCCTACTGCATAATACAGAAAAATAAGATGAATAATTTTAGATCATTAACTCTTCTTAGTAAAGTCCCCCCCCTCTCTCTCTCTCTCTCTCTCTCTCTCTCTCTCTCTCTCTCTTTCTCTCTCTCTCTCTCTCTCATAAAATATGGAATCCAAATCACTACTGCACAAGTTATCGTAAACTGAAATCTGGAAAAGTTTGCAAGTGGTAAGAAACAGAAACACGCTCAATAACCAAAGGCTCTAACAGTCACAAACAGGAAACTGCATTCTTTAATATCTGCATAAAAATAATTAAAAAAGTATATTTTATTTTTATATTTTTGCTGTAGGAAAATGAGCAAATAATAGGATACACGTGAAGACAATACATCCATGCAAAATGCTCTAAACTTGTTGGAAATTAAATTCTCTGAACATCTCAACTTTTAGAAATTTCCATATTATTTTTCATTTCGGTAATAAGCCGAGTTCAGATTAATTACTAACAATTATCAAACTTCCATTGGTAATGGCGGGATCATAATTGCGGCTGTAAAGTACATGTACAACGCGCCAAGTCAGATGGCTTCGTGTGATAAAAACACACTGTTCCCAAGCTGAAACTTACATCATCCTTTGATCCAAACCCTTGTTAATATTTTACAACAGTGTTCATAATGGTCACTGCCTTGATTTCTGTAGAACATCCGCTGAAGTCAAGTCTTTATTAGGGAGAGACAATTGAATTTTCCAACCGTGGGGGGGGGGGGGGGGGTAAATGCATGCAAACAATTGTCTTTCTCTGATTTTTGTAGCAGACTTTAATCCGTTCCATATTTCACTTAAAATAAATAATTACTGTGATGAAAGAACAAAAAATATCCCGGTCGAAAAAACAAAACAACATATAAACCCCGTATATTAAATGGTCAGTCCATTACAGTATACATGCAGTCATAATATTCAGCCTCGTGACTCTGCTATTACTGCCTAAAGACTAAGCACGCGGTTTGCATTTCAGTGTAAATTCAGTGTTTTAGGTTTGTTGTGGTGGGGGGGGGGGGGGAGCAGAAGCGGATGTCAATTTGGATTTTAATTGTCCATATCTCAGAGAATTACTTTCCTTTGGAACAAAATGATAAATTTATTCTGCTTGAGAGGCTCAGCAATGTGTGCTTCTCGTCAAGTCAGTGCATAAGTTTGTTCATATTTCTTTGAAATAAATTAAAATCATAAACTTATTGCAAAAGAAGTCAATCAACCTTTTATAAACAGTAATGTGTACTGAATATACAAGCCTTTTGAAATTATTTTTTTATTGTTCAAATATACGATCGAAATAAAAATGACTGATTCTTCAGATGGTATCCGGTTGTAAATCACTCTTGACGTCTCCGTCTTTCCATAGGTGGTCTTCATTCATTGGCTGTTCAGATGTCAATCAGTAATGTCGACTAGCCCCTCCACGGTGGAGTTTACATCGGCATGCCTGCCGAAACGCGGTGGTGATTTGTAGGTATTTTTGCCAATTTATGCCTCCACCGCGGAGTGCTATCGCAGAGCTAAAGTGGAGGGGATTAAGTACCCCACCGCGATGCACGGAGTTCCGAAAAATCATGTGAGCTGTACTGTAGTTGGGAAACATTTTTATACCTGTGTGATACCTTGTATGTCAAAATGGTTTTCAGATAGTTGGGAAACATTTTTTTTACTTGTGTGATACCTTGTATGTCAAAATGGTTTTCAGATAGTTGGGAAAATATAACAAGTAGAGCATGCCATAATGAATACAGAGAGCAACAGTTACCTTGTTCATCAGTGCCCCATTCTTACAATAGTTACCTTGTTCATCAGTGCTCCTTTCTTAAACTATCAAGGCCCATATTCACAGAACACTTCAGTTGGAGTGTACATGCAAATGCACATGTAATATTCAACAAATAAAGAAACTGATTTACTTACAAGGGATTGAAATTTGACATTTGTTCAGATGTTAAATATTGAGGGTTATTTTATTCAAAGTTTAATACTATTTCATTCAAAGTTTAATACTATTTAATTCAAAGCAGTTTCAATATACACTCATGCTGAAGTGTTCAGTGAATACAAAGCCTGCCTTCCTATCCATTTTGGCACCTTCTGGCATTTTTTATTGCTAGCTATGCAAGTTTCTGTTTATACTTTATCACAGAGGCAAATAAATGTACATACCGGTAGTCTACACCTAAACTGGCCGTAGTCCAAGTCCACAGTCAATTCTGATCTCATTCTATGAACTAGCTTTTAGACATCACTATACATAACTCGGCTTAGAAAGAACTGGCAACAATGTTCACTTTCTGTCCATGTAAACCTTGTGTGTCTGTCCCTGTAAACCTTGTGTGTCTGTCCATGTAAACCTTGTGTTTCTGTCCAGGTTTAAACCTTGTGTGTCTCTCCATGTAAACCTTGCATTTCTGTCCATGTAAACATTGTGTGTCTGTCCATGTAAACCTTGCATTTCTGCCCATGTAAACATTGTGTTTCTGTCCATGTAAACCTTGTGTGTCTGTCCATGTAAACCTTGCATTTCTGTCCATGTAAACCTTGTGTGTCTGTACATGTAAACCTTGTGTGTCTGTCCATGTAAACCTTGTCTGTCCATGTAAACCTTGTGTGTCTGTCCATGCAAACCTTGTTTGTCTGTCCATGTAAACCTTGTGTGTCTGTCCATGTAAACCCTGTGTGGTGAAACCAAAAAAACAAGTGTTATCATGCTTATTGCTTATTTTTTTTTTAACTGCAGCCATACATGTCTATGAGGCCCAAGGGTGGCTGTTGTTGCTGTTGCTAAGGTTGGAATTAAATTTTTAATAGGTGTGATGAAAAAAATGGCATTGTCTCATGTGGCCTTGAACCCAGGACTGCCTGATTACCATATATACTTGCTTATAAATTGAATCCAACTTCAAACTGCACAGACCCAGATCTCCCATCACATAATGCATTGGCAGATCTGGGTCTATGCAGTTTGTTAGGAGTTATCAGCAGAACAAACAACATAAACCCTGACAAGCCGGCACATTATGCAATGGCAGATCAGGGTCTATGTTGTCTGCAGTTGCACTCAACTTATAAACGAGTATATATGGTATTCTATTTACAGTACAGTTAGATCCTACAAGACAAACTTATGCTTCATGGCCAAAATTTCAGTCTGTCTGATGTGGTCTTTGAGGTGGATGATGTTCTTATTGTTGTTGTTTGGATTTAACAGCATTTCAACACATTACTGGGTATATCATGCTGAGGAAAGTGCCTTTCCCAAGAACAAATTGAGGCAGCCGACCCAAGCTGACCTGGGTGGATATCAAACCAACAACCCTTGGATTACAAGTCTTATGCTCTACCAACTGAGTTATCATGGTTCCCTTGAGGTGAATGAAACCAAGAATCAGGAGGAAACCACTGACCTTGTACAGGTGACAATTTATTCTTGCATGTGCCAGATCTAAAGTTTGAACGCAAGACTGATGAGGTGCCAAGTGAGCAAGCAGCCATACGTTAAGAATGCAGCTGGCAGAATTTGCTATGCATTACATTTTTCTACTGACTATTTCTTAAAAATGAAAATCCTGTATCTCATATAAAGAGGATCTTACACATGTGTTTATTTGATATAACATTTATGAAACAAGTTTAATAATAATATATGCCATGAACTGCTTGCTGCAAGTGTTTATTTGATATAACATTTATGAAACAAGTTTAATAATATTACATGCCATGAACTGCTTGCAGCAAGTGAAATATTGTATAGTGCAACTCATTTCATAGATTTCATGTCAAATCAGCACGAGTTTGAGATTCTG